>LPNX010713179.1:65605-183789 GCA_001517045.1 Pseudotsuga menziesii
AGCAAGCAGCAATCTGCAGGCAGTAATCTCTTCAAGCACAATATTCAGTCACCTTCAGGCAGCGTGTACAATTCTCCATGCAGCTTCAGGCTCAGGCAGCTTCTCTCACCCCACCAGGCAGTCTCCACGCAGGCTCACAAAGCTGGCTCTTCAGGCTTCACGCTATTATGCAGTCTTTAAAATAATCACCAGACTATCTCCAACGCAACCTCAGGTTCGGTCTTCACTGAAAAACGCAATAAAAGCTTATATGATAGACCTTCACCACGCTTAACAACCTTGTGACTGTTCCTTGATCAGAGGCCGTGAGATCAAGTTTCAGTAGACAAAGAAGAGATGGCAGCTTTGTGCGGTCAGGCGCATGGTTTTCATGAACTAGGGTAAATTATATCGCAGCTGATATTCACAATATATCACAGCTAATATTTACACAATATTCACACTATATCGCAGCTCATGAAAATATATCACAATATCACAATATCAATTCCCACTATGGTCGTCAATGATGTTTTTCATCTCCACCAGCATACTATACACTTTACAGCTCCACCAGCTGATCAATACCAGCATTCTCCACGCAGCATCAACTCCACGCACCACCACCATGCGTAATATACCAATAATATACCACGCAGTCTCCAAAAAAAAGGGTAATATACCACGACGAGCTGGTCTTCAGCAGCAGCGAATACACAGCAATATGCAGATCCCAGCAAGCATTCAGCAAACTTCTCAGCTTCCACGCAGGCAGTCTTCAGACTCCACGCAGCAAGTTATATAATCTCCAAGAGCATGTATATTATCTCCACGCTCAGCCTCTGGCAGATCGCAGTCTCAATGCAGAGAGGGTAATCACGCGATATCAGTGGTGGTGATCATTTAGAAACCAGTCACAATATTTATCACTCTTCAAGCAAAATTTGAGCATCAAGAGAGAGCAGTCACATCGATATTCAGAAGCTTGTTTGTGGCAGAAATTTGAAAAACACCAGGTTAAATTTAGGGTTTATGATATCACATCTGATACTCAAACATAAAGCTAGGTCAAACAAATATCCCAGCTGATACTCTCAATGGAGATTCGATAGCACTCAGCTCTTCAACGCGCTCCACAATAATTTACAGCACTTAGCTCTTCAACGCGCTCACGGGATTAGGCTTCAAAAATGTATATTCCAGACATTAGGGTTAGGTCATGCAGCAGCAGCCCACGCTATCTCTAACGCATTCAATGAATGCTTTGGTAGGAGGGAAGAGCAGAGGGCAGACTGGCGGCAGGCAGCCAGGCAGCCAGGAGGGCGCAAAAATGCAGCAGGAGTTATGGCAGACAACCTGCTCTGATACCAGTTGTTAGGTATAACTTCCGATTGATTAATATTACATTGCCAAAAGCTATATTTATACATTAGATGTGGCGGTTGAAAACCAGCCTTTTCACCTTCCTATCTATTCATATTCCTATCTATTCATATTCCTATCTATTTACAATAATCCCNTGAAAATGACTATTCAGAGCATCTTGAAACGGCCTTCTACTGTATAGGTGAAGGAGTGGTTCTAATATATGAGTAGAGGCTATCAACCCCTTTCTTCTTTGACTGTGTAGCGACTGGTTGGACAACCACTATCTACTTTACAGCCTCTTCCACATTTTGCTGAGCCTCGAAGTATTCAGTCACCCATGCATCTTTACTCCACGGAGTCATCACCATACATTAATCTGGATCGAGCTTTGATCTAAGTCGTCAGAACATGTGGCTCGCAAGTTCTTTTCCGCAAAATTATGGATTTCGGCATTCGGGTTCACCAACTTTCACAGTTGAACTTTCGCCTTCTTGCTTTCTCCTTTTCCCTTCCACTAGCTCCTTTTTGCTAAATTGAGGATTTCAGATTTTAGGTTCACCAATTTTTACAACCGAACTTCTGCCTTTTCCTTTCCGCAAGCTTCTTTCTGCAAAATTGTGTATTTCAGATTGCCGGTTCTCCAACTTTCACCTTCGAACCTCTACAATTTTTCTTCCTCCTTTTTGCTTCCGCCTTTTCCTTTCCGTAAGCTTCTTTCTGCAAAATTGCACATTTTGGATTGCGGGTTCTCTGACTTTCACCTTCGAACCTCTGCAATTTTGCTTCTGCCTTCTTCTTTCCACAAAACTCATTTTGCATGCTCCTTTCTACGTTTTTCTGGACCATTGATTTCTTTTCGGGTTCCTCCCTAGCCATCGATTCTGAGATCAAATGTGGATTTCATCTTATCTTTGTGAACTCATTCTCCATCGTTGAATCAGCTAGCCCCACCCAATTTCGCTAATTTCCAAATCTTATTTCCTTGTGCATGCTTACCCTTGTGGATTTATTTATGGTCGTCGATCTCCTCCATGGTAGATCTTATCCATCTACTTTTGCTGAGACTTACCATTGAAGCGGATTTTTCAT
Organism: Pseudotsuga menziesii; assembly: GCA_001517045.1. Taxonomy (NCBI): domain Eukaryota; kingdom Viridiplantae; phylum Streptophyta; class Pinopsida; order Pinales; family Pinaceae; genus Pseudotsuga; species Pseudotsuga menziesii. The sequence continues at coordinate 68,042 of LPNX010713179.1, forward strand.
ACAAGGCTTATTTCCAAGGTCGCACTTAAGGATTTTTTATCATTCTGATACTTCAGACTTAGGAATAAGCCTTCTAAACGACTTCAACCCCTTTCTGCGCACCTCTAGGTCATAAGCTATGGATTTTTGGACCTCACCTTACATTTACTCTGGTATGAACCCCTTTATAACCATTTAGCTCAGACATGGCACTAACATAACATTCATACAGTCTTGTAGCAGCACGATTATCGAGGTGTTTTGCAGACTGGAAATTTCGAGAACTAATTTCTGGAGTGGGCACAAATTTCGAGGCTAAAATTTTATCTTCTGGTTGAGATAAGTTGTGACTGATTTTTTTTCTGTTGTACCACTGATAAATAAATAAAGAATTTCTCTCTCACAGGTTTTCCCCAAAGATTGGGGTTTTGCCTCGGTCATTTGACCAAAAAAATTTGAGTCTGAAATTTCATGTGTGAATGTGTTTTATTACTACTCATTTAAAGTTTTAAAATTCTTCATGTGTTTCACTCAAATTGTTTATGAGAAAAAGAACTAATTTTCAATTGAATCTAAATTGGATTGGGCATTAAACAATGTTTAAAATGGTGGTTGTAAATCGGGTTGGGGAATGAGAAAAATCTACACTTGGAAATGTTATGGGTGGATTCTTGGAATGTTTTGTACAAACTATTTGGAACCATGATGGGCAAGATGGTTCCACCCTTGTCTATCATGGTTATATGTAGGTTGTGCACACCAATCATGCCTTTTTTTATGGTGAATAATGTTCATCATATAAAATGGATTGGAAAGTTATAATTGCTTAAAGTTGATCATTAATGTGTATTTTGTAATGTAGATTATTATGTAGTGGATGCTAGGGTGCTTATATGTAGTTTTTATTGGCTCTAATTTGAAGGCGTAGGCCATTCATGGTTTTCTAATAGGGGTATTGTTTTATAATGTGTTGATATTGTCTATCTTTTAGAAAAGGATGATCTCTCTCAAGGCATATGCATTTATGATAGGTTGTCTTAGAGGAAAATACGCATTGATCAAGCAGTATCCACAAACATCTCGCACATTCATGCAAATATACGAGAAAATAACAACACACAATATGAATCATAAATCCATGAGCAAAATGTGAGAATTAACCATATACACAATCGTGTAAACATAAACACCATGAAATAACACATATGCAACATCAACACCATGGAATTCTTCATATTATCTCATCATAATAGGAGATATATAACATGTCTTGCACCATTACACGCACTAAGCTCTCCTAATAGAATACAAGACCTCAATCGTTCATAGGATCAAGAAACTCTCCAAAAAATTCAGCAAGGATATCAAGTAGTCCAACCAACTCCATGACATGAGCATTTGATACATATTCATAGTATAATGAGGCATGTACAAAAGGTTCTAACAGATTTTAGACTGAACAACTATCATCCATATTGAGATTTCTATGTGTCTCAACTTTAATCATGTACAAATGCTATGCTTGGAAAACCATCTCCATGCCCTTGGGATTTGCACAACCTTTCCAAACTTAATAAGTTTAACATGTAGCAAATAAACCTTAATCAAGCTATAAATGATGTTGAATCCGATGAAATTCTCAAAGCTAAATGTGTAGAAACAAAGCCTCAGTCTGACCATAATTTTTTGTTGAATATAATGGAATTTTATAGGCATGGTTACAGTTTCACCATGTTCCATGTTTTTGGATGTGGTGGAACTTCCCTCAAGGGTTTTGTCCCAATCTAAATTGATAGATATGCTTTAAAATGTATCATAGTTCTAGATTAATAAATTACATTATAATTGATTGAATAACTAAATTTAAACATGTGGAATACTTTATCTAACACATGTAATCCACTCCTTAAAAAAAGAGCTTTGAAGAACAATTCAAACAATCGTTGGTAACATTGAACAATCCTTGTCAACATTGAACAATCCTTCACAACATTGATTGATCTACCTTTGAGTCAATACACACCTAAAGGACCATGAACCTTTACTTCAATATGGTGTAAAAATCTTGCATGGAGTTTTCTTCTTTGCCCTAGTTCTTCGAAGTAGTTTTCTTTAAATTGAAGTCATATGAATGTTTTAATATGCCTATTGATGTAATGTTGGTGTGTACATTATTTTATTCTATTACCAGATTGTTGAGATTATCTTAATTATTTAAAATATATTTTGGATTTCTTGAAGTCATTATGCACTTAGTGGTCCCTTGGGATCATGGGAAATTCGATCTTTAATTGTTGAAGGAGCATTATTCACATAATTATCGTATGCAAAGTTGGAATGTATGTTATTTAAAATGGCTTTCATGGATTCTCTGGAACCATGATGGACAAGCATTCGGTATGAATTCTTTGGAACCATGATGGACACAATCCTTTGTTTTCTTAACATGAACATATACTATTTCTACACACTATCCTTTTTTTAACATGAATGGATACTATTTATATTAAAAAGAAAAAGAGGGAGGTTGTGGCTAAACAATCTAGTCGCTTAATACAAAAACGTAGGTTGTCCATATTTGCTCCATGAGCTTCATCATAGTGTTCACATTACTGTCTATCTTTTTAAAATTCAAAATTATGTTCCTATTCACTAAATGGAATGTGAAAAGCCTGAAAAATTGACCCAAAATGAAGAGAGTTATAAAACATAATAATAAATGATAAGCATTGTAGGTACCATGCCCTTAATGGGCATTCTTCCATTGAAAAATGTAGGATTTCCATGTGTGATGCATAATATTCTACCAGTGCAACAAGGGTATGTGTATTACATGTTACATGTTTCAATAGTGTATTCCAATCAATTTCAATAGGTCACTTGCAATCATTGAGAATTATATATTACTCTTGTGTCTTCTTTAGTAATTCTCTTAGAACCTTGTGTGCATTCGTAACTTCTTTACCTCTAAATCATCAATTTGTGACACCAAAACATCTTTAGTTTCTCTATCCATCCACTAATATTCCTCCAATGGGTAGTTGGCCTCTTCTTCAATTTATGCATGTCAAACTTCGTGTTCTTCAACTAGATTTTCCTTAGCACTCAAGATGATATTTGCATCCTTCATCTCACACCAGACCTTGTAGCTTTGCACATAAATTTTCATAAGCACGTCCTTATGTTGTTGTGCCTTAACATTTATAGGTCCAACCAACACTAGTAAACACCCCATTTTAGATACTACAATACACAACTTCAACTTTTGTTGAGAGTTTTATGACCCTCCATGTAACATGTGTAAATACTATGTACTTTTAACAAAGTACTTGCATTCTTCTTTGACTTTGATATAAGGATCTACATGTTAAGAAACTCCTTATGCACTTCAAGCTAGGATTCTTCGTGATCACCGAAGGTAAAACCTTGTGAATGGAATGTTGAAAGACAAAGAAGGAGATGAATAACACAAACAAACAACTTGACAATAAATTTATTTACTTCATCCTTGCCAATATCTCCACTAAACTCAACTTGATTACACATATGACCATATCGATTGGTCATGCAAAAAATCCATTCATACTTCACATAAACATCCTCTTATTGTCAACATAAACATTGTTGGATATGTCATCCCAAACTTCCCCAAATTTTATCAGTACCAATTTCTCTTTAGATTCAATACCCTTAAGAGAACCATTAATGCCCTTCCCTTCATTAGGAAATACAATGAGCACTTTGATAGCTATGAGATCAAGGGAAATATATGTTCAATCAAGTAATCCCACCACAACCTCTACGTAGCAACACTAAATATGCATTTCTTCATAGTAGTTGCAAGGCCCTTTCCTTGGGTAGTTTGTAATGGGAATCTCCATCCATCCTTTGAAATGGTCATTGATAGGATTCAATTGGTTGCTATGACGAGTTTCAAGGTTGGACAAGCATGCCTTGAGAAATCTTGCTTGTTGACAAGGCATGACTAAGTTCCAAAGATCTTGGAAAATAAATTTGGTTAAGCATGGTAGCAAGATGAGGGTTGTCATTTGGAGTTTCCTAGACAGAATGCATAGTGACTTGGACAATGGAAATTCCTTGGTTCATGGGCACACAGGTACCTATGCCTTGACTTGTGGGTGCAACACCTTATTTTGTGTGTAGAAGTTCCTAGGCATTTGAACATGCATCGCAAGTTGTAAGGATAAATGCCTAATATGATGTGCAACACAAGTAAGGTTAAGGAGCACCTTCGATGTCGTTCAAGTAAGACAATTGAACCATTGGATGCATGAGATGATTGGGATTCCTTGGGCAAGGGTGCACAATCAAAAGGATGTGTGGAAACAATAGCTAAGAGTTCCAAAGACTTGAAAAATAGATGGGTGGATTACATGTTGGGTCCACAAGTTGGACATGAAGTGGATTTCAAGGCACCTTAGAAGAAGGAAATGATGAGGGACCTTCCACTATATAGTATGCCTCCATTGTGAAAATTTGTTCAAGTTTTCTCATTCATACAAGGTTGGACAAGGAGTTATACAATGTGTTAAATCCAGGTTTTGACGCAAAGACTTGGGCACTGATTAAGTCTCAGGAAGTCTACATGAATGACTTAGATCACTTGGAAAGTGTCTAAGGCATGACAAATATAGACTAATATTGTTGTAAGTGAGGAAAGGGAGTCGCAAGAGGTAGATTCGCAAATTTTTTAGGGGTTGGATTGTTTAAGTCTTTTGGGCAATAGGAAATAATGCCTTGGATTATTTATATATTTGTAAAAGAGTTGTAAGCAAAAGGACACACTCCCTTGTTGTATCTTTGCAAAATTATTCAAATAATAAAGCTAACACATTCCCCTAGGGTTCCACCCATAATTCTACATCGTGATATTTTTATACTTGTTGGAATTTATTATTATTTGCATTACTATGGATGGTTAAGTGTTGTTCAATATTGGCTAAGTGTTAAAGTAGAGTTTGGATGCTTTAAGGCCATGGTCAAACATGTTCTACTATTAGATAACTTGATTACTGGATTCCTTAGTCACTAGTATGGATTTGTGAATAATGTTCTGGTAGCTTTGATGTTCTTGTTTGTTTGACATGTTTGCAGGTACAAAGGTTCATGATTAAAACATTATTCCAGGTGTTTACAACATCCAAGGAAGGTCTTCATCCTTTGTCGTTCACTCATTTGTTCTGGATCTGAACCATTTAGACCAGAGGAACAGCGTATGTCCACAGAAGGTGCAATATTCTTGACTACAAATATGGAAACTCTGCTGGCGAACAAAGCAAATTTCAGTTGATCTAATCTTCCTCAGTCCTTGAACACTTGTCTGAATCCAGGCTCCAGTCTGTAACTCTCTTTAGTCAGATCTGCCATCTGACTTAGTGAATTTTGGTTTAAAACTTTCAGATCTGAACTATATCGACCTTATATGCTCTTTTTTACTCTCAATTCATCAGTCTTTACCTTGATTTGATCAACTTTTAACTTGAATTCTCATTCTCCTTGTGTTTTGTATTTCTTCAGGGAACCGCACATGTGTTGTAGGAAACAAGCAGTGCCACCGCCTGAACTCTGTTAACCATAAGCGGTTCCACCGCCTGAGTGCAGTGATCTAGGAGCCGTGCTTTTCCAAAACCGATCTGTCCAAGACCCCTCCAGCGCGGTGCCAGGTAGGCCTTGTTCCAGAACTAGTTTTTTGTCATTTTTTGCAAAAGGTAGAGTTTGTTTGCTTTCAGCCCTGCACTGTCAGGCTTGCTTGATTGACTCTGAATGCTCATGGTTGAAATTTTTGTGGTAAAATTTGTTTGGTTGAAAGAATTCAAGAGCTAGATTATGCTTGTTGATTGTTCGTTTGCCTTCATGCTTGTTGGTTGTGATTTTGAAAGGAATTTTTGAAAGCTTAGGTTTCAGTTAGATCTCTTTTCGTTTCATTTATAAAGACTGAAAGAAAAACCACTTGCTTATCATCTTAATTTCATTTTTTCCATAGAGGACTTCTTTTTACTTTTAAAAAATAATTTTGTTTTTGTTGAGATTAGGTCATTATTATTGAGCATAGGGCACTGGATCTCTAATTAGCCTCACAAGCTTTCAAGTTCTCTTTGTTATTTTGTCTCTATTGCATTAGTATTGTCTCATCAAAAGAAAAAATAGTGTAGTTTTAAGTTAGATCTATCTATGTTTAAAAGAAAAATCGAAAAAATAGAGTGCATATGCATGTAGAGTGCTCGTTGTTTTTCTTTTAGGAAAATAGACTCTTACCCATCTGATTTCTTTCAAAAAGAAAAATGAGTTTGGAATGTGTTGCTTGTCTTTGGATTTGATTTGTTCAAAGTAGTTGTTTGGGAATTTTTGNACCAATCCACTTTAAAATTAACGGTAGTTATAGGCTTAAAATTTACATAGCAATTTGAGTGACAGGCTAGAGATGTGTTCCGGCGTCGTTAAGCGTAGGAGCTGTCGTTACTCGTCCGCACTACATCCCGGGACTCGCGCGGTTCTTCCATGTACTGTCGGTATATCGAATGGCCTTTCATGTACCCTTGAGGTATATAGAAAGGTACTTCACGTACTCGATTGTATATAGGAAGGCCGCTTGTGAATAGTTGTGCATTAGACAGCACTACTACCGATTTGAGCTCCCACGTACCTTGCATAGATCGGGAGACCCCACTAGGATACCTTATCTATCTAAGAAAAGCCCTTTAGTCATCTTACTTGGAGCCATACACCGAAAATAGCGTCAGGGAGATTACTACACACGTACACTTGTGGTATATCACAAGTGGCACCTTCTTGACAATCCTGGTGAGAGACCGGACTATCTGAACTCCTCCTGTCATTTAAGTTTGCTTGTTTGGCCTATAGCTTGAGTAAGGAAATTTTTGGTGTGTTTTCTAGTTTTTGAAATCCTAGGTTAGATAGGAACTATACAAACTGGCTGAATTAAGACAGTCCAGAAGAATACGGGGCTTGCCACCTGATTTTATTCCTATTTCAGGAGAAGATCCTATGGAAGCTATCGACCAAGGAACTACTACCAACTCCTAAGTGGGAGAAAATGTGGTTGCAAAAAGTAGAGATCCATATCCTTCGCATAGTCCTCCCTTGGTTCAACAACCTTCTAGGGGTAATATTTCATTCCATTCTCCCATGGAAGGTCATGTTGATGATACTACCCGTCCATATTATGGTCCCAATGCTCCATTTTGGGATACCTCTATGGGATGGGCCATTGCTTCGTTTGGCACCCGTCCAACTTCTTCTGAAGATATTTCACCAAATGAAGAAGAAAATAGACAATATCAGGCAGATATTCTCCATGCAAGAGAACTTGAGAAGAAAATAGGTAACATATTGGGTACACCACTACCTCGTTCAACAGTTTTTCCTCATAATCCGGACCCTTGTTTTGTGGGATATCGCTCACTTGCTGATTCTATGAAACCCATTGAACCTATTCTAGATCGCGTTGTGACTCCACATAAGCCAGGTCAAACTACCAACCCCACCACCTCCCATATTATTTCTATTCCAAATCCTCCCAGGTCTTCTGCACCTGGGGAACAACATTCAATTCCTGTTTCATCGATGCCTTCTAGTGCTGGGGGGCAACCCCCGGCACGACCTACGTTACCTATCACTGGAATTGTAGCTAGTCATGGATAAACCTCTAGTATATAGAAATCTACAGTTTATGTCCCTCCTACCCATACAAATGTGGTTAACCCCCCATCCAGTTCAGGTCAGCCCTTAGGGGCACAACCTGTAACCAATCAAACCTCTTGGGGGTATGGTTACACAGCACATCAAGTACCTATAGGAAATATCAATTACCAACCCACTCCTACAGGAATGCCTTATGCTGGAATTCCATATCCTAGTAATACTTTCACTCCATGGGGGCAACCCAACTAGTCCTGCATGCCAGCTATGGGAGGGATACCTATACATACTGCAGGGAGTGCCGGAGAACCACCTTATGGAGGTACTCCCCTTGGGGGGCCTAATGGTCCTGGAGGGCATGGAAGCTTTCCTCCTTATGGTCCTAATGGTCCTGGTGGTCCTGGGGGGCCTGGTGGCTTCCCTCCTAATGGTCCTAGAGGGTCTGGTGGCCCTCCTCTTAGTGGTTTCGGAGGCTCCGAAGATTTACCTCCTAGGGGTCCTAGAGGGTTAGGTGGTCCTCCTCTTGGTGGTCCAAGTGATCCTCCCCCTGTAGGAACCGGCGGTCCTAATGGTTTCGATCCCGTAAATCAACCCCCTGCGGGTGGATCTTCCAGCGGTTCTTCATCACAACAACCTGTTTATCAGTCTACTTATAGTCCTACCGGTACTTATATGCCATATCAATACTACTAGTACGTGCAACCTAATCGCCAGTTACCTTTCCTAGCAACTTTGGACTTACCTGATTTCTCCAAGTTGATTAATGATCCCATTCGACATAACCCCTTGTGGCCTCCCATTCCGGTAAAGTTACCATCGGACATCCCATAGTTCGATGGGAAGCAGGGAGATGATCCAAAAAACCATGTCATGAAATTCCATTTGTGGTGTTCTTCGAACTCCCTAATGGATGTTTCATTTCATTTAAGACTCTTCCAACAAAATTTGAATGGTACCGCCACGAAATGGTACATTGAACTTTCGCAACATTTGTTTATGGATTTTGGTTCTTTGACAACTGTCTTTCTTACACACTTTCAGCTTCCTATCTGTTATGAAACGGGTACAAATCTCTTGACTTCTCTGTGTCAGAACACCTTCACCCACATATCAGATCATATCCATGAGTGGAGAAGGCAGAGGAGACTTATTAAGGTTCCTATCCCAAATCAATTGTTAGTTGATTGGTTTACTAAATCTTTGTTGCCTCCAATCGCTCGAGATGTGGCTATGGGCGGTGCCATTACTGAAGAGCAAGCCATTAGTCGATCCCAATACCTAGACTTGGTTTATTCCCAATCTGGAACGTTGTATGAAGTGATCCCTCAAGCTCCTCGCCCAAGCACCGATCCTACTAAGCCACCAGCAGAAACCCCTGTTGATGGGATTGTTGGTTCAATCCAATCCCCATCAACAACAAAACCTACCAAGCAACCCCAAAATTCCACCCCTACTCCTTCAAATCCCAAGGTTTCCACCGAGGTAAATTCGATTCAGAGTACACAAATGCCCGGAAACAATAAAAAGAAAGGTAAAGCTAAAAACAAAAAACCTGGAAACCAGCAGGAGAGTCCAAAACCAACCATCAACAAGAACAATAAAGGGAAAAGAAAAGCGAAATATCCATGTCTGCTATGTGGAGATGACCACTTCACGAAAGGGTTTCCACATCATGAAGAAATCACTCAATTTCTAAAAACTAATCCTGCGCCCACAGTTCTCATGGATCCTTTTCCCTCTCAACAACAGCTGATAGACCACATGTCTAATCAGGGAAATTCTAGTTCTTCAGAGGAAATTCGCATGATGTCCTTGGACACTATTAGTTTACAAACTCGAAGTCAGAGTTATGACAAACCCATAGACAAGAAAGAAGACAATTATTCTTCAGGAAAAGCTCCCTCTACTGGTTCTCTCGAGTCCTCGTCTACTGTTCCCCTAACCATCGAGAAACCTAATCTTGACATGGTTTTGCATCCACCCAAGAGTACTCTTAGGAAGGTTGTTTTTAATCCTAATGCCCGAGCTGCCCAATTTTATAATGTAGTTGAAGATCTTGCTCAGGAACCATGTGCAATGTCTACCTTGGAAGTACTCCAAAGTTGTCCTACACAACGCAAAAACTTGTTAACCGCGTTAGGAGCTTTAGACCTGGACAACACTAATTTGATTCATTTCAATGTTGAGAACTATAAGTCTAGACTACCTCACAAACTCGCTTTCCAAATCATAACAAAAGTAGTCGAAAAGAAGGTATTTAGAATTGTCTTAGACGAAGGAGCTTCAACTTTAGTTTTGTCCTTGTCTTGTTGGAAAGCTATTGGCTCTCCCGAGCTTGTAACATCACCAACGACTCTAAAAGCCTTTAATGGATGAGGTTTCCAACCCCATGGTCTCATACCAGCCCTTTCACTCGAGCTTGGGGGCAAAGGAATTTCCATTCAAGTGGAAGTAGTAGATGCCCCATTAGACTACAACCTCCTATTAGGAAGAAATTGGTTTCACGCCATGACTGCTGTCGCTTCGACGGTATTTCAAACTGTCCAATTTCAGCATCTTCGGAGGATTGTAACCATTGATCAGCTCGATTTCTGTATGTCGTATGTTACCACCCCTATGGCTAATAACATCCCTATGTTAGGCCAGTCCCTTCCTCCTTACCAGTTGATTGGGGTAGGCATGCTGAAGGATTCTTCCCTTATGGGGATTTTTCCCTCAAACCCTCCTAACACATACACGACAACAGTAAATATGATTTCGTCGTTTGATTATGATCAAAAGGGAAAAAAAATTGTTGAGTCCACCTCATTGAGTCCACATGAAGCAATGTACAATGTTGTCCAAACCCTTTCCGATGACCACACTAATGACCTTCATCTGGTGGCTTCAGGCCCTTACCACCTGCCCTACTGGTTAGAACCCTCTCTTCCTATTCTATATTATCTCTCCCAGACTTTTCCTTCCGATGAGTCCATTATGGATATCATGAGTACAAATGAGCCTATATGGGAGGATCATCATCATAGATCCTTGTTCCTCCCCAACACCAGTTCAGAAGACCATGATTTTGCATCCCTTTTTTCTACTGATATTGTCAACACACCTCAAACTCCTATATTGTTACAGAACACGGATTCTGAAGGAAACATATGTAACATCACTCAAACAAATCCAATTGACATATCAGCCAAGCCTGGCACCCTTGAGCATGTTCATGTTAGGAAGAACTGCTCATCAGAAGAATCTGAAGCATAGAGAGCACTTTTCAAATAATTCTGAGATGTTGTTTCCTGGTCTTATGAAGAAATGTCTGGGATAGACCCATCCATTGTGGTTCATGAAATAAAAACCTATCCCACTGCAAAAACTGAGACAAGTCCATCCACAGAAAGCCACAGCTATGAAAGCTGAAATAGAAAAACTTCTAAAAGCAGGGTTTATTTATCCCGTACCCATGACGGAATGGGTATTGAACGTTGTCCCTGTCAATAAAAAGCAGGGCACCATTAGAGTCTACATCGATTTCAGAGATTTGAATAAAGCTTGTCCCAAAGACAACTTTCCCACTCCGCATATCGACCAGATTATCGACAACTGTGCCGGAAGTGTCATCTTCTCATTTATGGATGGATTTTTGGGTTATAATCATATTGAGATTTTACCCACCAATCAGCACAAGACAGCATTCATTTGCCCATGGGGAACCTTTGCATACAGGAAGTTACCTTTCAGCCTAAAAAATGTTGGAGCCACTTTCTAGCGTGTTATGTCCTATGTGTTTCACGATATAAAACATATTATAGAATCGTACCTTGATGACCTCCCAGCTCATTCACAGCGATGGGAGGACCACCCTGGTCATCTTAGAGACATTTTCCTGAGATGTCGTCATTATAACATACGGCTCAATCCTCATAAATGTGTTTTTTGCATTGAGACGGGACACCTATTAGGTTTTGTGGTTTCTAAGGATGGCATCCACGTAGATCCATTGAAAATTGCAGCTATTCTAGCCCTACGAGCCCCAACCAACCTTCTAGAACGCCAAAGTTTGCAAGGGAAGGCAAACTTCCTTCGCCATTTCGTGTGCAATTTTGCAGAGAAAACACACGGTTATATGTGTCTCCTTAAGAAGGACACTCCGTTATTTTGGGATGACCAAGCCCAACAAGCTTTTGATAATCTCAAACACGCTTTGACTCACTCACCCGTGATACACCCCCCAGATTATTCAAAGGATTTTCTCTTATACATTGTTGCCTCCACTACTACCATCACTATGGTTTTGGTGCAGGAGAATCCCGACGATCAGGAGCACGTGATCTACTATGCTAGTAAGCATCTCATGGATTTCGAAACTCGATATTCACGCGTGGAGAAATTAGCATTGGCCATGGTCATTGTTGTTCAGAAATTTTGTCACTACATTTTGCTCCGCACAACCACCGTATTGGCAGACCAGAACCCTATGTATTACATCCTGACTCATCAGGTGGTCGGGGGCAAGTATTCCTGATGGATAGTCATCCTACAAGATTTTGATATGGAATTTTCCAAACCTACATCAAAGAAATCCTTGGTCTTTACTGAGCTCATGTGTGATCTTCCCTATGCTTCGATGGAATCTAAGCCCAGTGATTCATTCCCAGATGAATTCAAGTTCCTGATAAGCACTACTAACCCATGGTATCCAAACACAAATATTTCATCCCACTCTATCCCGTGATGATCGTCGTTGTATCCGTCACCACACAAAATACTACCTCATCTTGAATGACACTTTGTATAGACGTGGTATCGATTTCGTTCTCCGGCGATGCCTTACCCATGAGAAGCTGAACAAGTTTTGAATGATTGCCACTCTGGAGCATGTGGTGGTCATCTATCTGGGATGGCTACAGCCCAGAAAATCCCCTGGGCTGGCTATTTCTATCATTCAGTCTTTAAAGATTGTCACGAGGCCGTTAAGAGATGCCCACCCTCTCAACATTTTTATCCGAAAAAGTGCACCCACCCTGCTCCGTTACACCCCGTCATTGTCGTTGGCCCTTTCGCCAAATGGGGGATTGATTATAAGCATTGTAAGCCTACCTCAAGCGGGGGGCATGGTTACATCATCGTAGTTGTTTACTATTTTATGAAATGGGCTGAGGCCATGCCTACATATGCAGAGGATGGTAAGACTTCTGCTCTCTTCCTATTCAATCATGTGATAGCAAGATTCAGAGTCCCGTAGTCCATAGTTACTGATCACGGATCACATTTCCGTAATCAAATGATGGAGGAATTAAGTGCCAAGCTATTTTTTTGTCATGAAAACTCTATGCCCTATTATCCGCAAGCTAATGGTCAGGTCGAGGCCATTAACAAAGTTTTGAAAACAATGTTGCGTCGGATGGTTGGAGACCATAAATCCAATTGGCACCATATTCTTTTATCCGCTCTTTGGGTTTATGGGACTTTGGTAAAAATAGCTACTGGTTTTACACCTTTCCAGCTTGTCTATGGACTAGAAGTTGTCTTGCCGATTCAATGTCAGATTCCATCCTTGAAACTTGCCGTCGAACTTCTCCCATACACTTCCGCAGAGGAAGAAAGATTTCTATACTTGAATAACCTTGACAAAACTAGAATAGATGTTGCCTTAGCTAATGAGGCACACAAGAAAAGCGTCAAGGCATAGTATGACAAGTCTATCCAACCTCGTGCCTTTAACGAAGGTGACCTAGTTTTAACCTATGATCAGAGATATGACAAACTAGGGAAAGGGAAGTTCGAATCCATGTGGTACGGTCATTTCGTTATTTCCAAAGTTTTAGAGAAAGGGGCCTACGAGCTCGTGTACTACGATGGAATCCCCTTAGGACAACCTCGCAATGGGTTGTACCTAAAGAGGTACTATGCCTAGATCTTTCTTGTATAGTACCTTGTATATATGTATATAACTTGACTTTTAGTGTGCTTAAGCATTTTAAATATGGTTTTTGAGTTTAGTGTCCGTATCTGTTTATACCATGTTTTGGTCATGCAGAGAAGATGGATTTCTACAGCCTCGTTGATGGTGCTTATCGCCACACCTTGAATCTTGCCTCAACTGCTTGGGTTCTCTATTCCCCAGCTTACAATTTGGTCAGTTCATGAGCGGTTTGTATTGGTCCTGCTACCAACAATATCGCTGAGTATCGAGTAGTCATAGGTCTTTTGACTGAAGCTGCCTCCCAAGATGTTCGTAACTTGGTAGTTTTGATGGACTCGCAACTAGAGGTTTGTCATTTAGACCATGTCTATACCATTAGGAATCTCGTGCTTCTCAGTCTCTTCCAGAGGGTGCATTTATTAGAGATTTCATTTGAAGCTATTACCTATAGGCATATCCCTAGGGAAGATAATGCAGTTGCCGACTCATTGGCAAATTACATCCTAGACTGGCATATTGCCCATTCATGACATGAAAATCAAACATGGTTCACTGTAAAAGACACATAAAACTCATATAAATACATTCACCATTTGAGACATATAAACACCAAAGTAGAAGTCTATGTATATATATATATATATAAACATGTTTTACAAAAAATAGGTCACGAGACCTCATCTGAAGTGCTCAGGCTTTCAGGTAAAAAATCATCATACAAAAGTCCTGAAGCTATCTATCAGCTTTTAGTGAATACATCATTCACCCTATCATCTAATGATGCTTGTGGTAACACATAACAGCCAAGGCTACTCGACGTAGCAGTCTACTAAAACGACCCGGCGCTCCCATAGTAGGCCTCTGGTACCTCAGTGGGAGGTCGTCGATCGAGGCATCTGGGATGTCTAGAGTCAACCTCTCAAGGTTCTCCTCCAACTCCCCTATCACATCATCACCCTGTGGTACAAAATGGGCTCCAGCTCACCTGTCTAGTGGGGAGTCTCCCCTAGGTCGTACTGCTTCGACATCTGCATGAAAACATTCAAAGTCTCGTTGCTACACATAAAAAATATAAACCATCAAACATAAAAACACAATTGCCATTTTAGGGTTTTTGTTTCCTACCGATATCACCCCACTTTCCACCATGTGGGAGCGGTAGGTCAAGGTCACCACTGAAATCAGTGCCCGCATATCCATAGTCCTCCACCATGAGGAGTTGATCTCTCAACCATCGGAAGAACGGGTCCCCGAACTTCACCTTGCCTCTACCTGCTCCAGTACGGGCCATGATCCGGACCCATCGTAGCATGCAAGGGTCTCGCACCCTCAACTCTATAAAAACCACCTGGGGTCTCATCTGGGGCACCCGCTCGAAAAAGAAGCAGGCTAGAATTGAACCAAAACCGAACTGCTTTAGCTCCCCCTGTCGACACTTAGTCAGCTAAAGATCGGAAGTAGAGCTTCTGCCCAGTTGAAAACTATGGGTGCCATGGCCTCTATAGTGTAGAGCATATGTGCTCTAGATGCCTAATGTACCCCTTGGCTCCCCGCCACTCTCTGCATGGTAAATAAAATTGTCCGTAGAGGGCCATCCACCACTGCTTTTATCAGAATTTTCTTCCCCGATGTTCTGGTCCCAGGAATACAATGGCGGTGTATCAGCTCTTGGGTAGTAATGTCCCCTCCACGAGAACCAATCAAAGATATGGGGGCACCCCGTCTCGATAGGCCTGTCAAGAAGTAGATATCCTCTACTTCAATTGTTAATACATGAGCACCAACCTCAAAATACAGTTCCTCCGGACTCCACATCCAGAGGATATGCTCTAATAGGCGCTCATGTGATACCATGCTGGGTGTGTGGAAAAACTTTAGAAGACCACAGTCTCTCAACGTGGCTATACAACCTACATTTCGTTCAGCAAATGCATCATCATTGCCATGTTGCCTCTCTTTCCAAATGACCATTTTTTATCAATGGGAACCTGTCAAACACCATCACAAGACCAATTAGAAACATCATCAAATTTGAGCTAGTTTGGCTTATGCATATATTTTTATTCACCGACGGACGACACCACCTGTGTCCCATTGAGGAGAGGTGGTGGCACCGCCTGTGTCAAGAATTTTAGGGGCATTTCTAGTGGGGTACCGCTTATCCCGCAAGGGATAAGAGTGGTACCCACTTTCATGGTTTTAGGGCTCGCCCAATAGGCCCAAAACACCACCAAAAATAAAAATAAAAATGAAAGAGCAAGGTTTAAGCTATTACCTGGAACTAACGGTGCACAAATTTGAGGTTAGATGCTCCCGAAATCACCAGCTAGAAATCTTGCCAAGAAAATGCTCCAAAGGCTCTCCACTATGGGTAAATGGTAAAATGTTTTGATTTTTTACTATTTACATGACTTTTATAAGCTTTCTAGGTTTTGGCATGTCATAGTTTTTAAAAAGCTATCAGTCATGATCCTTTAATGTCGTTATTGGAGAGTTTAACTGTTATTTTTAAGTCATTGCAGGATAACGAGCGGTAGCAGTAAACGTTTTGGGAGTTTGTTTTTTACTTTTTCGCACTACCATAAAAAGGAAAAAGTCTTTGAGCATTTATTTCAACACTTTGGTCATGCTCTCAAAACTTAGCATCAAAGGTTCGAGTCCTTTTTTTATTCTTTTCAG
This sequence comes from Pseudotsuga menziesii, assembly GCA_001517045.1. Classification (NCBI taxonomy): domain Eukaryota; kingdom Viridiplantae; phylum Streptophyta; class Pinopsida; order Pinales; family Pinaceae; genus Pseudotsuga; species Pseudotsuga menziesii. Next base: position 84,297 of record LPNX010713179.1, read on the forward strand.
ACTCGTAAAATCCCTCATTACTTGTCTTCTTCACACTCATTAAAGCACCTGAAGAGTCATTCGTCTGACGGTAGGTTATCACTTTTTCAGTTCAGATGAACTATTTTACAAAAAAGGACCCTGTGGAGCCTTCTTCCGTGGTTGTTCAGACTCTCTAAACATGAACGATACCGAGTTAACTTTCATTGGACTCGTTAAACTAAACATTAAGAGACCCTCTTTTGGGAACGAACCCCTCCTCTCTCAAGTTTGTAAAACATATGAGTTTGGACTTGTCTTCGGATGAGCTACAACGAGTGTTTTTAACCCTCTTTGAACTCGTAAAAATGAAAAGAGGCAATCATCAACCATGATGGTGAAATTATGGGAAGGGAATCATTTTGCAAATAAATGGCAGTTTGTCATTACCTTTGAACATGGCACTTATCTGCATAAAATTTCAGTCAATTGGCTATTCAGTTGATCTTCGTGACGATATACTTTCAAGAGTCATGCCACTCCTTTGAGTCTTTCAAAAGAATGTATTGTCCATCGTCACACTGTGTATTAGTCTGGTCTAGTCATGCTACCAAGTCTTTTGTCGTGCTGACTGATGTTGAAAAGGAAGTTGACGAAGTTTACCTCTGCAGTCAAAACAGTCTCTGTGTCAGTACCTTTGAGTTAGTCTTATGGTTACCTCATTCACATCATTCCAGAACTTTGTTCTGATTTTCATGTCATCGATGTGGGATTCATCATGGCCCTCCTTTGACGAGACTATTCCTGTCGACATCGGCTCATCATACAAGAAATAGTCTTAGAAACAAATTTAGTACCTTGATATCTGTATGCCTCAATGGCAGATTCTCTCGCTCTCGACATAGGTTCACATCATTGACCTTTGATCGATAGAATCGACTGGGTGTTCGACGTCAAGACATCTATTCACGCTCTATATATTGTACTAGGGTACCTTGGGAATCATTGACATCAATGGTGATCTCCCTCACACTTGTTAATGGTTCACATCATTGACCAGTAATCAAGTGGTTTCTACCATGTTCGACTTCAAAACATTGTAATCACGTGGATAGAATCGTACTTTGTGGAAAATGAGACAAAGACCCTGGGTACTTGTTTAGAGCTCATTGCTTTCCCCAGGTTGTGATGGAGTTTTGTATATCTAGCATGGATCCACATTTGTATGGTCATTTGCATCTGTATGACATAGATCTATGTTGTATGTCTGATAGCTATGTCAAAGTTTGAGTCCTCTATCACATGGATCTACGCTGTATTCTAGTAGCCATGGTTGTTTATTCCTCTCATGGATCTGCCTTGTATTCATCTGCAGCCATGATTTGATTACATTTGTCTATGAGTCAAAAGTATTGATGTATTGCAGATGCCTACTCTATGACACTCTCCGACTGAGATGATTCTCACCTTGAAGTGACAACTTGTTCTCTCAAAGCTCTCGCTTATCGTATCCCTCTAAGCCTCATGCTTTGGGGGGCATTCTGTTATACCCAAATCCTGTCACCAACATGTGATGAGATCCTTAACCCCTATGTTTTCCCTAAATCCCAAACTTAGACTGGAAAACTTGCTCTGGATATCAATTCTACATGAAAAAACCTAGCACCACACTTTCCCTTTGGCTGATGAGTAGTACCTTGTTCTGCACTGCATGTGTCCTGTTATAGAAAAGCAGTGCCACCACCTATATGCTTTGTTCTTGAAGTGGTTCTCACCTAAACTGCTCTGTCATAAGGGAACAAAAGCGGTACCCTTGGTAAAAATGGAAAAAGAGAACATTGTCGAGGCTTCTAGAACTTGAGCCTTGTGTCCTCCCTTATCCCTATCAATATGAGTTAGTTGGAGTCAAGATCCCTCTTGGTAGGATCTTAGAGCCACCTCACCCACAATTCTCTCAACTATCCCTATCCATTGAGCCCTATAAATACAAGCTCATATCCATAGTTGAGGTGGAGAACTGAATGGTATTGTTATGTTGTTGAATTGACTATCTAGTCCCATCCATTGGAGAGCATAAGAGAGCAAGTTGGAGCTATCGAGGATGAGGTGTTTGTCTTGTGGAGGAGTTTGTTAACACTAAGGCAATGGTTGTAAGCTTCTTCATTCATTTCTTAATGCAAAGCTGATTTCCATCCCACATATATGTTGTATTGATCTCGCATGTATATGTTATTGGATTCCTTAGTCACTAGTATGGATTTGTGAATAATGTTCTGGTAGCTTTGATGTTCTTGTTTGTTTGACATGTTTACAAGTACACAAGTTCATGATCAAAGCATTATTCCAGGTGTTTACAACATTTAGGGAAGGTCTTCATCCTTTGTTATTCACTCATTTGTTCTAGATCTGAACCATTTAGACCAGAGGAACAACTTCTGTTCGTAGAAGGTGCAATATTCCCGACTACATAAGCTTTTGCATCTTTTGCATATCTAAGCAGAATGCATTCGCTATTTTGGGTTTGGAAGGCCTTCCTCTTGTCAAGTGGTATTCTAGCCCAAGCTTTGGAACAAAAAACTCTCAGATGAGAGACATTGTGCTTATGCCCATGTAGTGCTTCGAATGGAGTGACCCCAACCACTAACTTATGGGGCACCCTATTCTGCAAATACGAAGCACAGTTTACTGCTTCAGCCCAAAGAGAAGGAGGTATATGTTTGGCATGGAGAAGGCATGTTTCCATCTCTTTCAGTGATCTATTCTTCCTCTCATCCACACCATTATGCTTTGGTGTGTATGGAACTGAGTGTTCCATTCGAATCCCCTCTTATTCACGTAAACTCTGGAAATATCCTTTGATGTACTCTCCTCCTTTATCAGATCTTATTGACTTGATATTCTTATTGAAATGGTTCTCAACCATAGCCTTAAAAACTTTAAAAGTCTCAAAAACTTTTGATTTTTGTTTCATGAAGTGTATCCAGCAATACCTAGAACAATCATCAATAAAGGTGAGGAAGTACCTGCAACCATTAATGGAGTTTGTGGGCATAGGTCTTGCTACATCACTATGTATCAAATCAAGTATAGAGGCAGCTCTATGTGCCTTCCCAACATCATATTTGTTTTCTAAATGCTTACCTACCAAGCAACCAACACATACTCCATTGGAAGTTTGGATGGAGGGAAAAACTTCAACCATTTTATCATTGTGGAGTTTTTGCAGATATTTGAAATTGAGATGGCCAAACCTCTCATGCCAAATCTTGTTGGTGTTGTTAGCATGAGACAATAAAGTTGTAGGAGGAGAGACAGGTAAGAAATGTGAGAACTCATAATCTTTGGTAGAGTGATTTGGAATACCTTTCGCTATAAGTTGTTCAGTGGATTTTTTTTGTAATCTCAACTGTCTCTGAATCGAATGTAACTCTCTTGGGAGAGCCTATATGAGTCATATGATAAACAAACAACAGGTTATCGGTAAGAGAGGGCACATATAGGACATTCTTGAACTCACCATGCTTCGCTCTGACTAAGCCCCTTCCTTCTGTTGGAATCTGGGAATCATCTCCCATGTGAATGTTAGGCCCCTTTAACGGTGTGAGGGCCGAGAAGGATTATTTGGAAGCAACCATGTGATTAGAAGCTCTAGAATCAATTATTTGTGCTCTAGACTGTGTAAGGCTAGCTTTCAGAACATGGCACCTTACATCATCTTCTATTTGTGGTTCTTCATCAGGCTTCTTTGCTCTCTGTGGGGGAGCAATATTATGTTGCTTGAGAAGAGCTAACATTTCATCAAGTTACTTCCTCATGCAATAATATTCAAGATGGTAACCCTTTTCACAATAAGGACATAACTTCTTTTTCTTAGAGCCTGAGGCTCCTTTGGAAGTTTGTTGATTCTGTTTAGGTTTCGAACCAGCTGCTTTTGGCTCCTTCTTCTTTGATTTCCCCTTTGCTTGTGCTTTGGAAGAGTCAGTAACTAGGAGAGCTTAAACTTTGGAGGTCTTGATGACTCCCATTCGAATCAATTTCCTTGATTAAGGACTCGGAAAAAGAATCTAATGCAGGAATTTTGAAATCGGGGAAGCCCTCCCGCTTGGAATGAAACATAGAAACAAATACAGAATACTCAAAACCGAGTTTGCCGAGTATGGAAAGGACATTCTGCTCATTCTTCTGTTCTAATCCGCACTGTTTGCATTGAAGTGCAAGAGACTTCAATTTAGTAAATAATTGCTCAATAGTCTCGAAACTGCTAGGATGTAAGGCTACCAACTCATTCTCCAGGAAGTGTCCCCGAAGCTCATATTGTTTTCCAAACAAGTTCTCAAGCTTCTCCTGGGATTCTATGGGTGTCCTCAAACCTTCTAGGTGGAGGAGGAGATCTCTCGATATATAAGTGAAAAGATAACTAAATGCTTCATCTAAGTGGTTCAGAAACCTGTTTCTTTCAACAGGCTGATGGGGCTCGACCTCCCTTCCAAGTACTATCCTATGGTAGCCATGATTGCGCAAGGCCAGCTGCATATCAATCCTCCAATCAAGATCAGTGGAAGTTGTGAGGATCTGAGGAGTAGGAGATTGAGAATCCAAAATTCTTTCGATTGAGAGATCACAAAACTTCACACAAACTATGCAACCCCTGTCAATTTTCACTGCAAAATACTAAAACATATGAACTAAGTTAGAATCATGCTTTGCCTCTTGACATGAACATATTTTCAGGGTCTGGCATGCCGTCTCCGCTGCTCTAAATAAATTCAGAGCTATCAAATCATCATAGGGGACTTCTGTGGAAACTCAACTGCTTCTAATGTTCAATGGGGAGAAACAAGCATGAAACTTTCCTAAGAAGGCTCTGATACCGTATTAGAATTGAAGTGCCATTTAGATATTCAAGCAAATAGTTCTAAATAATATTTGCAGTAAAAGGAGTATGAAGATACAAACTGAACAAAACAAACCACAAAGGAAGCATATGAGTATTGCTTAGGAATTTAGAGTATCATTCACATTAATTAATCCAGTGTTACAATAGTTTACAAATAGGAAGATTTCGAATCCATAAGGGAGGAATTCGATTCTACCAACTAGATATGATTGTACCTAACTGACTAGCTAATTCATGGTGTCTCAATCAATATCGAATTCCAACAGATCAACTCCCAGATGTCCAACCAACTCAATTAATCAGTAATAACTAGTTAACTCAATGCAACTGAGTGTGGTAGGTGGGCAAATGTGCCTACTCCACATGCAGCCATGCATAACTAGTGCTAACTAACTGGTGGTGAACTAACTGAAAGTAACTAGATGCTAACTAAGACTTGTTGGAATATATTATATTCCTTGGAAGGTAATAATGTCTTTGTATTATGTCGAAAGTTGTCTACAATCTTATGTAAAAGAGTAATACATTTAACCCATAGTTATATGGTGTTGTATTTACTTGTGTAGAGTATTTGTCCATGGTATTATATTAAGAGATGTTATTTTGGAGAATTATATTATCCCAAATGCAATATGTGATAGTAATTCCTCCTCGTCTCTTAGTATATAATAAGGTCAAGTGAGTCTCTACATAATCATGTATTCTTGATGTAGTAGTGGTATTATTGTGACATTGTTGTACATCATCTATATTCCTTGGGGTATTTGTGCTTTGCTCTGTTGTAAGATTGGAGAAGACATTCTGGAGATAATAGAAGACTACCTTCCTGTGGATGTAACCCATTAGGGTGAACCACGTATATCGGTGTTCTCTTGTCCTTTTCTGTTCCTGTTCTTATCTTTTATGATATGTTGTTGGTTTCTTAGATAGGTTAACTAGTTTACCTTGACTCTACTACTCTAACAAGACTAACTAATTCCAACTCTACCTAACTGATGGAGGTTGGTGTTGGGACTCCCAATGGCTCCTAAAATGTATGGATTGGTCCAGGAGGTGCCCAAACTGATGCATGCACATGCAGTAAGTGGTAGTTAACCTCTAGCAATCTTCCCCACACTCTAGTAATTGGTACATGTGGCTCCATCAAGCCAAGTGGACCCAAATAATTAATTAAGGTTCCTAAGTTACACTAAAATAATCTAAATAGAAAGTATGGTCAAGGGAGGATCAATAATCCTAACAAGATCCACATTGTAGAATTTTGTTAGGTGCGACCATAGAATCTTTGTTGTGTAAGAGTTGAAATAGATATTCCATGAGTGACTCTACATTTTACAAGAAGAAAGAAGAATCACTTGTGAAGTGATCTGCTTGATTCGTCTTTGTGCCATTTGACCAACCAATCTGCTTCATATATGTCTATTTCTTTTATAAGATTTTAGCTCTATGTTTGATAATCGATGAAAACAATTTACCAATTGCATCTTATGAGCTAGAAGTGCAGTGTTGTAGCATTATTGGCTATGGAAGTACCCTCGACGTAAGCAACCAGTGATTCAGTAAATATTCCCTTTAAATTGGCGAGTTCCAAATATTCTACATATGCACAAAATAATTCTCTGAGTTTGTCCAAACATTCACATCTTAAAGACTTGTTGTAATTTCACATCTTAAGAGACGAATTCTTTGAATCCTACGAACGTTTATAACAAACCTGATACAATCAAAGTGTAATGAGGGTTTTATGGAAAACAAACACATGCATCTTGTTATAGATAATTCTACACACAGAGATCAAATTTGCACCCATATTTGAAGGAGTTAAGAGTTAACAATGGTCCTAGATTCCCTCGAAGTTTGAATAAGGGGATCTAACTACACTTGTATGTGAGCAAATGGTGGATGATTTTATCTTGGATGCTTATGATATTTGTGTCTAGTTCTTTGATGCCTATTTAATTTGGCAAAACATTATTGACATGGTGTAAGAAAGTATAAAATTTTGATCAATGTAAGACATTAAGTCAATCATTCTCGAAGTAGTGTGATCTCATGTAAGAGGAAAATAAAATGTGATTGTTCTTGTAATATTTATGCAATGTTGATTTATGGAAAATCAATTGTCAATTAAGCAAGTTCGAGTCATTGAATTATTATGGTGAGTCATTGAATTGTACAAGAAACCCTAATGTCAAAAGAGACCTGCCTGAAATTTAAATAAGGAGGTCCTTTTTAATTTAATCATTGTAATCACACTTTGGGGTGAATGGTTGGTAGTACCTGACACCCTAAATTTGACATCAAATTGAGCGAGCAAGAACAAGTGAGCATGATATAAGCAAGCTTAGTATAATTGAGCATGACAATTGAAAATCTATAATGGTTGAAGGAGGAAAGTGGTTACAAAATTCCAATCAAGAATTTAAAGAACTATGAGGATACCTTAGAAGATATGGAGAATAGGTTTGTTAATATTCACAACCAAACTGAAATGAAAGAGCAAGTTACTGAATTTTTCAACTATAGTGAATTCAAAAGGAAAATGTTGATGCAACTTATGGCACAAGTGATCTAATTCAAATGGTTGATACTACCAATGAGATCGGTGACCTAAATTAAAAGATTGATGCAAATTGTGATACAGACCTAAAGGAAAAGGTTGATGCTACCTGTGAAACAAATGATCTAGTACAAATGGGTGATACAACTACTATGATTGATGATTCCTTACCTAGTTATGAGAGGGAATGAATTAGAAACAGTAAATTGATGAACATGAGTTTTGAAGATGAATTGCAAGCAAAAGAACAAAGTGATCACAATAGAAATGAATGTGAATTTGAAGTTTCAAAGGAAAACATTTATGAAGAACATTAAAAAGAAAGAAAAAAGATCTTTCCAAGATGATTTTCAGACCTGGGAAATAATTCTAATTCAATAGAAATCGATATAGTTTAGGATATGAAAAAGACAATAACTTTCATATTCCAAACTTCTCCAAACTAGTTTAGTTCATGAGTGCAAGATTATTTGATGAAAATTTGAAGGCTCTAGAAATTAATGAAAAAGTCATTCAATCAATTAATGATAAACACATGGAGAAAATTCATAATGAATGACATTATTGTCATAGAGTTGGTGTTTGGGGGGAAAACGTTTTGATCTCCATACTTGCCATCGTTGTGGGAAGACAAATCATCTCTTGAACAAATGTTGAGTTACAAAAGAAGGTTAAAAAATGAATACTTCGCTACCAAAGGAATCAACAAGTCAAGAAGTTGCATAAGTATTACCATCTAGTTCAAACAAAGGTAAAGACACATTTGAATGGTGAAACTACAAAACGAAAAAAACTTCAATCAATTATTGAAAATGATAATTTTGGGCATGATTATGGCCCATTCTAAGTTGGTACTCACTTGTACCTTAAGAGAGGCAAGTACAAAAATGAAAGATGAAAGGTACTCTCTTGCACCTCAAGGGGGGAGGTACATTGAAGAAACAAGATGAAGTGAAAAGGTTAGTGGTAAACCAAAACCACCCATCCATTGATGATATTGGTTAGTGGTAAAGCAAAACCACATATACATGGCATCAAAATTTAGTGATTGAAGAAGAATCCAAAATATGAGCTTGGATCCCTTCCAAATTCTTCTCACCTTGCACTTGACAAGAGAGAACATCAATGATGATAGTCATGATTCAATATTCTAAGTCAAATCATTCAAAAAAAATCAAATCGACAAAATTTTTGTTGATGTTTCTCCAGGTTGCAGCATCAGGTAGACATTCACCCTCATAGCTTGAGTTATATGCCTAATGGTGAATGGCCCAAGCAAGGGTAGTCCTTCTCCCATTATCCTAAATCATATGGTGTGCAGAGATTGGAGCTAAGGTTCTCTCACATTGTCTGCTTTATGATGGAGTGATCTACTCTATATTAGACATTTGACTCGTTTATTTGATAGGGGCTTTCATCCCCTTGTGGAATATACAAGTCTAGTCTAATGTTGAATTGACGTACACTCTAAGAAGTGTATGAGACTAATTAGTGGGCCTATTCAACATTAGAGCTCTATGTGTGAATGTAGTGCATGTGACGAGAAGAATAACATCATCATTCATGGACAACCTTTCTTAAGAAAAAAAAGATTCAAACAATATAGTGGTCAACATGTGAATCAACATTGAAGTGGTGAAAATAGCAGGTCAACCCCACAAGTGAATTAAGAGTGATTTGATGTGTATAAATAAGAGGAGAGACTGCTCATTTCATCATCCAACTTGTAAAAAGACATATCTTCTTCTCTGGTGCACATATCTAGTAGGGGAAATGAAGATTCAAGGAATCAACTTTTGAAGTGTTCTTATCTATCTCTTAGGTTTGTTCTCTTTCCTCCATCGAGTTTGTACTCTCTCTATGACCGGTGACTACCCTCAGGATTAGGGTTATTCATGTTGTTGTTGTTGTACTCTTGTCATTAGAAAATATATTCTTAAGAAAAGTTGCTGCGTTTCCTCCCAAGTTTGGCTTTCCTGGGGTAAAAATATTGCGTCTACTTTGCATGGTTATCTTTCTATGATCCTTTGTTTTGGAGGTCGCCTTAGTAGGGTGCATTTATTGGTGGAGCCAGTTTTCAATTTTGTCAAAGTTCAATTTTGACCTATTTTGCTAGTGCTAGGGTTTCTAGTTCAAATTTTAGATTTATTTGTCAAGATGGTGATAGGTCTTAAAGTAGAAGACATGTTGGATGGTGTTACAAATTTCATATCCTAGAAAATCATGATACTCTTATTCTTGGATGAAAATGAGATCCAAAATTATGTAAAGGAAGATGTCTTAGAACCAGAAGGTGCTGAGGAGAAATCCAAGCACACGAAGAATGAAGCAAATGCTAAGAGGATCTTAATAGATTCCATAAAAGATCATTTGATTCCACACATTGTTGAGTTGAAGACTGTTAAAGAAATGTTTGATGCCTTGGTGGGATTGTTCAAGATTAGGAACACTACTAGGAAATTACCTTCAAGGAATCAACTCATATTTAGTTGCCACTTACTTTATGAGAGTCTCTCAGTTGAGAGATCAACTTAAGGCTATTAGAGACACGATTGATGATGCATAACTCATTACAGTGACTCTTAATGGACTTCCCTCTTCATGGGAGTCATTTGTTCAGAGTATTTGTGGATGAGAAGAATTACGTAAGTTTGATTCACTATGGGTTGATTGTTTCCAAGAGGAGGCCAGAGTATTGTCCAAAAACAACTTGTAGAGACCTTAGGATGAACGAACTCAAGCTCTTGCAGCTCATGCAAGAAGAGCAAAAGGAAGAATAAATTTTGGGAAGAAAAATACAAGAGGAGGATTAGCCCAAGATTCAACAACAAAAGAAGAAGGATCTTTCAAAAATTAAGTGCTTCAATTGTCATACATTTTGTCGCTATGACTTTCAATGTCCTCGGAATAAAAGGAAGGAAAATGAGCATGCATCAATAGTCGATGTTGATGAGCATACACCATAAAAGAAGAACAAACTTGATGAGATTGTAGACGAACTTTGGAAAGAGTATTTCTTGTAGATCCAAAGGGATCTTGGATCTAGTGCATTCAATGGATTCTTATATACTCATATGCAAAGGGAGCAGAGTGTTCAGATGTAGAGGGAGAAGGATACTCAGGTGTAGATAGAGCGGGACGCTCCAACATAGAGGGAGTAGTTGCACCACATTTTTCAATGATGAAGGAGGCGCCCCAATACCTCCCTCGCCAAGAGGGAGTTGGCTTTGGAATTTGATATGAAGAATATTGGTTTCATACAATACTTCTTTGGATTGGATGTGTGGTAGAGATCATATGAGATATTCCTCATTAAAGGGAATTACACAATTGAGATCTTGAGCAGTTTCGATATGATGGACTGCAAGTCCATGGCTACACCTATGGAGATAAATTTGAAGAAGTTGAGTGATTTTGATTCAAGTTCATATTTGGTGGATCCCACTATGTACAGGTAGATAAATCTGAAGAAGCTGAGTGATTCCGCTTTAGATTCAGATTTGGTGGATCCCACTATGTATAGGAAACTAATTGGATCCTTAATGTACTTGGTTAACACCAGGCCGTATATTTTCTTTCTAGTGGGCACTTTGATCCAATTTATGGTTGAGTTGAGCCATGTACATTGGGTTGCAACAAAGCATGTTTTGAGGTACCTATGTGGTACAATTGGATATGGTTTGAGATATGTCTTAGGTGGTGAAATGAGGCTACAGGGATATACAGATTCTGACTAGGCAAAGTGTGCAATGGACAGAAAGAGCACCTCGAGGTGCTACTTCAGCTTGGTATGGGACATGATATCATGGATTAGTAGGAAGCATACTTCTATAACACTTAGTACAATAGATGCAGATTATATCGTAGCTAGTGTCACAAGTCGTGAAGCAGTGTTTCTTTGGAAGTTTCTTGCAATACTATTTGATCAAGATCAAATATCACTTCATCCGAGAGATGGTGTAGAAGAGAGTAGTGGAGCTCCAGTATATATACACAAATGAGCAGATATTTGTGTATATATACTGGAAAAAATTGTGTACTTCAGGGACAAGCTTTGTGTGATTGAGAATGTCTCCCTCAATGAGAGAGAGTGTTGATGGTTCTATAGATGAGCAAGATCAGGAAGACATTCATCCTCAAATCTGGAGTCATATGGCTAGTGGTGAATGGCTAAGGCAAGGTCTTTCTCCAGATATCCATGTTGATTTCACTAGGAGTGGAAGACTCGAGATGCAGATTGTGGGCATTCTTACCAAGAAAGATTAGCATGATTCATAATGTCTCCCTCACTGAGAGGGAGTGTTGATCTCTAGGTTGCAGCATCGAGCAAACATTCACCCTCAGATCTTGAGTCATATCGCTAGTGGTGAATGTTCTAGGTAGGGGTAGTTCTTCTACCATTATCTTGAGTCATATGGTGTAGGGATATTGACCCTAAGGTTCTCTCAAATTGTCTGCTCCATGATGGAGTAATCTATTCTATATTAGATATTTGACTTGTTTATTTGATAAGGGCTTTCATCCCCTTGTGGAATATACAAGTCTAGTCTAATGTTGAATTGACGTAGACTCTGGTAAATCTGATAGTGTACGATACCGGCTCTGAGACTACTCACGCTCCAAGAAGATTTTATTCTTGAACTCATTGCTAGCAGGTTTTTGCTTGGTCTGATGAATTGTTCTTGAAGTTCTTTTGGATTTCTCTGCAATCAGAGCTCTGAGTGATTCTGGGTGAAGCTCGACCCTCCTTGAAAGAATTAGCTGAAAATATTTTTTGTGGTTTCATTTTTTCAGTGATCTGAGAGTTTAAGCCATGGCTGCTGGAGGGGGTTCCTCCCCTCCCCCTAAACTCGCTGCTTTCAGGATATTGGTAGCAGCAAGAAGCAAGAGGAAGCTTAGTCAAAATTAGCAGACATTTTTCAAGAAATTACACAACAATCCTTCGATGGATCTACCTACAGAACAACCTTGCCAAACAGCCATGAATATTGCAGATAAGGGTCTTATTGGACATTTTACTAGTCTTTGGCCATATCCCAAGGTAATCGATGGGTGGGTTCAAAGAAACTGGAAGCCGCTTATCTCAAAAGGCATATCAATCAATCTGATAGGTAAAGGATATTATGTATTTCTTTTTGAAAATTCAAAAGGCAGAGATTTAATTTTTAGAAATGGGCAATATTTCATGGACCCTCAAGGGATTTACCTGAACAAGTGGACTTTGGAATTTGATCCAAATCAAGATATCCCTTATGTTATTCATGTATGGGTTAGGCTGCTGCATCTTCCTCTTCATTGCTAGAAGCTCTAGGAAATACTTTGGGGAAGTATATTGATAGGGCTGAAAGAAGAGAACAATATACTTGTGCCTAAATATGTGTCGAAGTGGATTTGGAGGTAGGGCTTCCTCAAGCGATTAATTTGACAGTAGAAGATTGGTCACATGTGTAGGAGCTTGATTATGAGCAATTTCCCTTTAAGTGCATCCATTATCATGGATATGGGCACTTTTCCAGATCATGCAAGAAGAAAGCTAAGGAAGAAGTTGCCAAAGAGAAAGGAGAACAATGGACAAAAGTTCAAAAAACAAGTATAGCAAAGCAAGGAAATAAATCGAAGGGAAAAAGAGGAGAAACGGGGACGTGCCTCTAGACAAAAACAGAATGAAATTGGAGCAGCTATGAAGGAAATAACAACCCAAAACAATTTTGATGTGTTGGGCAATCCAGAAGAATAAGTGCCTTTAGTTCTTGAAGAGGGAGAAGTTCCACAATCTCAAGATCAGATACAAGAAGAAAATAAAGAATCAATTGAGTCAAATCTTGGTTCTCCTACTGATGGATACTCTCCCACATATGCAGAAATGGCAAAAAAAAAGAAACCTATGGATAATTCTGGCTCATCTGAAGAAGAATCTCTTGAGAGGTCTTCAAAAAAAGGGTGTAAATCGCTTAAGAAGGTTCGGGAGGAAGAATTTGAACGTCTGAAGATGGAAGGAATTCAAGCTACAATCGAGATGTCATTTTCTAAGAATACTCAGGATAGACCTTCAAAAGGAGGCCCTCTTCCTTCTGTCAATAATAAATAATGAATATTGTCTCTTTGAATTGCAGTGGGTTGGGAAATTCTTCGAACGTTGAAGCCGTTAAAGACCTATCAAGAATGGATTCTCTTGATATTCTTCTGATCCAAGAGACAAAAATGGAGGAGGAAAATCTTCTTTCCTTAAGCAAAAAGAATTGGAAAAGGAATGCAGGGATGGTTGTGAGTGCACGAGGTTCATCTGGTGGACTTCCCACCCCATGGACAGAAGAACTCTTCTCATTGGAAAAATCATTTCAAACACAACATTGGATATTTACTGAGCTCTAGCACATTCCAAGTGAGATATCCCTGGCTATTTTTAATCTATATGTTCCTTTCAATTTTCAAGAGAAAAGAGAATGTTGAATTCTCTGGCAGATTTTCTTACTGCAAACACTCTATCAAATATTATTGTGGCCGATGATTTAAATATCACATTGGATCCAAAAGAGAGAAAAGGTGGAGTTTGCGGGAGAGATTCCATGCACAAAATGGTGGAGAATATCATTTTAATATGGGACCTGATAGACTTTAACTCAAAAAGAGGCTGATACACCTAGACTAATAATCGTATAGGAGCAGCGAATATCTCAGCCATGTTGGATCGATTTCTGGTTCAGAGTTCTTTTTTTATGGAAAAAAAAAATCATCTCCTCCAATATCTTGCCCAAACTTACTTCGGACCATAAACCAATTTTGTTGTAGCTTGAGGATGAAGAAGACCTCGACCCCATACCCTTTCGGTTCAATCCTTTGTGGATTGACGGAGATAGTTTTTTTCCCATAATAACCAAGGCATGGAGTATCACAGTCATTGAGTCGAAAAATTTCGTATGGGAGAGGAAATTAAAAAATACCAAATCTACTTTAAAGGATTGGGTAAAGCAATCTCTTAAAAATCCAATCAGATATAGAAAAGAGGCTTTGGAAAAACTGGAGGAGATTCAACTAGAAATGGAAGAAACAAAGATCACCTCTGCCATGCTGGAAAACGAACAAAAAGCCCAATTTAACTCTTTTTGAGCATTTAGGCAGGAAGAAGAATTCTGGATATTGAAGTCTCGCAGTTTATGGTTGAAATCAGGAGATCGGAATACCTCTTTTTTCCATAAGCAGTATAGAGCCAGACTCTCCCATAATCATATATCGTAAATCTCCTCTTTGACTAGTGAATCTTTCAAAGGCATTTCTCAAATTAAACAAACGGTTGAAGCTCATTTTCAGAGCCTGTATAGAGAGGATGGCTCTATTGATTCAGATTTAACCTCAGAATTTCTTTCCAGCATTCCTAGTTTGGTGAGTGCGGAGGAAAATGGAGAGTTAATGAATCCTTTTATGGAGGAAGAGAACATTGATGTTATATGGTCTATGTAACCAGATAAAGCTCTAGGCCTTGATGAATTCTCTTGTCATTTTTATAGAGTTTGCTGGACAGTAATCAAAAAAGATTTACTCAGGATTATCAAAGCATTTCAGTTAAAAGCCAAAGTTTGTGGATGTACCAACTCCACCTTCCTTGCTTTAATTCCTAAAGAAGTTAAACCAACCACTTTTGATCAATTCAGACCTATTTCACTTTGTAATGCATCTTATAAAATCTTATCTAAACTCTTAGCTAACAGACTCAAACCTCTGCTTGGGAAGTTGATCTCACCTCTTAAAGGTGGATTTGTAAAAGGGCAACACATTTTGGACAATGTGAGTCAAGTTCACGAAGCCATGCATTCCAGCTTTCACAAAAAGGAGAAGGGCATGTTAATAAAACTTGATATGGCAAATGCTTTTGATAGGGTAAAGCAATCCTTTCTTAACAAAGTTCTTAGTTCATTTGGATTTAGTTCTGCATTTATAAATTTGATAAAAGCTTGTATCGATAAACCTTGGATAGCACCATTAGTAAATGGAATACCAACAAACTTCTTTCAAGCATCCAGGGGTCTTCGACAAGGTTGTCCACTCTCGCCGTTTTTATATATTCTTATGGCTGATACTTTGAGTAGGAAGCTAACTGCAGGAAAAAATGATGGGATTATTCTGGGCATTAAGTGAGCAAGTGGAGTAGAATCTATCAACCATGCTCTCTTTGCATATGATACGTTGCTTTTGGGAGGGGATTTGCTAAGGTTGGCAAGAATATTTAAAGAAATTATGCAATATTTTTGTATTATTTCAGGGGCTCTTGTCAACAACCAGAAGAGTGTTGTGTATGGTTGAAACATAGATCCCTCATCAATTGCAAACATTTCACAAATTTTAGGCTTTGATGGATTTGACACATGGGACAAGGTCAAGTATTTGGGTCTTCCACTAACCTTGGGACAAAACAACCCTTCTCTTTAGCTGGAAATTATTATCAAGATAAAGGCAAAGATTGCCTCATGGGGTGGCCATTTGCTCACAAAGGCAGGGAAGCTTATTTTGATTAATTCAATTCTCTCAGCTCTCCCAATTTATCAATCCTCTCTTCTTTTGGTTCCAAAAATGATTAAAAAATAGATATCAAAGCTGATCAGAGATTTCTTTTGGAGAGTTGGTAAAGGAAATCAGAGTCGAATGCATTTGGTTAATTGGGACATTGTCAAAAGACCAGTTATAGAAGGTGGATTGCAAATTAGAGATTCGGGATTGGCTAATATTGCTATGGGAGGCAAGTTGTTGTGGAATCTCTTATCTAATAAAAAACACCCGATTAGTCAATTTTTTTGGAAAAAAACATATTAAAGGAGGAACTCTAAGGAATTTATAGGTGACAAATACTCCTAAAGGCACTATAACATGGAATTTATGCAGAAGAGGATTAAACTTCTTTACTCAACATCTTTACCGCATACCTGGAAATGGCAAGAAAACATTTTTGCGGGATGACAAAATCAAAGGCAACGCACCATTAAATTATGATTCAACTTTTGCAAAGATCAAGGCCTGATTGGTTAATAAAGGTTTCTTACGACTAACTAATATCACTTCTTGGGACAACAAAGGAAATTGGGCAGCATGGGCACTCCTAGCACTGCCAAATCGTGGACATCCACTACTACTCGCTCAACTCAAAACATTTTTGGTTAAATTGACATGATTGGATCGAATCTATTCAACATGCAAGGACGTGTGGGGATGGGGTTCTTCAAGAAACTACTTGGCAACTCTCAGTTATCAGGCAATTCATCCCAATTCGATTTCTTCACGCAACGCTTCTTTTTGGAAAACAATGTGGCACTTACCCAGTATTCCAAAAGTAATTTTTTTACTTGGATTCTCATGCATCGGAAAGCTCTAACAAGTGAAAACTTGTTAAAAAGAGGATTTTTCAGACCATTTAGATGTTGTTTTTGTAAACAAGCTGCAGAAATTTCAGAGCATATTTTTGTTGGTTGTGCTTTTACTTAGAAAGCATGGACGCATCTCTTGAGTAGGCTGCTAGTCTCAGCTACTTCAATTATTGAACATGTTAGTCTATTTGCAAACTGGCAATCCAGGTATCCAAGAATTCCTTCAACAAGTCATGAATGGAGGAAAATGTGGCAAGCCATTCCAAAATTCTTCTGGTGGAAAATTTAGTTAGCAAGAAATGATTTGATTTTCAACAGCAAAGCCACGAAACCAAAAATTGTAGCAATAAAAACTAAGGCCCTACTTTTGGAAGTTGTGGGAAATAACCAAATTGATGCCATTAAATTCAAAGTTGAGCATAATTGGCTTGGATTGCTACCTGTGGATAAAATTCAGCTGGGCTTTGGAAGGCCTGTTATTAAACCCTTTCTCCAGGTAAGACTTTCAGGAAAAAAAAAAAAAAAATGGTGGCAAAGGAAAAATAAAGTCTCAATCTTCTTTGATGGTGCGTTAAAAGGAAATCTAGGGAATGCTGGAGCGGGTGGATTGATTTACTATTCGGGAGGAAGGCTACAAATCATTTTTAGTTGGGGATTATGACAACTTACAAATAATCAAGTTGAATTATTTTCTCTTCTAAAAGCCTGTCAACTCGCCAAAGAAGCTCGACATAACAACCTTCAATTATTCAAAGATTCATAAATCATAATAAAAATTTTAAACTCTACTACAAAGTTCAACAATCTCAACTTGAACGTGACTATGCAAAGGTTGCACTTTATCTTGATAGATTGTGTCTCTATCTCCTCTTATCACATTCTTCACGAATTGAATAAGACGATTGATCTCAAAGCAAATTAGGTTTGTCTTCTTCCTCAAGGAATGCTAAGCTTGAATGACGAACCTAGTATGATGCATCATATTCCATAATCATGAAATGATAAGCTTTGGAAAAAAGGAATTGTATATTTCTGAATAGATGTAACTGGGTGAAGGCCCATCAAAATTCTTTATCAATAAAAAAAAATATTCGTTTTAGTGAGAAAAAAAATTTGATGGAGACTCTAAGAAGTGTTTGGGACATTTTAGTGGGTATATTCAACATTAGAGCTCTATGTGTGAATAGACGTGCATGTGAAGAGAAGAAGAACATCATCATTCATGGACAACTTTTCTTAAGAAATAAGAAGATTCCAACAATAAAGTGGTCAACATGTTAATTAACATTGAAGTTGACAAAATCACAATTCGGCCCCAGCCAGAGTACAAGTCGGCCCTCAAGTGAATTAAAATTGATTTGATGTGTATACATAAGAGTAGAGACTCCTCATTTCATCATCCAACTCGTAAGAAAACATATCTTCTTCTATGGTGCGCATATCTATTAGGGCAAGTGAAGATTCAAGGAAGCAACTTTTGAAGTGTTATTATTTCTCTCTTGGGTTCGATATCTTTCCTCCATCAAGTTTGAAGTCTCTATGTGATTGGTGATGTTGGAATACCCTTGTGATTAGGGTTCTTCATATTGTTGTTGTACTCTTATTATTGGAAAAGATCTTCTTAAGAAAAGTTGTTGGTTTTCTCCCAAGTTTGTGTTTCCCAGGGTTAAAATATTGTGTATACCATGCATGCCTATCTTTCTACAATACTTTATTTCCACTGCAATTTAAAGTTGAAATTTTCAATGTATAATTATTTAATGAAAATAATGGGATGGCATTGCAGTTTGAAATTCATTAGGAACTAATTATAATTATCTGGAAATTGTACTACTATAAGTAAATTCAACACTATCTACATCAAATCAACCATTTTAAAGAGCACTCGATGATCATGTGTGTTCACCAAATTAGTAGAAGACGTTCACTTCTTCTAGCAAAATCAAGGAATGTTAAAACATGGCACTTGTTCACTTCCAAAATTTCAGTTGTTATTCAAATTTCATTCCAAATGAACCATTTGACATCTAGATTGGTAGTTTTTCAAGGATATCTTTATCAAAGTATAGTTCAGAAATTTCATAATAAAGATGATACCAATTCTTGTTACTTTACTAGTATAATTATCCATACATGTGGTTTGAGGGGGGGAATGTTATAATATATGTCCCTATACGATCACAAAGTCCTAGATCACTTCTCATATGAGTTGATATTCTTACCACTTTATGAGTTTTCATACTTATCCACTAATGAGTTGTCAATGAAATCTAGATCTAGAGGTGACTATGATCATTGTACTATATAATACCAACATTGGTATGAAGATCAATGTTGAGAATGGATTGGTCCTTTTCCACCGCTTTTTCCCTTGTGCTTCCATGTTTTATTTTTTGACAAAAGAAACCTTGGGCGTTTAGACTATGTTTTCCACTTAGAGAGTAGGTTGGTAACAATAGAGACTTTGACAAAGACAACCTTAGAAAAGGTTGACCAGTTGTGCTCTTTAGTTAACTTGAGGCGATACTTTGGAAGCAAAATTAAGCCTGCACAAGTAACAGTTACAACATTTCATGGTAGAGTCACTCACCAAAATGCATATTGCAACCCTCTGAATGGTGCATAAAAAAAGACAATTCGTATGGATGCCATGTTTTTGGTGGAAAACGCTAAGTGTTGGGTTTAAGCAATGCATGGAGGTAGTCATGCATCAAAAATATCAATTGTGAGATGTTGGATCAATCGAAGGAAGGGCTGGAGAATCCTAACCTTTGATAAGCTCACTTCAAAAAGGTGAAGATAGACAAGTTGAGAGGCCTTTGTTAACTAAGCAAGCATTTCATGACTTTAGCAAAGGAGAAGAGATGGGAGACAAAGACTACCTTGATCATGGACCACTGGAAATGGTAATGTTTTGTAATAGAGCATGGGAGCTTTATGAATTCTAAATGGAATTGGACTTATTATCCAAAATTGGTTGTAGACTAACTAAGGAGGAAGTAATCATCATATACTTGAGCAAGAAGCACAATTCATGTGGAGGAGGTTCTTTTGTTGGCCTGGGAGGTATTAGTCTGTATTGGTCATCTTCTTCTTTGTATTCAGGCAAAATTAGGTAGCCTATTTCCCAAGAATTGGGACAATGGGAATGAAGGTACCATGGAGTTAGTGCCTTGGTAAATTTGTTGAGTTGTAGGAGGTGAATTGATAGCTTTAAGGAATGGATGGAGACCTTCCCTTTGTTCAACAAAGTTGTACAATAGATTGAAGTATAGATGGAATTGATTATTTGTGCATGAAGACATGCATTCTCATGGGTTGGATATGATGTTTGGGTTAGCTACCCAATTAGTTAAAGACTTGAGGGTATCTAATGTACAAAATCATGGAAAATTGGTCAAAGTATTGAAGCAATAGTAAATTTGATAGGTGTAATGATAGAAGTTTGGGTTGTGACTGCTACAGTAAGAAGCAACAACAACAGTGGAAATTTGAGTTGTAGTTGTTGAAGTAGAGAACAACAACATTGGATAGTTGGGATGCAGCAGCAACACCATTAGTTGGGTTGTAGCAACAACAACAATATTGAGTAATTGGGTTGTAGGACCAACGAAATTGAATAGTTGAATCGCAACAACATTAACATTGAACAATTTAGTTACAATAGTAGAAGTAATCAACAACAACATCGTTGGATAGTTAAATGTCCTTCTTGAAAAAAGTTGGTTTACAACAACAACAATAGTATGGGAATCCATGAACTAGTGGTTGGCATAGTTTGGCAAAGCAATATTTTTCCACAATTAACCTTCAGGTAATGGATAGTTGCACAATGATTCTAATAGTGGTATTACAAATGGCTTAAGGAGTCAACCACAATTGGATGCATAAGTTTAATCCACAAAGTAATTGGAGATGTTGCCAAGGAAGACAATGGGTTTAAGTGGGGGAAGATTTGTAAGGTCCTTGCCTTGGAGATGCCAATGGGAACCTCCACCCATCCATTGAAATTGTCATTAGAAGGCTTTAGTTGGTCGTAGTGACATGTTGTAATGTTTCATGAGCATGCCTTGGGAAATCTACCATGTTAACAAAACAGGTCTAAGTGTCGAAGAGTTTGGAAAAACAAGGTTTTCATTTAGGGTTTCTTAGGGAGACAACATGATGACTTTGACATTGGGCATTTCTTGTATCATTGACACATGGGAGGTTATGGCTTAAGGGTGCATTACCTTAACATGGACAAGTCTACCTACATAATTGGGTTCACATCACATGTTGGATAGATAAAGGCCGGACTATTGGAAATTTCATATTAGGTGTATGTAAATCGACTAGAAAAGTTGATAGTCGACTGGTATAAGTTAACTGGAGTTGGAGGGGACATATGTGGGAAGTCTAGGTGGACGACCAATCAAATTTAGTTATTTGGTTGAAGGAAAATGACTAGCCAATAGGAATTCGACGAAATGATCGGAAGCTCAATGGGTAATCAACTAAAGTTGACCCAGTCAAGTCGATTGTAACATAATAACTGAAATTGGTTAGGAAGTTATGGATTTTCATTAATGAGCAGTTGGTTAAATTACATTTATAAATAAGAGGTAATGGCTATGAAGCATGATCATGGAGAAATGTAATGAAGTGTGATTTATGGTCTAGCAAGTCATGGTTGTAAACACTTGTTTTTGAGTGTTTAATTAATAGATGAGTAAAGCTCACTAGTTTATTGGTTTTCCTCTGGGAGAAAGGTTTCCAGGGTAATTTCTAATTAATGTGTTGATGTTATTGTGTGCCATTTTCTTGTGCTAATGTGTTCAACTATATGAATCATTTTGCAAACTTGTTGTAATCGATATTAGACCCCACAATTATTATTGGAGCTATATTTGGTTGTGGGGGGCGCCTTTTGAGGGTTTTAGCTTGTTCCTGAATATGAAGAATACCTATTACAATGAGAGTCTTCAGGAAGCATTTATTTATCATAAGAATGGCTAACACATCAAGGATAGAAATTGAAAAGTTTAATGAACAAAATTATGAGCTTTGAAATCTTAAGATGGAGGATCTCCTTGTAAATTGAGAACAATGGATTGCATTCAATCTAGGAATGACTCCTATGGTTGTGTAGAAGGAAAAATGGTAGAACATTGACATAGAGTAATGGAGTACAGTATGAATTTATTTAGCAGATTCCGTATTGTTGAATGTCTCGGAAGAAGACACTTAAAGAAGCAATGGGAAAAGTTGGGGAACTAGTACCAATCGAAATAACTGGTTAACAAGTCATTTCTTTAGAAGAAGTTGTCTTTTAATGATGGACAAAGGTGACTTGATTACAGAGCATCTGAATGCATTCAACACTGTAATCAATCAGTTGTTGTCTGTGTATATCAAAATCACCAAACAAGAAAAACGTGTCAGTATGTTAAGTTATTTTCCAAATACTTGGGATAGCCTAACCGTGGCTATTGGAAGCAATACTACCATATTGAAGATTGACTACGTGGTTGCATCTATGTTATCATAAGAGATGAGATGAAAGAACATGGAAGGAATGACCTACGAAGCCTTGGTGGTAATATTTTGACTAGTAGACAGAGGAAAAGGAAAAACCTCTAATAGAATAATAAAGTCGAGGGACAGACTAAGACCAAATCCCCTATTCCAATGACGAAAACCTGTTGCCTATGAGGTAAAGTCTTGCATTAGAGAAGAAACTAAATTCAACAAAAGTTGAGAAATGCCAAGGGTCTAAAGAAGGTTGGCAGAATGATGGTAAGTATTCACAATAAGACAAAGGCAATGTGTATTTGGCATCCTCAAGTACACAATAGGATCATGACTCTTGTGTGTCATATCATATGATACCTATAAGAGAGTGTTTATGTGAATATGAGAATATCGATGGTGGTGATTTTATACTGGGATATGATTCACCAACCAGGATACTCGGAGGAGGTAAAGTTCGATTGAAACTGAAAGATGGAAGAATGGTAACATTTCCAGGAGTGTTTCATATCCTAGGTTTCGCTCGAAACCTAAGCTCGGTAAGTAAGATGGGGAATGCAAGAGTGTAGTATGTATTTGAGAAATATACGTGCAAAATGGTGCAAGCAACAATGGTGCTAATGAGAGGTGTTTAGACTAAAACCATGTACAAACTATTAGGAAGAATAGACACTAACAAAAGTGCTAATGTGGTTTGTCTTGAGTCCAACAAAACATCTACCTGTTTAGTTGACTCGAGCATGCAGTGGCATCAGTGGATGGGACATATATGTGAGAAAGGTCTTTGTCCTATGCCTAATAAACGTATGGTCAAAGGTCTCTCTGATTGCTCTGAAGAAGTTGACTTCGGTGAACATTGTATTTATGGTAAACAAAGTCATGTAAGGTTCCCATCTAGTGCTACTAGGGATAAAGAAATACTGGAGTTAATTCATAGTGACGTGTTTGGACCTATGTTGGTCCCTTCACTAGGAGGATCTTAGTATTACATTTATTTCATAGATGATTTCTCCATAATGACATGGTTGCATTTTTTTAGGAAGAAATCCGAGGCTTTTGAGAAGTTCCAAGAGTTAAAATCTCTTGGGGAAAATCATACTGGTAAAAAGATCAAGGTGTTGAGAATCGACAATGGAGGAGAATTATGTGGAAAAGCATTCGACCAATTCTGTGGATAGAATGGTATAGCTCGACAAAACACAACTCCATACATGCCTCAACATAATGGAGATGCTGATCGAATGAACATGACATTGATGGAGAAAGTAAGGAGCATGCTCAGTGGTGCAGGAGTCACACAAGAATTATGGGTAGAGGCGGTTGATACAACAAGTTACCTGGTAAATAGGTCACCACCAACAGATCTGGTCGAAAAGAATTTATATGGGGCATTGGATGGTTAAAATCCCTCTCTTACACATCTCAGAGTGTTGTGTGTGTGATTCCTTTGTACATATCCCAAAGGAGAAAAGAAGGAAACTTGACAACAATTCATAGATATGCATCTTCATCAAGTATGAGGATGGAGTGAAAGGGTATAAGTTGTGTAAACCAATGACAATGAAGGTATTTTATAGTTGAGGTGTGATCTTTAGATAAGTCAAAAGAACTTTTGAGAATGAAGAGGTTAAAATAGAAAAACCAGGAAAACAAGAGTTTGAAATGAATGACGAAAGTATGGATTTAAGAAAGTCGATTGAATCCGACAAAGAGGTGGAACAACAAACTCCGGATGTTAGGAGATCTGGTCGAGCAACAGAACAACCAAAAAGGTATAGTATACCCAATTTTCTCTATGCTTTTGTGCTATCTACCATAGAAGATGATCCCAGGTCAGTAAAAGAAGCGATTGACTCAACCAAGGGAAAACTCTAGAAAAGGTCTATGGAAAAAGAAATGGAGTCCTTGAAGAAGAATGAAACATGGGATCTAATTGCATTACCAAGTGGAAAGAAAGTCATCGATAGTAAGTGGGTGTTAAAGAAAAAGTTGAATGTAGCAAGTCAATTCAAGAAGTAAAAGGCTCGACTGGTAGCAAAAGGATATTCCCAAGTAAATGTTAAGTGTGCCCCATGCTAATGTTGTAGGTAGTCTATTGTATACTATGGTGTGTACACGACCCAATCTTTCCCATGCAGTGGGAGTATTGAGCAGGTATATGTCAAGACCTAGAAAAGAGCACTAGACTGCAGTCAAAAGAGTATTTAGGTATCTACGCAACATGATGAATTACATAATATGTTATGGAGGAGAGCCTGAGGACAATAAGGAAATCAATGTACCATTTTATTTTTATTCCGACTGGTTGGAGATCTCAACCGTAGATAATCAACTAGCGAATATGTGTTTAAGATATGCAATGGACCAGTCAGTTGGATGAGTATAAGGCAATTGATTGTTGCACATGAGTATAAGGCATTTGATTGTTGCACTGTTGACTGATAAGGCTGAAGACATGGAAACTACTCTTGCATGTAAGGAAGTTGTTTGGTTGTAGAGGTTGTGTACAAATGTTGGGTTCGAAAAGCATGCTATTAGGTTGGATTTTGACAGTTAGAGTGCAATTTTCCTGGCAAAGAATGAGTCATATCATTCAAAGATTAAATAGATTTATCTTTAATAACAGTTTGTGAGGGAGATTGTGGAGAACTAGAATGTGTTACTATAAAAGGTAGACATTGTGAATAATGTTTTAGACTCATTAACCAAGTTGGTGAGTACATAGAATTTTTCCTTATGTAGGGAAATGATGGGATTGTTAGCCTTGTGAACTTGAGTTTGGAATCTTTTATTTATGAAAAGAAGACAACAAGTGGGAGAGTTTTTAGAATGTCATATTCTTTGGATGTAAATCGACTAGAAAAGTCAATAGTCGGCTGGAGTTGGAGGTGACAGACATGGGAAGTTTGGTTAGGCAACCAACTGAAATTAGTTGTTTGGTCGAAGGAAAATGATTGATCGATAGGAAGTCGATGGAGTGACCAAAATATCAACAAGAAATCGACCGAAGTTGACCCAATCAATTTGACTGTAACATAATAACCAAAAGTGATTAGGAAGTTATGGATTGTCATTAATGTGAAGTTGGTTGTATTGTATCTATAAATAAGATGTACTAACTATGAAGCATGATCACGGAGAAATGTAATGAAGCGTGAGTTGCCGTCTAGCAAGTCATAGTTGTAAACACATATTTTTGAGTGTTTGTTTAATAGACGAGCAAAAGCTCACTGGTTGCTAGTTATCCTCTAGGAGATAGGTTTCCATGGTAATTTTCTAAGTAATGTGTTGATGTTATTATGTGCCATTGTCTTATGCTAATGTGTTTAACTATATGAATCAATTTCTAAGCATGTTGTAATTGGTATTAGACCCAACATAGACATGTCATGCAACATAAGGAAGGGTAAGGAGTGCCTTGGATGTCATTCAAGAGAGATAGTTGGACCATTGGATATATGAGATGGATGGGATGCCATGAATAAGAGCAGATGATCGAAAGGACATGTGGAACCAAGGGATGATTATTCCAAAGACTTGATAGAAGGATGGGTGGATTGCATGTTGGGTCCACTTTAGATGTGGAGTGGATTGC
Organism: Pseudotsuga menziesii; assembly: GCA_001517045.1. NCBI lineage: Eukaryota > Viridiplantae > Streptophyta > Pinopsida > Pinales > Pinaceae > Pseudotsuga > Pseudotsuga menziesii. The sequence goes on from LPNX010713179.1 coordinate 110,171, forward strand.
AAGGCGCATTAGAAGAAGGTAATGGTAAGGAACCTTCCACTGCATATAGAGGATGCCCCCATTATGCAGAGTAATTCAAGTTTGATCATTCATACAAGGGCATGGAAGGAGTTCCAAGTGTTAGTATTTGCAGTTGAATAGTAGTTATATTAGATCTTTAAACCCGCGTACTGAACGGTATGATCAAATTCCAATATGGGTAAAATTACCCAATTTGCCCTTTGAGTATTGGTCTGATGATTTTTCCAAATTAGTGGGAAATACTTTGGGTACCCATTTGGAAACATATTTTTCTTATCTGCATATCGGGGTGTGTTGTATTGGGCGGGTATTAGTCTTGATTGATTATCGTAATGGATTGCCTGCTGAATTGGTCATTCATAGAGGAAACTCTATTTTTAATCAATCATTGGATTACCTGGGTATACCCTTTAGGTGTTATAGATGTCACGCTTATGGTCATCTTATGAATGAATGTCTGCTACCTTTTAATAAGAAAGGATCTTCTGGATCTGTCCATAAGGTATGGAGGGTTAAGAATTGCGAGCCTAGCCTGAATGCCAAGGATGATTTGGTTTGTTCAGATTCAGGGGAATTGAATATTATTCATGAAGAATTGGTTTCTGACTCTTTATCTCCTCTACCTGTCCTTAAACCCTTGAGTATTAACACTTTGTCTATGGGGCTTGGGGGGAATTTGTTTGAGAAGGAATCGGTTTTGAATTCAATTTTTGACCTGGTTTTTAATGGGGCTTTAAGGGATTTTGGGTTTATCTCTCCCCTTAAGATCTCTTTGGCTGTTAGTAAGGGATACTTTCTTCGCTCTTGTTCAAAATCCTCTGTTGGAGGGCTTGGATCTAAACGAGATCCTTTTGGGCATTTTCCTATTAAGGGGGGGCTTGGAATTTGGGTAAAAAATAATCTCTCTGGGAAGATTGGTTCTGGGGCACTTAGAGCATTGTCTACCTCATCGCAGTTACCCTAATGATTCTTATGACCTTAAATTGCAGGGGTTTGGCTAGTTATCCTAAAAAACTAGCTTTAAAAAGGCTGATTGAGGAACAGTCTTTAGATGTGTTTTATTTGCAAGAAACTATGTGTGATGGATGTGTTTTGGTTAAAGAATTGGAATCTATGTTTAAAGAATGGCAGCTTATCTCTGTGGACTCCAAGGGAAGATCTGGGGGACTTCTTGTTGGTTGGAGGACTCGAAACTTTCTTTTAGTAAATGCTTGGGCATTTCCTTCTGGTCTTTGTGTTGTTTTGCACTCCATTGAATTACAGTTGGAGTTGTCTTTCATCAATCTTTATGGTCCTTATTCGGACAGCGAATTATTCTGGACTAATATCTCGGGCATGCAGTGTTTTAAGTCTCCTTTTTTGGTCTTCAGGGGAGATCTTAATTTCTCTTTGGGTCTTTCTGAGATCTGGGGGGATCGAGCTCATGTGGATGTCTTATCCGACTTCTTTTTTAATCTTCTGGATGGGCTAGGGCTTGTTGACATAACCCCTTTGGTTTCCATTCCTACCTGGTCTAACCGTAGGGTGGGTGCTGAGAGTATATCTAAAAGATTGGATAGACTATTATTTTCAGCTGATTTTCTGGATAAGGATTTATGCTTTAAACAATGGATTGGTTGTGGAGGTGATTCTAATCATCATCCAGTATATTTACATATATCTCCTAATTTTTCAAAGGCTCATAGTCCTTTCAAGTTTAATGCATGTTGGTTAGAACATAATGAGCTGGTTGAACTTTTAAAAGGTTGTTGGGTGAATTATGATATTATGTCTGAGCTTTCCCCTGCTTCCCAGTTTGTTGCAAATCTTAAGAGAATTAAACATTTATCCATTCAGTGGTCTTTGAAGAAAAAAGCACAGGACATTAAGGATATTGTTGATATTGATAAAGAGATGAAGTGTTTTTATGAGAGGTATATTATTGGTTTTGTCTTGGAGGAGGATAGAAGGTATTTGATTGAGCTTGAATCCCGTAAGAGGAACATTTTAGTATTCATGGAAAAGGAGGCTCGTAAAAAAAGTAGGGTTTTATGGTTGAATTGTGGTGATGACAATACTCCATTTTTCCATAAATTTGCTGGCATAGGAAAAATATTAATTCTATATGGAATATTCATGATGATTCTGGTGTACTTGTTGAAGGTAATGAGAATATTGCTGAGTCTGGGATCAATCATTTTGAGCAGTTATTTAAGGAAGAAGATGATTTGCATCTTCCCGAGATTATGCAAAGTGCAGGATTTTTTCCTTCATCTGTTACTGAGGAGGATAACATTGAATTTATGAAACCTGTTACACTTCAAGACATTAAGTATTTACTTTCTATCAGTAAAAATGATAAGAGCCCAGGACCTAATGGTATTCCTGTTGAGGTGTACAGGTGTCTTATTGACGTTTTGGGAGAGGACCTATTAAGGGTCATTGAAATCTCTCGGATAAGTGGTAAGATACCAGCTGTCTTCAATTCCACTTTTATTGCTCTTATACCCAATATTGACCATCCCTTATCTTTTGAAGACTTCCGACCAATCTCTCTGTGTAATTTTGTTTACAAAATTATAGGTAAGATCATTTCTATTCGTATCAGAAATGTTTTGGGAAGGTGTATATCTAGTGAACAGTTTGGGTTTTTGCCGGGAAGGCAGATTCATGATGCAGTTGGAGTAATACAAGAAGGTATGCATACTATGCATTGTAAATCCTTGAAGGCAGTCATGATCAAGTTAGATTTATCTAAAGCATATGACCATGTGAGCTGGACCTATCTTCGGGTCATACTCTCCAAATTGGGGTTTGGTGGTAGTTTTATTACCTGGGTCATGAGTAGCCTTTCTTCTGTGTCCTTCTCTCTGCTTATTAATGGAGTTGCATCTACCTTTTTAAGGCTGGAAGGGGCCTTAGACAAGGATGTCCTTTGGCACCTTTATTATTTCTAGTTGTGGTTGAAGGATTAGGAAGGGCGATTTTGTTTGCTAAAGATTATGGGACTTATCATGGTTTGTCTTTTGGTAATGATATAGTTTTATCACATGTTCTATTTGTGGATTATATAGTTTTGGTTAATGATGGATCTGAACTATCACTTTCCACTTTATATGATATTTTATTGATATTTTGTAAAGCATCAGGGACGAAGATAAATGATAATAAATCCTCTTTATATTATTCCTGTCTGGAAGAATCTGAAGTTATATCTTTACAGAATATATTTACTTTTCCTATTGACAGTATTGGACAGGGTATGAAGTACCTTGGCTTCCATTTAAAACCCTGTAGATATTTTTTTAAAGACTAGGATTGGTTGATTATCAAGGTTGAAAAAAGGATTAATAACTGGAGCTTTCGGTGGCTTTCAAAAGGGGGTGTAAGCTGATATTGATCAAAGTTGTTTTAGAGGCTTTACCGGTTTACTGGATGCACTTTTGGATTCCGAAGGGGATCATTGAGAAAATTTGTAAATTCTGTTTTAAGTTCCTTTGGTCTGGTAAACTGAATTCTTCTGGCATTCCTTGGACATCTTGGAATATTTTGGCTAATCCAAAGTCTTCAGGGGGTTGGGGGCTTAAAGTTCCTATTGTTTTCGCTAAGGCCCTAGCAGCAAAGAATGTTTAGAATGTCATTCAGGGTTCGGGTTTATGGGTTAAGATTGCTTTTCAGAAGTATATTCAGCCTTTGAATATTCTTGAGTGGATAAGATCTCCTGTAAAAAAAAAGAAAAATATATTTATTTGCTGGAAGGCAGTTCTATGGGCCTTTGATCTTATTGGGGATTTTTTGGCATGGGACATTGGTAAAGGGTCTGTTGTTCGTATAGGTATTGATCCTTGGTTAGGATGCAAGTGGAGACATACTTTGCCATCCTCCGTGATTGAAAAACTTCATCTGGCTGGGCTGCATTTCTTATCTGATATTGGATTTCATGTTTTGAATGAAGTGATGACCCAACTTTGGTTCTCTGCTGAAACTATTGGTTTTACTAATCCTCAAGAGATTGATGATTGGAATGGTTATGTTGCCATACTTAAATCTAGTCATGTCAGGATTTCTGAAGATGATGATGTTTTTGTTTGGATTTTATCAAAATCTGGCAGGTACACTCCTAGAGAAGGATATGCTTAGCTTATGAACAGGGATCTGTATCAACTTTGGTGGTGGGAAATCTTATGGAAGTTGAATTGTCCTCTTAAGACAAAAATATTTTGTTGGTTCCTCCTTTCAGGTAAAGCACTGACATGGGATGTACTTATCTTGAAAGGAAGAGAGGGACCTGGCTTATGCTACCTGTGCAAACAGGCAAAAGAATCCAATTTCCACATTGGAGTGGAATGTCCTTTTACACAGTCTATTTGGCTTATCATTGAGGATAATCTGAAATTCAATAATCTTTGGCATGGGGAATCTGTGACAGCATGTTTCAAAAATTGGGTATTGAATGTGGAAGTGGCTAATATTAAAGCTTTAGCTATTATTGTTTTATGGGTCATCTGTAGAGCCAGGAATTTGTCTTGTTTCGAAGATATTTCCTTATCTTCTGCTCAGGTATCTTGCTATAGTTTGAGTATGTTGAGAAATATACTGCAGAAACATTCTATGGTTGCTTCTAGAAATATATTTGTGGAAGATGTTGACAAAACCTATGCATGGGGGTTTTTTGATGGATCAGCTGTCGGAGATCCTCACATATGTGGAGTTGGAGGTATAATTTATCTATCAGTTGATCATTTTTTTACCTTTAAAGCTGGACTTGGTATGGGTACTAACAATTTTGCAGAAATGTATGCCCTCAAGCTTCTTCTTTCCTTGGCTCGAAGGCATTCTATGGATAAAATTCAGGTTTTCGGTGATTCCCAGTTAGTCATTAACTGGGCATCTGGTAAGTACCGATTACTGAATATATAATTAGGCATGATTCTTAAGGATATCAATAGGTTCTTTGACTGTTTTGAACTTGTTTCGTTCAAACATATCTATCGAGAAAGGAATTCTTCTGCAGATGCTTTGGCAACAGCTGGAGGTAGAATGCCGGAAGGTTTTTGGACTATTAAGGATCATCAGGTGGACTCTGTGGTGGAAACTTATCAGGTCTTCTAAAAATATTTCATAGATTTTGGGACATGGGTTTTATCAGTTTATATTTGTCCCTGTTTTTTTTCTTGTCAGATTTCTTAATCGCTGATTTCTTTGTTCCTATCTTGTCCAGGCTATATGTTGATGGAAAGTGTATGGATTTACATTTGACGAGTTATTGAACTGTTTATAATATCAGTTTTTATGCTTTGACATAAGCTTTATGCTCAATATCAGATTTGGGTGATGCTAATTTTGGTTGCCGGTGGGGCAATTTTTTGGTTGTTGGTTTTCTTGGAGACAAGTTTTGGCTATACCTTTGATCAGGATAAACCATGGGATGGTTTATGGTCTTTTTGGATAGTATTGATGAACATGTTATTTTTGGCTCTCTTTTGAGATGATAGTTGATGTTTGGGGACCTGTTTTTATCATTTATATGGCTTTATGCCATTGAACTTTATTGCTGGAACTTATGAGTTCTATGATGGCTTTTATGTAATATTAGGTATATTGATTTTTGGTTGAGTATATTGTTTGTAATGGTCTTAAGGACTATCTGCAGTATGTAAATAATATATTTACGCTTTTTTTCTTTGGAAAAAAAAATAGTTATATTAGATCTTTAAACAATTATACTATATCACAATAATAAGCAATATGGTCATTGAAAGAAAGACACACAAATCATAAAAGAGACAAAATTTTCTCCTCTAGGAAACCCTCAAAGGGAAGAAAACCCAGTAACTTCTTCAGTATAGATTCGTTACTAGGTATAATGTCAATCTAGCACAATGAAGAGATAAAGATCTTCCACACAAATATCCCAAGAATAGATAAGATAAGAAACCCCAAGAACAAGATATCTTCACAATACAGCTACACACACTTTGATTCCTTTTTATCCTTCTTAGTATTTAAGTTCAAATTTAAGATGGATTAATGTTGATAAATAAATTTCACCTTCTATGAAACTTTACTAAAATTCAACAATATTGTACTAACAAGAGTTGAAAGGAGGAGAGGCATAACTACATGACTTTCTTATATTAAAAATTCATTTTCTTTTCATACATAATTCAAATGACCCATGAATCTTTATATAAAGTGACACAAAGTAGCCAACCAATCATTTTAGATCGGCTCACAATTAACTAGTTGATTATTTCAAATAAGCTAATAATTAATTATCTACATTAATAAACATACATTTACAAACCAAAATGAACTTATACTCAACTAAATTAAAAAAAAAAAAAGTAATTTATTAAATATGTAATATATGAATTAATATATTACAAAGCTTTAACGTAGTGAATCCAAAAATAAAGGATATACAATTGTAACTCCAACCTTCTCTTAATAGTGGACATCAATTTATTCAATGACAACTTTTATTAACAAAGCACTTCCCATATTTGTGATATCTTCGGACTAGATGCAATCTCCTCCATGATCATTTGTGATGTGTACATTGGAAATCCCATTGAAAGAAGGTAAGTTTTCTATCTTCTTTCTCTTAAAAAAACAAAATTCATTGGCATGTCCATGACCATTGATTCAAGTAAGCATAACTTGCTTTGAGCACCACTTATGTCTCTCTTATCCCTAAGATTCACACCTAGAGACATACTAACACTCTCTTGTTGGTTAATCTTTTTGTCCATGCTTTGTGAGTCCTTTGCATCTTTTCGTGGTTCCTTGAAAATGACGAGGCTTACTTTATCATTATAGTGATAATTATTCTTCATTAGATTTGTAACCATCTTTTTATAATCCCATTTTTGCCATTTGTTGTATTCCACAAGCGCTTCCGAATCGTACAAAGTTGCATCTTCATTTGCTATGTATTAAATTGTTATCTCTGTAAACTTTTCCATCACTACCTTTGGATGGGCAAATGACATTGCTACTTTGGCCTCTTGATTGAATCAAAATGACTAAATTCAACAATATTGCTAACATAGCAATCCAAAATAACGACATGTCCAAATGTGTAAACTTAGTGTAGAATTTTTTTCCTCACATATATTAAAAAATTCTACGTGCTTTTGTTTAAAAATGACCAACAATTAACTATTTAATCGTTCTAAATGTGCTCACACTTAATTGTTCATTTCAAAACTTATACTTAACTATGTAAACTTAAATATTAACCTTAGATTATACTCAACTAAATTAAAAACTATAACTTAGTAGTTATTCAAAGATACGTAGTCTTATATATTAACTTTAGATGATACTCAACTTAACTAATAACAATAAAAAAATTTAGCTAGTATACACAGTTTCAAATCGATGGCCTTACGCAAGGAATGTTTTAACAATACACCCATTCACCATCTTTTCTACACCTCGTGGGCAACTAACAATGGTAACTGAATACCTATTCAAATATTTGAATTGTTTGATAATGCATTAAGTATACAAATGAAGGGTGTTAATTTGGTTTTAAAAGTAAAAAAAAATACTAATGTATTCCACATCCATTTTGTTCTCATGCTAGGGTGATAATTGATATCCAAATTAGCTATTGTTCAAATTTTATGTCTAAGCTCTCTATTCATCATCATATTGTTTCTATACCAAGTAGTCCATTTGATCAAGTTGATATCTTCTATGGACTTGCAAAATAAATGAACAAAATAAAACCTCTCACATAATTTATATTTATATAGTTTTTCACAACCTTTTAATTATAGCCGATGTTTTATTTGGGTTGTGGCAATCTTATTTTTCGGATGCTTTAACTTGCCTATCTATTAAATAATATAACTTCAAGGAATTTTAATTGTTTGAGGTATTTAGGTGAGGTTTCTTGTGGCCTTGACCATTAATGCATTGGTCATTGAGGCTCTCAATACCTTTTGCATCATTGAACTTTTCTCAATCTGATGAAGGGGATTTCCCTCTTAGGACTTTATGTTGGTTAGTGTTGAGGCCTGGAAAATCCCAGGTAACAACGGTAGGGATTCTCCCCAATAAGCGTTCCCAAATAGCTCGTTATTGTTTGGTATGGGGAATTCGTCCGGTTTACGGTCCGGCTACCATAGGTCAAGTAACGACTAAGCTTGCTTTACCGGTTCCGGCCCCGTCCACCGTTTAAGTGTATTTTTTATTTTATTTTATTTTTTATATGATATACAAGTGCCTAATTTAGTGCAATTGATAGAGATAACGAAGAGTTCACAATGTGATGTGTGGGTTCTTACCTCTCGTCTTACCCCTTTCGCTTCTAAATCATAAACAAATAACAACTATGCTAAGCTAACTAGTTTTATCTAACCTATCCCTAGGGAGCAAGAATATATTTAATGATGAGTAATCTATTGTACAACATGCATAAAGAATATTATAGATAGTTGTTCATAATTCATAATACATGAATGTAAGTAGAAATATTAACAAAGAGATAGCTCATTGTTAGTTAACACGTTCATTACTCAATATACTGCATAAGTTTCACAAAATTAACAGGAAATCATTCATAACATGGAAGTAATTCATAAGTCAGAACGATCTCACAGTTCGTAGAAAAAGTTGAAACAGAAATAATCCGACATTCAACCAATCTACAACATGCATTTGAGACTTCACAAATCCTTCTCCAGCAGAAAATATGACTTCTTTATTATAAAAGGAAGTAGTTCTTCTTACAATAACTTTACAAAAAGATAGCATGGAAAAGTCCCCTCTTACCTCTCCTTCACCTCTACTTATACAAAACAAAATATGACTCCTGATTTGCCCTCTAGCCTTTTAGGCTCCCTTGACTCTTCCTTTGCAAAAATTTGTCCTCTAGTGCATGCACTTAGAAAAAGGGAAAAATACAAAATATTACATAAGGTTCAATTTATGAATAAGACGAAACTAAGTAGGCCCAACTTGTGTCTTGACAAAAACACCCCAAGCTTGTGCTTGCTCATTGATGACCTGGAACTCTGCAGGCTCCAATACACGAATTGCCACCTCATGCTTTGACAGCTGAGATTCAATTTCCCTCACCTTGGTTGTACTATGACTCAAAGCTTCTTCCAACTTGAGTTTGTGACCTGATGCCTATATAATCCAAATCTTGATATCTTCTTCACTAACAGCTTCGAGCCTGGATATGTTTTCCTCTCCTTTTTGCAGCCTCTCTTGCAAATTCTTCATATGTTCTTCTTTAACTGGGAAAACCAGATCCTGGGATTCTGTTAGAACCATGCATTGACTGTGAACCAAATGTATGCCTTTGTACGATTCGACACACTTCTCAATAGTTTTCTCAACGACGGTATTTAATCTGACTATCATTCTACAACCAAAATTATGGCTACTTCCATTTTAAGACCTCCTACAGATTTTTGAGGCATGTTAGCTGGAAAGGTTGAATGAGTTTCTATCCAGGATAACTGATTTTTTATAAGCTCGACTACATCCAATAATCTTCTCCAGAATTGTGTTCAGCTAAGTTCTAGCTCTTTTAGTATGTCCTCGATTTGCTTAACTCTATACAGTTCCCCTGCAAGGATCAACAACTACTGATTTATCTCCTTTTGCAGCATCGAAGCTAGATTTCGGAATGGAGTGATGTCCATCTGTTTCTCCTTTGCCATTTTCAGTTGTTCTCCAAGTAAAAGGTTATAGGCTTCCAGCTCCTCTAGTCTTTTGTTTGCCATATCCCCTTTCCGCACTACTTCCATGACCTGCTTCTCGAGGTCTTTCTTCTCTCGTTCGTTGATGTTCACTAATAATACTAAAGCATCCTTGTCAGACTGTAAAGTTTGGCATTCTACCTTCGACTCAATCGTACTAAGCATGTCTTCATACTTTCTCTTCAGACTTTGACCTTCATCTCTTTCCCTTTTTAGAGTTTCTTTCATTCGAGTAATCTTCTTCTGAGATTGTTCCAAATCTGTCATTATTTTATCAACATTGTCTTCATGAGCTAGGGTTGAGGCTACACCTGCCCTTGCCAAAAGTCTCAGATCTTTGTCAGTCCCATGAACAATTGTCTTCTCAATCACCATAACTCCCTTCTTTTCTCCAGTGTCCACTTTCTTCTTCGTTCTCCTGACAATTCTCTTTTTAGCTTTATCATAAAAGATGGTATTCAGATCAACCACCTCTTCTTCTTGGGATGGAATAAAAGGGATTAATTCAATCCCTAATGTCGAAACTGGATTTCCTTCTGTTGTGTTGCTGTATGGGACAGAGGATTATACCGGATCATCATAAGATTGAGTTTGCTCTCGGTCTGCATAATCTTGTTCCTCTTGCTCCTTTTGTCGAAACTCCTCAGCTGCTTTCTCTACATGTTCTTTTTCTTTATCAACTGCCTCTAGTATTAACCTCTCATTCTCTTCCTACTTTTTCTGAGCTTCTTCTTCTTCATTCTTTTTCGCAATTTCTTCTTTTGCTGACCTTTTCTCAGCTTCCTCTTTGGCTTTTCTTTTTTCTTCTTCTTCTGCCGCCAACCACTGTTCTGGTTCTCGTGATAATCTGAGTGCCTCCTCTTGTCTTTTCTTGGCAGCCTCCTCCTCTTGCTTCTTCTGTTTCTCGATAGCTTTTCCCTTTCCACCGACCGTAGTTATCTTTTGGTTAAATCTCCTTCTCAAAGATGTCATATTGCGTGCATTTCGGAAAATTTCTTCATCTTTATCCCAAAAGTTTGCGTACTCAAAATGCACTCATGCTACAATACAATAATTAGCAACCCTATCCTCGGAGTCATTCCTATGGAAACTCATCTCGCCAAAGTGAAAATATTCTAGCTCTTTTACAAATTCTGATGCACTCTTTACTTTGTAGAACATGTAACTCCCTATATAAAATGGGACTGGGGGATACACAGCCTTCTTCTGTTTGAATAGGAAGTTACCAACTCCATCAATGTACAGTTGCCTTACTACCTCCTTATGAATAACATAATCTGTAGCGTACTTTGGCAGAAGAGAAGGAGCCCTCGATCCGCCAAACATCCTCAAATACAAACCTTCCTCTGTCAGGTAATAATGCCCATTATCCTATACAACCTTCAAAGCTTATTTAGACATGCAATCACACTCAACAAGGAAAATCAATCTATATAATGGCAATATGAAGTCTTCACAAATACTTTTATAGTGATTGAAATATTTGTGTGCCCACAACAACTGATATGCAGCATAGACAGGAGACTTAGCCTTATCCCATTGGCACTTCAGAGCTGGGAATGAATGTGTGCATAAGATACAGTTGATCAGAACTGAGCTCATATAGAATTATGATTTCTAAGACTCCCCCCAATGTTGCACTTATGGATGAAGACAAACTGTTAGACACTGTATATTCCCAGTTGAATATGGTGCCTTGAGTGGCCACAAAAAAGATTACTAGTACCCAACTCAGTTTGAAATTCTTTCCATTTGCTCTTCCAAAGATCCTGTTCAACATCAACGCTATCAATCTGTAGGGAGGATGAAGGCTCGCAGTTTCATACTCACCGGAAGGCCTTGTAAGAAAATTCTTTCTGGGAATCATCATCCTTTTGACATTGTCCAAAACATCTAAATTAAGGTCTTTCAACCATCCTTCAGTTAAATAGGTCGGGGGCGTTGGTAGCTTATAAGCCATGGCTACATAAGTTGGGCTATAAGCAACATAACCCTATCCTTTAGTATTAGCCAAAACCATATTTGTTTCTTCAGCCCTCGGGAGAATCCATCCTATTACCTCTGAACATGGAAAAAGCTCTGGATGCATGGCCACCTTCATGATTGTTGATCTTTCTATATTGGCATATATGGGAAAATCTTCCAATCCGACACCTAGGATGCTTTGACTTGTGATCATTCGCTATATATCCCCCCATTTGTATTCAAGTTCGATACCCGTGACTGCGTTGGTATCTTCATATATAACCTCGACTCGAGTTATGATCTCTATCTCTGGTTCTTCGTCTGCTGCTTGCACCTTCTTCTTCTGTTTTCGAGGCATGTTGTTATAGGGATGACAAGACTGTTTTGATCATACAAAAGCATGTTAGATTCAATCTATTCACACATATAACTGCAATTTGACAAACTATATATTAAACCCAAAACCAATTTTAATTAGAAATTCCTTTACCGAATCATCATGATGCATAGTGACTGAAATTCCGTGTCTATCCTAAACGCGCTTTCGTGAAGAAAACACACAATGGGCTAGAAGATTTCTAGGGGCGAAAATGAAAAAGGGGTTACAGGCATCGACTCGGCTACACCAAATCTTAGGACCTCACCATGGTAACACATTCCTGAGCAAGTTAACGAGAACGGAGCTATTCTGAGATGATATGGGCAGAAAACCTCATGAAAACCCAGGGTTGTAACCCTAAATGTAAATCCCTCCATGGCACTCCACAAACGCCTCTTTCGACAGGCCAATGGCTACAATATTTCCATCATTGCATTAATGAAACGTGGGAGTGGTGCAGACGACGAAACGCTTGTCTACCCACTGCCCTCCTTCTACCAACGACTGTCAGAAAAAAAAACCCCATGGTAGGAGTTGGGAAACAACGGCTGGGTAGGTAAAAGAAACAGAAGCCATGGCTAATCCACAAAGAAACGTTTCACAATAAAATGACCACAACACTTAAATATCCTCTGTGGGAAAGAAAACAAAGCTAACCCTACCAAGCCTTGCTAAAAAAATGCTAAGTAACGAGATAAGTGATAAGATCCTACCTGTAATGTCGAAATGACCTGGACAAGCACGATCCCTGCTGGCTAACAACTTGCTTAGACACTGACAGCTCCGCAGCTCGAAATGGCTAACAATAATGTGAAACGATGACCATGGAAAAATCCTCATATGGGATTTTATAGGCTTGGCGCGGATGAACATAATAAAAACCTCGGGCAGGAGACTCCGTAAGCGCCCAAAATGTATCGAAACAATTCCCGCTAATGGATGTGAAGGTTCTTCATTTGAAATTTGGTTTAGGTTCTTCCATCCATACTGTCCTTTTGTGTGAGAGATATTTTGCTTTCAGCTCACGGGCAAAGAAGCTCCTTTGATCAACCTTATCCAAACTGATTTTTATTCAGTATGTTTTTTGATATATGTTTTCTTTCTAGGAGATTTGACTCTTTTGGCCCTTTGGCTTTCATTTGTGGCATGGGATCATTTTAAATACCATACAACTGTTCACCCTACATTCTTTCCATGGGTCTTTTGTTGTTAGCTTCCTAGGACATACTTTAGTGTGGAGTGAATGGAGCCTCAAAATAGTATTATGGACTTTTCTGACCTTAGTTATTTTACAGGGTTTAAACAAGACTTCAATGTGTTCAAAATTTATTCAGATAATCTACTAATCTCAAAAGATCCTTAATCATTATGTATGTGAGCAAACAGTCTTTAGTCAAAAGAATTTTTCAATTTATACAGAACTCTAATGAACTCCAAAGCCAAAGGTTGTGCTAGTTTATTGAAAACATAAGGTAAAGCAAACAAAATACAAGAAATCAGACTCCATGAAAAATAAAAATGTAAATCAAGTAGAACTAATCTAAAGAAAACAAGACTAAAACCAATCAAAGGTTTTATTTATGTACACAGAAAAATCAAACAACATTAAGAAAAATATGGTTTGAGAACTAAACCATTGATTGGGAAGTTCTCTTCCCACCCCTGTAAATCTTGCAATTAATAGGTTGAGGGGCCTAACTTCTCTACAATCTGAATGTGCTTTCCCTTCTCATCATGCGAGTGATCCCATTTAAGAACCATATCACCTACTTCAAATTCTTTCTTTTCGGCTTTGTGCTTATCAAACCATCTCTTCACTATTTCCTGTTGATACTTAAACCTTTCTCTTGATTTGGATCTAGACTCCTCCAACTTTAGCAGATTATTGATTTGGATTTACAGAACCTCACTATTAGTTCCTCTAAAGGCTTGGGCTAGTTGAGTGGAAGGCAACAAAATATTTGGAGGCAGGATGACTTCTTTCTCGTAGACTAGAGTACAGGGTGACACACCTAAGGAATTCTTGGTTGTGTCTCTATCAACCCATAGGGCATTAGGCAAAGCTATGTGCCAACTCCTTTGATTTTCTGTGATTGTTTTCTTCAAAATCCTAATGAGATTTTTATTTGTAGATTATGCTAGACCATTACCTTATGGATAATAGTTAGCAGAATAATGTAATTTAATCCTTTTCTCATTTGCAAATGCAGTTAGTCTAATAGATGAAAAATAGGAAGGATTATAAAAAACCAAGGAAATTGGAACCCCAAACCTGGTCATAATATGATCTTGCAAGAAATCCATAACTGCATCTTCATTCACTTTTCGTAACGGGATGGCTTCTACCCATTTGGTGAAGTAGTCTATTGCTATCAGGATGTACTTGTGTTGCAATGAAGAATTTGGATTGATCTCTTCGATAATGTCAATCCCCCATTGCTCGAATGGTTCAAAAATAATAATTGGCTTTAATGGTCCTGCTACCTTTGCTTGTCTTCCACCGCTCCTTTGACAAGTATCACATTTCCTAACAACATCTTTAAACACAGTCTACCAGTAATACCCGGCTCTCAAAATCTTGTGTGTTGTTGTATCTCTTGAGAAATGACCTCCAGCAGGTCCATCATGTAGTTCTATAACAACCTTAGTTGCATCTTCGCATTCCAAGCATATGAGAAGAACTCCATCGTATTTTTTTCTAAACATCACTCAATCAATAATTTGATATAAGGCCGACTTTAAGCATAATGCTCTCCTTTGCTTGGGATTCCAGTGTTCAGGCAAGTATCCTTCTTAAAGATAATGAACCAGGTCTCTATACCAGGATTCTAGAGCTGTAAATAAAGGACATACATCTACCATGTGTAACCCAACTTCATTGTCCCAATTGTTATCCTCATTGTCCTGACTCTCAGCCATCAATTTGCAGATCCCTTGCCCTTTGACTATGGTCGCTGGTTTGAATTCTAATTTGTATTCTTGTAAGGTCGTTACCCAGTTACCTCTTCTTTCTCCTAACTATTTCTATACAAAAAGAGATTGGACTGCTGGGTGTGGAACTATCACTTTGGTATGGTTCTTCAGTATATATGGTCTGAATTGCTTCACCGCCTTAAAAACTGCATAATCTTGCTTATCAACTGCGGGATAATTCAATTCAGCCCCTTGCAGACCAGTGCTCATAAATGATATGGGGTACTCATCTCCCCCTTCTTCTGTATGTGTAAGCACTGCTGCTAATGAATCGTCTGAAGCAAAAGTGTACAAGATTAAGTCTTTTTCAAAGTTGGGGCTTTTAAGGGACGATGCATGAGCTATTGATGTCTTGATCTTGTTAAATGCACCCTTCTCTAAATCAGTCCACTTGAATTAAACACTTTGCTTGACCATTTGTTGCAATGGTTTGACTATTTGAGCAAAATCTGGCACAAACCTTCACACAAAATTTATTGTCCCCATAAAAGACTGCATACCTTTTTTATTATCGGGTAAAGGGATCTGTTCTATTGCTTTAATCCTTTATGGGTCTATTGAGATCCCTTTCTTTGAAATAAAATGAAACGCATGTTCTTCTCTCTTCTTATAAAATATCGTGACATCATCCAATAGACTACAACACTCTACCCAATCAGATCGCGGAAAGCTATATCCATAGACCTTTGGAAAGTTGCTCCAGCGTTAATGAGTCCAAAGGGCATTCTTCTATATGCAAAAGTCCCCACTTGGTTTTGAAGGTGGTCTTGAGTCTGTCTTCCTTTGCTACTAACACTTGGTTATAGTCTGAGAATCCATCTAACAGAGAAACCAACTCAGAACCTGAGACCACTTGTAATATCTATTCCATGGGTGGGACAGGGTGATTGTCTTTATCAGATGCACGGTTTATATTTCTGAAATCAACACAAAGTCTGATCTCTCCAGACTTCTTTCGTACTGGCACCAAATTTGAAACCCATTATGAATGTCTAACCTTGAATATGATCTTTGCATCAAGAAGCTTCTTCACCTCACTTTGAATTAGAGGTTCTAGTTTGGGGTGCATCTTTCTTAGAGGCTGTTGATAAGGCTTGACTCCAACTTTGATTGGAATGACATGCTGTATAATTTTGGTGTCGCAGGTTTTGAGGTCTTCATATGTCCAAGCGAATACATCTTTGTATTGACTGAACAAACTGATGAATTTGCTCCTTTCCCCGGGTGAACAACACTTCCCCAGTTTCACATATTTGGGATCAACCTCTGACCCTAGATTTATTACCTCGAATTGCAAAGACGAACTGTGTGTCTTGACATTTGTTGGTCTTCTAAACTTGGTTTCCAGATCGAACATCTGTTCTAGTATCCTGACCCCTTTAAGAATAAAATTTCCATTCTGGAGATTTGCTTGATGTTCTTCATCATCTATTATGGCTCCTTTAAAGGTTTCATCATTCATTAGACATTCCAAGATTTGCTGATCATCATCAAACGCCCTCATATTGGTGATATTGTCTGGAATGGAAGGCCTGAAAAGCAATTCAATTGAACATCTGTTATTCGTGGGTACCAACCTTGCAGCTGAAGTAGCTAACAGATCAACTGCTGCATTTTTTAATCTAGGAATTGAAGAGATATTGAATGCATCAAAATTTGTTAGTAAATCCCATACTTCATTTTGATAAGCCTTCAAATGTGGTGATATGCAATGAATTTTGTTTTGAACTTGTTTAACAATGATTTCAGAATCTCCATACACTTTTAGAATTTTTACTTTTAATTCCATTGCCTTTTTCAGTCCCTGGACTGATGCCTCATACTCAGCTGTATTATTAGTACATTCAAATTCTAATCTACATGAAAGGAAATATTTATCATTTTTTCGGGATCCATCAGGACACATCCAGCTCCCGATCCTTCCAAGGTTTTGGAACCATCAAAATAAAGAATCCAAAATTTATTCTCTACCCCTACTGAATTAGAACTACTATCTACATCTGAGACTAACTCTACTATATTACAATCAATATTATCAGCCCCTACAAACTGAAGGAGAGCGGGCTGCGTATCTGATGTGTCACTGGCTTCTTCAGCTTTATAATTTCTCGGTTCAAGCTCAAGAAAATAGTTTCCCAAAATAGAGTTAACTGGTTCATTCTTCCTCTCCAACTGCGTTACATTTTGCTTCATCTGAAGCTCCCTCAACTCTTTTATCTGATTCTGGCTACCTTTGTAGGGAAACCACAAATGTGACCAGTCAGAGGCAAAATAACCATCTAGTTTCGTTGACCAGTCCCGACTCAACACCAAACCATATGTGTCTGGTATGTCTGCCACCGCAATATCTATATACTGGCAGACCCTCTCATCTATTGACAAACGTATCAGGACATCTTCCATTTCTCCTATCACTTTAACTGCAGTCCTATCTAATTGGACAACCTATCCTATAGTTGGCTTGGGTTGACCATTTATCTGTTTATAGACTGAAAGTGGCATAACATTCACTGATGCTCTAGAGTCCACCAAACAGTTATGCACATTGTAATTGAAGATCTCAAAAGTAAGTAGGAATGCTGGTGTTCTATACTTCGACTTTCCCCCTATGCTTGCTTCACCGATTTCTTCCTCAGACTGGTTATCATTCTGGGTTTATATTATAGGTGTCTCAAGTGCTTTCAACAACTTCTTCTCTTGTTGGGGTAAGTTGCACATTTCAAACAAAGAGATGTTTGCCTTGGTCTTTTTAATATCCTCTATTATGTCATAACCCATTTCATGTTCGGTGGGATTCTTCTTAGCATTCTCAACTTTGTTTTCTACAGAATTCACAAGCATATTGACTGTCTTGGGATTCTGACACAAGATGACAAACTCTGGTGTATAAATAGTCTGAGTATTATTTTTAATCTTCTTCATGTTCTTCTGAAGTTTCTTTATTTTGGGCATTATCGTGTTATCTTCTTTTAGCTGGCCCTGACTCCTTGTTGTAACATTTGGTTTTGATATTTTTTCTTCCTTAGTGAACCCTTCATCCCCTATACTAAACAGGGGAGCACAATCCCATAAAGCAAGGTATCTTCTTCTTGCATCTCTGTTGGGTTATGATCCTTCTCTCCTCCATCCACAGTTTCTGTTAACTTGGAATCTAATAACTGATTCATCACTAAAGTCATAGAGTTTATCCACTATGGGCAGTTTTTTTCAGAATGAGGTTGCTGATGGAATGTACAAAAAATTTCCATCCCCACTTCAGTTAAGTTCATAGCAGAAGGACTATGAGAGGGAGGTTTGGATGTACTGCTGTCATCTGTCTTTTTATAATAAGGTTTGAATTGCTTCTTGTTCATAATTCAGAATACATGAATGTAAGTAGAAAGATAAGCAAAGAGATAGCTCATTGTTAGTTAACACGTCATTACTCAATATACTGCATAAGTTTCACAAAATTAACAGGAAATCATTCATAACATGGAAGTAATTCATAAGTCAGAACGATCTCTCAGTTCGTAGAAAAAGCTGAAACAGAAATAATCTGACATTCAACCAATCTACAGCATGCATTTGAGACTTCACAACTCCTTCTCCAGCAGAAAATATGACTTCTTTATTATAAAAGGAAGTAGTTCTTCTTACAATAACTTTACAAAAAGATAGCATGGAAAAGTCCCCTCTAACCTCTCCTTCACCTCTACTTATACAAAACAAAATATGACTCCTGAGTTGCCCTCTAGCCTTTTGGGCTCCCTCGACTCTTCCTTTACAAAAAAATTTCCACTAGTACATGCACTTAGAAAAAGGGATAAATATAAAATATTACATAAGCTTCAATCTATGATTAAGACAAAACTAAGTAGGCCCAACTGGTGTCTTGACAAAAACTCCCCAAGCTTGTGCTTGCTCACTGATGACCTGGAACTCTGTAGGCTCCAATACATGAACTGCCACCTCATGCTTTGACAGCTGAGATTCAATTTCCCTCACCTTGGTTGTACTATGACTCAAAGCTTCTTCCAACTTGAGTTTGTGACTTGATGCTTGTATAATCCAAAACTTCATATCTTCTTCACTAATAGCTTCAAGCCTGGATATGTTTTCCTCTCCTTTTTGCAGCCTCTCTTGCAAATTCTTCATATGTTCTTCTTTGACTGGGAAAACCTGATCTGGGGATTTTGTTAGAATCATGCACTGACTGTGAACTAGATGTATGCCTTTGTACAATTAGGCACACTTCTCAATAGTTTTCTCAATGGCAGTATTTAATTTGACCACCGTTCTATAACCAAAATTCAGTATGGCTACTTCCATTTTAAGACCACCTGCAGATTTTTGAGGTACGTTAGTTGGAAAGGTTGAATGAGTTTCTATCCAGGATAACTGATTTTTTATAAGCTTGACTACATCCGATAATCTTCTCCATAATTGTGTTGAGCTAAGTTCTAGATCTTTCAGTCTGTCCTCAATTTGCTTAACTCTATACATTTCCCCTACAAGGCTCAACAACAACTGATTTATCTCCTTTTGCAACATCGAAGCTATATTCCAGAATGGAGTGATGTCCATCTGTTTTTCCTTTGCCATTTGCAGTTTTTCTCCAAGTAAAAGGTTATGGGCTTCCATCTCCTCTACTCTTTTGTTTGCCATATCCCCTTCCTACACTGCTTCCATGACCTGCTTCTCGAGGTCTTTCTTCTCTCCTTCAATGATGTTCACTAATAATACTAAAGCATCCTTGTTGGACTGTAAAGTTTGGCATTCTACCTTGGATTCCTCAATCATACTAAGCATGTCTTCATACTTTGACCTTCATCTCTTTCCCTTTTTAGAGTTTCTTTCATTTGAGCAATCTTCTTCTGAGATTGTTCCAAATCCGTCATTATTTTATCAACATTGTCTTCATTATCTAGGGCCGAGGCTACACTTGCCCTTTTCATAAGTCTCGGATATTTGTCAGTCCCGTGAACAATTGTCTTCTCAGTCACCATAACTCCCTTCTTTTCTCCAGTGTCCACTTTCTTCTCCGTTCTCTTGACAATTCTCTTTTTAGCTTTGTCGTAAAAGATGGTATTCAAATTAGACACCTCTTCTGCTTGGGATGGAATAAAAGGGATTAATTCAATCCCTAATGTCCAAACTAGATTTCCTTCTGCTATGCTGCAGGATGGGACAGAGGATTCTACCGGATCATCATAAGACCGAGTTTGCTCCTGGTCTGCATCATCTTGTTCCTCTTGCTCCTTTTGTCGAAGCTCCTCGGTTGCTTTCTCTGCATGTTATTTTTCTTTATCAGCTGCTTCTAGCCTTAACCTCTCATTCTCTTCCTGCTTTTTATGAGCTTCTTATTCTTCATTCTTTTTTTCAATTTCTTCTTTTGCTGACCTTTTCTCGACTTCCTCTTTGGCTTTTCTTTTTTCTTCTTCTTCTGCTGCCAACCACTGTTTTGCTTCTCGCAATAATCTAAGTGCCTCCTCTTATCTTTTCTTGGTAGCCTCCTCCTCTTGCTTCTTCTGTTGCTCAATAGCTTTTCCCTTTCCACCTACTGTAGTTATCTTTTGCTTAAATCTCCTCCTCAAAGCTATCATATTGCATGCATTTCGAAAAATTTCTTCATCTTTATCCCAAAAGTTTGCGTACTCAAAATGCACTTCTGCTGCAATACAATAATTAGCAACCTTATCCTCGGAGTCATTCCTATGGAAACTCATCTCGCCAAAGTGAAAATATTCTAGCTCTTTTACAAATTCTGATGCACTCTTTACTTTGGAGAACTTGTAACTCCCTATATAAAACGGGACTGGGGGATACACAGCCTTCTTATGTTCGAACATGAAGTTACCAACTCCATCAATGTACAGTTGCCTTACTACCTCCTTATGAATAATATAATCTGTAGCGTACTTTGGCAAAAGAGAAGGAGCCCTCGATCCGCCAAACATCCTCAAATACAAAGCTTCCTTTGTCAGACAATAATGCCCATTATCCTGTACAACCTTCAAAGCTTCTTCGGACATGCAATCACACTCAACAAGGAAAATAAATCTATATAATGGCATTATGAAGTCTTCACAAATACTTTTATAGTGATTGAAATATTTGTGTGCCCACAACAATTGATATGCAGCATAGACATGAGACTTAGCCTTATCCCATTGGCACTTCAGAGCTGGGAATGAATATGTCCATAAGATACAGTTGATCAGAACTGAGTTCATATAGAATTCTGATTTCTTTTGCGAGACTCCCCCCAATGCTGCACTTATGCATGAAGACAAACTGTTAGACACTATATTTTGCCTAGTTGAAGATGGTGCCTTGAGTGGCCACAAAAAGATTACTGGTACCCAACTCAGTTTGAAATTCTTTCCATTTGCTCTTCCAAAGATCCAGTTCAACATCAACGCTATCAATATGTAGGGAATGCAAAGGCAAGCAGTTTCATACTCCCTAGAAGGGCTTGTATGAAAATTCTTTCCGGGAATCATCATCCTTTTGACATTGTCCAAAACATCTAGATTAAGGTCTTTCAAGCATCCTTCAGTTAAATATGTCTGGGGCGTTGGTATCTTGTAGGCAAAGGCTACATAAGCTAGGATATAAGCAGCATAACTCTGTCCTCCAGTATTAGCCAAAATCATCTGTGTTACATTAGCCCTCGGGAGAATCCATCCTATTACCTTTGAACATGGAAAAAGCTCTGGACGCATGGCCACCTTCATGATTGATGATCTTTCTATATTGGCATATATGGGCTAATTTTCCAATCCGGCATCTGGGACGCTTTGATTGGTTGATCATTCGGTATATTTCCCCCCATTTGTATTCAGGTTCGATACCCGTGACTGCTTTGGTATCTTCATATATAACCTCGACTCAAGTTATGATCTCTATCTATGGTTATTCATCTGCTGCTTGCACCTTCTTCTTCTGTTTTCGAGGCATGTTGCTATAGGGATGACGAGACTGTTTTGATCATACAAAAGCATGTTAGATTCAATCTATTCACACATATAACTGCAATTTGACAAACTATATATTAAACCCAAAACCAATTTTAATCAAAAATTCATTTACTGAATCATGATGATGCATAGTGACTGAAATTCTGTCTCTATCCTAAACGCTCTTTCGTGAAGAAAACACACAATGGGCTAAAAGATTTCTAGGGGTGAAAATGAAAAATGGGTTATAGGCATCGACTCTGCTACACCAAATCTTAGGACCTCACCATGGTAACACATTCCTGAGCAAGTTGATGAGAACGGAGCTATTCTGAGATGATATGGGCAGAAAAACCTCATGAAAAACCAGGGTTGTAACCCTAAACGTAAATCCCTCCATGGCATTCCGCAAACGCCTCTTCCGACAAGCCAACGGCCACAATATTTGCATCCTTGCATTAATGAAATGAGGGAGTGGTGCAGACGACGAAATGCTCGTCTTCCCATTGCCCTCCTTCTACCAACGACTGTCAGAAAAAAACCCCATGGTAGGTGTTGGGAAACAACGACTGGGTAGGTAAAAGAAACGGCAGCCATGGCTAATCCACAAAGCAACGTTTCACAATAAAATGACCACAACACTTAAATATCCTCCGCGGGAAAGAAAACAAACCTAACCCTACCAAGCCTTGCTAAAAAAAATGCTAAGTAGCGGGATAAGTGATAAGATCCTGCATGGAATGCCGAAATGACCTCGACAAGCACGATCCTTGCTGGCTAACAACTCGCTCAAACACTGATAGCTCCGCAGCTCCAAATGGCTAACAATTGTGAAACAATGACTGTGGAAAACTCCTCATACAGGCTTTTATAGGCTTGGCGCGGGTGAACATAATAAAAACCTCGGGTAGGAGACTCCGTAAATGCCCAAAATGTATCGGAACAGATCCCGCTAGTGGACACGAAGGTCGCGGGTGGCTAGAAACTAAGACGCAAAGACGGATAAAACACTTAACAACCAATCAACAAGCCAAACGACTAATATCGCACCGGTATCGAAACCATCTTCGGGAAGACATCGGATGTGCTTTGGACTCTGCATCTGGGACATCAGCCAGTAAAATCACTAGACTCTCAGAAAACTTTGGAACAAGCAGCCGAAACGGCGGATGGAAACATAACAAAACTTCTGTGGATATAGGAACAAGAAAGGACACAGGTGACTCAATGTGTCGGAAAGGATTTGTACTAGGCATCTGAGAGCATCAACCAATGCTTTTCGATATGATAGACCAAGGAACACCTGATGCGTCAGAAGGATTTTTCGGAAGCACTTTACAATGAGAATCGGGTGGCTAGAGCACTGTGCTTCCGATACGTTGGATAAACTTTCAACAGTGAATCCGATACATAAGAAAGATAACTTCTTTTTGCAAAATTTAAGTCATGAAACCAATCTAGTGGGATAAGGATAGACTTTCCAAGCCTTCTAAAAAACTAAAAAGAATAGGGGGCCCTAAAAATCAAAATTTGTTTGGGATGATAGTTGCAGCCGCAACAGTTAGATGGTTAGTGTGTATTTTTCTAATGATTATTTTCTTACCATTTTTGATGAAAAATAGTCAGTGGACAATTTTTGACTTGAGATCTTTAATGAGGCTTTACTCTCCAAAATTGCAAATGGCTAAAACACAATGTTATGTGTTGGCTAAGGATGTCATTCTTGTCTAGGTAGCCAAACATGGGTGGCCATGGATTCACTTAGTCAAGTGTTCAATTTCTAGTGGACTCATTTATATTCCAAGATTTGTTGTTGGCCCTTAAGGGAGTTGGTGTTGTAGAGAATGGTAAAGAAAATTGATAAGTGGATTAAACGACTCTCGTCCCTCTAGATTTCATATTTGCTCAAAGGTGTTGGTTGATACTTAGGTGTACTACTCCTCTTGCTGAGTTCAGTGTGTTGCAACTTATCAACAATAAAAGAAGCTCGTCCACCTGTAAGGAAATAGGAAATATCTCAATGGGTGGGTGAATTCATGGCTTTATTGTAGTCTTGATGAATGAGGTAGTTGAGGATGATTGGTTCATTCCATCAAACTCACACCTTGTGCAAATGGGTGATTCACTGTACACATGGTAGAGAGAACTATAAAAGTTTTCTATGCAATTACATCTTGCAAAGAGCCCACCTTATAGGAGGAAATAGTTGGAGGGATGCAAATTTTCATACTTTGTTGTTAGTCATTTTAAAGCAATTCCATATCTCAAAGTAAGTGGGAGACTTGACTTATTAATTAAAAAATTACGATTCACTTTAATAATATTTTGATTGCAATAAAATTTTCTTATTAATTTATGAAATCTTTAAATTATTGATAGCAAATTCTAACACTATTATGATTAATAACAAATGACAAATCTAAATTACATTAATAACAAATGACATATGGGCAGGACTTCCATAGATTGAGTACACAATTATGCAACAAATTGAAAGTCTGGATGATGAAAGAAAGATACATATTAGAGAAGATGACAACCAAGCCAAGACCAAAATAAAAGGGCATAAGCTTCAATGTGACATGTCCTGCCCTTCTTGCTAGATGTTTAACTTTGCAATCAATGTATTGTTTGGCCATAATGTGTTTAAGCAACAATCTACAACTAAAAATCTAAAAAAAAAATTAGAATATACCATTACAATTTTTTTTAGATGGAAAGATCCACAGGAAACCCAACAATACTTCCCCACATTCGTGGATGGTAGAGGTGGTAAACCGTCGGCCATCCTAGCAGAAGGCCTAACCCCCAAGGACTCAAGGCTCGAACCCGTGACCTCCCTCAAACCGAGAGAGTGTAGCACATCTTACCAATTGAGCTAACCCTTAGGGCTATACCATTACAATTTACCATGCAACTTGAAAACTGAATATTTTGGGTGCCGTAAGTTGATATGTTGACCTAGCTTGCACACGTTAGATTAATATTTTGTAGTGTTTATTATAATGGCATACCAGGCCTCGAGGGTTAGCTTATTTTGTGAATGCATTTCCGATTTCAGAGTCGTTATTTTTTATTATTTAAAAATTGATTAAATATAGCTCTATTTCATTTCCCTCGTAAAACTATACCCGGGCTCCTGAAACGCTAAAACGTTTTGGGCGCTCTTTCTGTTTTGTCCACTGCACTTCTCTGCTCTAAAAGGATTTAGCATTCTGATAGTGTCCTTCCTTGTAAGCTCAAATAGTCAAATCTAAAATCGGTACAATCAGGTGGTTTTTCTTGTCTTTTCACATATCAAAGTAATGTTTTGGGACATATATAATTTCTGAACTTCTATTTTAAGTAGTCTCTATGGTGTTCGAACCCCCAATTTCTGATATAGACAGAAGATGATAATTCGTTTCTTCTTCGGGGTGTTAGATAGAGAATGCTCAGAATGATGCCGTAAGGTTAAAATGATACAGAGGTTCAATCGTTATTTTTTATGCAGAAAGCTGGAAAGAGTCGAGACGGCAAGGCTTCTACAATGGCGAGGGGAGATTTTGATCCAGAGAACCTTTCGCAAGCTGATATCTCCACCGAGGTTCCGTGGACCAACCCTGCCTCCAGGATTTTATTAAATGCCGATAGTGTTCTTACATAAATGATGTAAAATCATTATTTTGCGGTCGGAATAAAACCCTATTTTTTTGCCCTTGGTTCCCATGATTAAAATTCTTTTTGTTCTTGGTTGCCATGAATTAGACACTGGTTTGGTTTTGTCGTTGTGGGCAAAACCCTCTTTTTTTGCTTTTAGCGTTTCACTCACAGGCCTTTATTTTTGGCCTTATCTGGATTCCTGATGACTGCAGATGTCGATTCAGAGTAGAGTAAAATGTTGCAATTCTGTCACGCTTGGAGTTTTGTTGAATTTTCCACAGTTAGGGTTTAGTTGAAAACACAACGGCATTATGGTATATTTTGAAAATTATTTGTTACCTAGGTGATAAGCCGATCAGTACCCATGTGGGGAGGGTCGCCGATGTTGAGGGGCAGGTGGAGTTTCGGGAGAACCATGAAGTGATGAGCGAAAGCAATATCTTATCATCTTTTCTGTCGATTAGAACAAGTTAGTTTGGGGCAGTTTCACACTTGGCGGGAAATCGTATCTTCCAAAGAAATATAGTTTTTCATTTTGGAACTGCTTCAAGAAACTTGCCCAAGGGGCTGCACTGCAATTTGTGGATGCCTTTTGGTTTAGTTGCAGTTCTGAGGGGTAGCTGTCCCGCCAAAATGGTCTGGCACTTGCATTCAGTCTCACTTCTTTGAAATTCATGCCGCATGGATTGGACAGACTACAGAAATAATGACACCCTTGTCCACGGCTTATGATGCCACATGGGTATGTTAACCTCTCCTTTGAACCAATGCAGCATTATAAATTTTATCAGTTTGAAACATTCTAAAGCTTATCAAATTTCTTAAGCTATTGTCCAAGAATACATTAGATTAACTGTATTTATTTTCATGGAAACAAGCATATCCCATCTCCTCTCACTTGAGTCAAGATTCTGGTTTGTGGTACCTTGTCGACACCATTACAATAATGACTAAATTTCCCAAAGGCTACATCGTCAATCAACAGCCACAGTAGGTAAACCTGTTGTGTTAGTTTTTTGGGTTACTTCGAAAGTGTTTACAGTGTACACCATGTTTGCAGGTGCTTCGTGAGATCAAGGGTACGTGGTGTATGCTTAGCCCTTAGATTGTTTGAGATGGATTATGGCATGAGAGAATTGATGGCTGGTAAAAACAATAAGCAGTCGGGGTGTATGACAATGTCAAGTGTGTCAGCGGTATTGTGTAGATTTTTGTACGACTGATAGACTGCAGATTGTATGGTGATGTACGGCTACACTCTCAACCAAGATCAGAAAATTATGAGCGGATGTATGATTGAATTGCTAGACTGTATTAGAGTTTTACAATTTATTCAATATGATCTAGGATCTTATCTGAGAGAATAACATGCACAGTAATAATCACAAGAGACAAGAGACACAAAGATTTTTCCTCCGGGAAACCATAAAGGAGAAACTCCCGCAAATTCCTCAGAGATAGAATGAGCACCAATAGCAAAAGTAAAGCCCAAAATATGGAGATGTTTTCCAACAGTTTCTCTCTCTCCTACTTGTGCGAACTTGTCCTCTCTTTTACTCATGCGAACTTGATGAATGAGTGGATGCAGATAAATAGAGAGGCACCCTCTCTATTTATACTTTATCTTTACTTTACTTTTTCCCTCAATAGGGCCGACTTCTCTAGGAGAGTCTAATAACCCTATTATAACTTAACTTTGGGGTCTAATGCCCCGGCATACAATGGAGGGCTAACCTTAATGACTTTACATGACTCAAATACACTAATGACTCTCCCAAACGGAGGAATAAACATCTTCGTCGGGGTACAATAAAATACAATATGAAATATACAAGTGAATATCTTCCGAAGTTATAATTACATTAACACTCCCTCTTAACCAGGAAGGTATTCTCTTGACATAGACATCAATACATACAGGCACAAGTCTTCAATGCTAGATCATCATCAACACTGGATCATCATCAACGATGGATCATCATTGTCATTGCTACTGCTGTCCTCATCGTCTCGATCCAATGGTGATATCTCTCGAATCTACTCATCATAGGAAGTTCTACAGAGCTAGCCCTTTTTCATGCTGGATGTAGGCCTAGCCTCCATGTAGGTCTTTAAGTCATCAAGAAGGTATAGCTCAAGACTTATTACATTGCCTCTGCAAAACGTGAAGGAGCATCTCAGTATTGATTATATGCCTCTGCTAAACTTGAAGGATCTCCTAGGACTAATTATATGCCTATCCAAAACTTGAAGGAGCATCCTAGGATTGATTATATGCCTCTGCAAAACCTGAAAGATCTCCTAGGACTGATTATATGCCTATGCAAAACCTGAAGGAGCATCCCAAGACTGATTATATGCCTCTGCAAAACCTAAAGGATCTCTTAGGACTGATTATATGCCTCTGCAAAACCTGAGGGAGCATCCTAGGACTGATTATATGCCTCTGCAAAACCTGAAGGATCTCGCAGGACTGATTATATGCCTCTGCAAAACCTGAAGGAGCATCCCAGGACTGATTATATGCCTTTGCAAAACCTGAAGGATCTCCTAGGACTGATTATATGCCTCTGCAAAACCTGAATCTCCTACTATCATCTCATCATCTTCACATCATCTCATCATCTCACGGAGCACAGCTTAGATGCACACACTTTAACCATGCTGGAATGCCCACAACCTTACATCTGCACCATGGGAGGACACACCTACCACCATGTGGGAAAGACTCTCGTGCATCTATGTCTTCCAGAATGATCACCTGCCCTTGGAGGGCACCTCGATCTGAAGTACACCAAGCTTTTCTTTGAAGTATTCAAACTTCACTTTGGCTAGTGGCTTGGTCAACACATCGGCTGTCTGCTCGTCCGTCGCAACATGCTGGAGCTTCACTGCTCCTCTCTGCACCATATTCCTGATATAGTGGTACTTGATCAAAATGTGCTTCGACTTGTCATGGAACATCAGGTTCTTGGACAACTTTACACAACTCTGGTTGTCACAAAAGATACAAGTCGCCTCTAATTGGAGATCAAACAAAACAAACAGTAGCTTCCTAAGCCATAATGCCTAACAATTGGTCGAACAAGCTGTGACATACTCTGCTTTGGCTGTACTTAGTGCCACGCAAGACTGCTTCCTGCTAAACCAAGAGATCACACTTGTGTAAATTTTCCTTTAATATTCAACTAGGGTTAAACAGTGCATGCAAAATATCAACTGATAATCACACATGAATATCTTTTACAGTATGCAGCGGAATATAAAACTGAGAAATAAATCTCAACATCACATCACGATATTGACACTATTATTTTGGGTATGGAAACCCCTGGAAAAACCCAAGATGGGAAAATCGGTGCAGCAGTCACATATAGATTTTATTATGAGAAAATATGGAACTTTTACAATCATGACAAATTCACCCAAATCTGGTGAATGCAGTACCCAACAGAATCACTGGGCAAATCCCAGCTAAACCTCAACACCCTTCTATGTGAGTGTACGACCCAGTTGTACGAAGCTCGATGATCCTGTTGCTCGCTCCTCCGTCTTCTTGGCTAAATCCTCTGTTTGACTTTCTCTCCTTGTCTGTATCTTGTCTCTGTCGAAATACAAGTGTGTTCTCTCCACTAATTGATCTCTCTTTTATAACTTTAGGTAAAGCGAAAACCCTAATTTCACTTTCACTTTAACTAGTGGTAAACCAAAAACCCTAATTTCACTTTCACTTTAACTAGTGGTTCACTAAAGTTAATTTAGATCACTTTAATTTATTTTCCAAAGTAAACTTAGGAAAAGTAAATTAAATACAACTGGTTTCCTATTTTAAGTCTTCTGCATGCAAGAAGACATGCATGCAGGAAGACCTTCTTTGTTGCTACTAGTTTAACACTCCCTCTCAACGAGGAAGGGATTCGGTAGCAACCCCAACTTATCCCTGAACTTCACAAAACTCTGTCTGCAAAGTGCCTTGGTGAAAATGTCTTCCACCTGCTCATTTGTCTGTATGTACTCCAATCGAATGGTTCCCCTTTTAACACAATCTCTCAAGAAGTGGTATCTGATGCCTATGTGTTTGCTCCAGTCATGGAACACTGGATTCTCAGATAGCCTGATGCCACTCTGTTTGTCACAGTGAACTACTGTAGCCTCTAGCTCACGCTCGAACAACCCTGCAAGTAACTTCCTCATACACATACTCTCACAAGTAGCCATGCTGGCTGCCATGCACTCAGCCTCTGTCGAGCTCAATGCAACTGACTTCTGCTTCCTGTTGAACCAAGAGACAACCCCCCTGATCCAATGCTGAAACAACAACTTGAAGTACTCTTCTGGTCCTCTACACATCCTTCCCTGTGAGCATTTGTGAAACTTACTAACTGTACACTCCCCCTGCGCTCATAAACCAATCCATACTCCACTGTACCTCTGATGTAGCGAAGTATGTGCTTTGCAGCCGTCCAATGCACTCTTTGAGGGTCCACCATGAACTGACTCAAAGAGTTGACTGGAAAGTTGATGTCTGGTCGAGTGTTGACTAGATACATAAGCGATCTGATAAGTTGATGATACAAGGTAGGATCAAATCCATCTTATCTTGATGCATCAATCTTCCTCCAGTTGGAAACTAGAGGTATGGCCATAGGCTTGCAGTCCTCCATCCTGAATCTCTTCAAGATCTCTACTGCATACTTCCCCTGTTCGATGAAGAAGCATCCATCTCTTTGCCAAACCTCAAAGCCCAAAAAGTAATGCATCAGAGCAAGGTCTTTCATCTCAAATTCTACTGCAAGGTTGGACTTACAGTCTCCAATCAGCCTCTCATCTCCTGTCAAAAAGAGATCATCCACATATAAGACCAGTACCTGTCAAGAAGCACAGGTTGTGGTCAGCCTCACTCCGCTGAAATCCCATCTCCTGTAGATAGCTGTCAATCCTCGAGTACCATGCTCGAGGTGCCTACTTGAGCCTGTAAAGAGCTCGATGCAGTCTGCATACATGCGTCTCCCTGCTCTCCACATCAAACCCTTTTGGCGGCTCAATATACACCTACTCCTTTATAACTCCGTTGAGGAAGGCAGTCTTGACGTCCATCTGATGGACACGCCAACCCATCTTAGCTGCTAGTGAGATAATGGTCCGAATGGAAGAATTCTTGGCAACAGGGGCAAAGGTCTCCTCATAATCAATACCCTCATTTTGTGAAAACCCCTTTGCCATGAAGCGCGCCTTGTACTTGTCCATGTTTTCGTCTGCTGCATGCTTCACCTTGTAGGTCCATTTGGATCCCACCACCTTTTTCTCTTGTGGCCTCGACACAACCTCCCATACTTGGTTTTTCATAATGGAGTCATACTCCTCAACCATAGCTTCCTGCAACACATCATGTTGTGTAGCCTCCCCGAAGTTGGAAGGTTCAGAGTTAATCAACTCTGTCATCAGTGCCATATAACTAAGCCTCTTTGGTGGTACACTCTGTCTAAAAGATGTCTGTGGAGGATCTACTTGCCTGGAATCTTGCACTGTGGATCTAAACCACTTAGGCCTTGGCGTAGTGTCAACTTGCTGCGGTTGCTGAATATTCGTCTCCTGCTGCAGCTCATCCTTCAAGTCAATGACTGAAGGATCCTGTCTACCTGACTCCCTCTGACCATTAGAACATGTGCTCTGTGTCTGTACTTGTACCTGTACATCTGGCTCCTCCAACTTGACTCTCGACTCCTGTGCTGGCTGCTGCTCTGCTGGTAAGTCCAGAGATCTCCGCAAGGCCTCGTCCTTATCAAACTGGACATCCCTGCTCACAATGATCCTCCTGCGAGTAGGAATGTAATCTCTGTATGCCTTCGAAATCTCGTTAAAACCAACAAGTAACCCCTTCTCTCCAGAAGGGTCCAGCTTCTTCCTATTGTCAGCATGAACATGACAATAACAGACATTGCTGAATATGCGAATGTGACTCACATCTGGCCTAGTGCCTGTGAAGACCTCCTCTGGTGTCTTCCTCCCCAAGGTTGTGTGGGGACACCTGTTCTGAATGTATATTGCGGTCTTGTATGTTTCGGCCCAGAGGAATAGTGGTAATCCTTGATCAAATAGCATGGCCTTGGCTGCTCCAACCATAGTCATGTTCTTCCGCTCTGCAACTCCATTTTGCTGTGGGGTATGGGGCATAGTGTGCTCCTTCTTGATCCCCTTAGCCGAACAATACTCCATGAACTCATTGGAAGTGTACTCACCATCGTTGTCTGTCCTCAACACTCGAATCTTCTTTCCTATTTGGTTTTGCACAAGAGTCTTGAACTCTTGGAACCTCTCAAAGACCTCTGACTTGGCCTTCAAGAAATAGATACAGGTTTTCCTGGAATAGTCATCATTGAAGGTTACGTAGTAACTATAACCACTGAACGAATGAACACTCGTAGGTCTGCATACATCCGAATGCACCAAGTCCAAGGTCGCCTTAGACTTGTGCTTACTCTGTGGGAATGGCTTCCTAATGTTCTTCCCCAAAGCACAACCTTTGCAGTGGTTATGCTTTTCCTCCTGTACTCGAGGAACAACAATGACTGCCTGTCTCAAATGATTCATTGCTCCATGGTGTAAGTGTGCCATCCTCCTATGCCACAACTCACCTTGATTGCTGCTGACTAGAGCCTTTGTAGGCTCAAACTGTAATTTGTACACTTTCTCGCTCCTTCTGCCAATCACCTGATCCAAGCTCCTATCTGACCCCTTGGGCCTGATATACATTCTATGGTCACAGAACTTCACCTGATATCCCTTGTCCTCCAGAGTGGAGACTGATATAAGGTTCTTGGTCAGTCTTGGAACATATAACACATCAGCAAAACTGAGGGGTTTGCCAAACTCCCTCTCAAATGAAACAGTGCCAACTCCCTGCGCTTGATACCGCGCATCATCACCCAGCTCAACGTGGATCCCTGTTCCACCCTCCTGAAGGTCTTTGAAGAATCTCTTCTGTCCAATCATGTGACTAGATGCTCCACTGTCAATGTACCATATGCTGCTCCTTGTGGTGCTTGCAATGCAAGCTATTAAACATAACTCCTCATCGAAGTTCATGCTGAACTCATCCACCTCTGCAGATCCAGCCATTTGAGTGTTACTCTTCTTCTTTCTATCTGGGCACTGGGCAGCAAAGTGTCCCTGCTTGTGGCAGATAAAACACTTGACCTTTGACACGTCAAGGTTCTTCTTACCATCCTTCTTCCTTTTTGCCTTCCCCTTGCTCTTCCCTGTAAGGGCTAGAGCCTCTTCATCCACAATCTGTGGGGCACTGCTAGATGAGCCTGATCCTTGACCCATGTGGGACTCCCCCTGCACAAAGTCATCCCATAGTCTCTGCCAATCAGGGAGCTTCCCCCTAGCCACAACACCTTTGACAAAGGTGTCCCATGGCTTAGAGACACCTTTGTCAAAGGTGTTGTGTCTAGGGAGAAGCTCCCTAATTGGCAGAGAGCTAGCCACAACACCTTTGACAAAAGTGTCCCATGGCTTAGAGAAGCCATTGAGGGCTATTCGAACTAGCTCCTCATCCACTGTCTTAGAGCCAACAACTCCAAGCTCGTCCCTAATCTGTGTGAGCCTCGTGAGATAAGGCACCACTCCTTCTCCCTTGGCCATCTTGGTGCTGCGCATCCTCTCTTGCAACACCATCTTCCGGTTCTCGTTCTTGCTTTGGTACACTCTCCAAAGCTGTCCACATCTTTGCTGCGGTCTTCTTACCAGAAAGGTGGGGGACTATATGGTCCTTCACTCCATCCATGATAATCAACATGGCTCTGGAATCAATCTTATTCCAAGCTGCTAAATCTGTCGGATCTGTGGGTGCAACCTTCGTGGAGTCAATGTGCTCTTCTCCATCACTGACGTCCAGGATCCTTTCTTTCCATGTAGGAAAGTTCTGAGCACCTTGGAGTGTATTCTCAACTCTCAACTGAACGACCATAGTGAACTGTACCTGTCAAACCCTAGATTTGGAAGTCTAGGTTTGTCTCTTCCTATAGATCTGCCCTTGATCTATTACTGCTGCTACAAATCTCTCAGCTTTAGCTCACCAGAGCTCTGATACCATGTAAATTTTCCTTTAATATTCAACTAGGGTTAAATAGTGCATGCAAAATATCAACTGGTAATCACACATGAATATATTTTACAGTATGCAGCGGAATATAAAACTCAGAAATAAATCACAACATCACATCACGATATTGACACTATTATTTTGGGTATGGAAACCCTCGGAAAAACCCAAGATGGGAAAACCGGTGTAGCAGTTAGATATAGATTTTATTATGAGAAAATATGGAACTTTTACAATCACGGCAAATTCACCCAAACTTGGCGAATGTAGTACTTAGCAGAATCACTGGGCAAATCCCAGCTAAACCTCAACACCCTCCTGTGTGAGTGTACAGCCCAGCTGTATGAAGCTCGATGATCTTGCTGCTCGCTCCTTCGTCTTCACGACGAAATCCTCTGTTTGACTTTCTCTCCTTGTCTGTATTCTGCCTCTGTCAGAATACAAGTGTGTTCTCTCCACCAATTGATCTCTCTTTTATAACTTTAGGTAAAGCGAAAACCCTAATTTCACTATCACTTTAACTAGTGGTAAAGCAAAAACCTAATTTCACTTTCACTTTAACTAGTGGTTCACTAAAGTTAATTTAGATCACTTTAATTTATTTTCCAAAGTAAACTTAGGAAAAGTAAATTAAATACAACTGCTTTCCTATTTTAAGTCTTTTGCATGCAAGAACACATGCATGCAGGAAGACCTTCCTTGTTGCTACTACTTTAACAACTTGATCCCACAATGAATTAGCACTTCGAAGTGCTCTTCCTATCTACGGTTCTGTCAGCCTAGTTCGAATCAACATAACCCTATAGGTGAACCTTTTGATTCGCGTCATATCTGATCCCATAATCAATTGTACCCTTTAGGTACCTCAATATATGCTCTGCAGCAACTAGGTGAACTTGTCTCGGATTTGTTAGGAACTGCCTCAAAGTGTTCACAGCAAAGCATATGTCAGGTCTTGTTTTCGTTAGGTACATCAATGACCCAATCATCTGGAGATACATCGTGGCATCAATTGACTCTGATGAAGCATCACAAAGTAACTTCAAGTTCGATGCCATGGGTGTGGCTATTGCCTTGCAGTCCATCATCCCAAACCTTTTCAAGATCTCTACTGTATACTTCCCTTGACCAAGGAAGACTCCATCTGCACTCTGCCATGCCTCCATACCTAGAAAAAATGCATCATGCCCAAGTCCTTCATCTCGAACTCGACAACAAGCTTCCTCTTTGTATTTGCAATTAACCCATTCTCACCTGTCACAAACAGGTCATCTACATATCGTAGGAGTATTACTGGGTTTCCTTTCTCAACCTTGTAATAAAGGTCGGAGTCTGCTTCACTCTTGGTAAAGCCCAAACTAGTCAGGAAGCTGTCCATCTTGTTGTACCATGTCCTGGGCGCTTGCTTTAATCCATACAAAGCTTTCTTCAATTTGCACACAAGTTTGCCTGTCATGTGTCTCAAATCTGAGTGGCTGTTCCACATACACTTCCTCTTCCACTACGCCATTCAAGAATGTTGTCTTGACATCCATTTGGTGTACATTCCATATTGTCATTGCAACCAAAGCAAGTACTGTTCTGATGGAAGTGTATTTGGCTACAGGTGCAAAAGTCTCCTCATAATCTATCCCTTCCTTTTGTGAGAAGAGACGTGTCGCAAATCTCGCTTTATATTTCTCTATGCTGCCATCTGCAACATGCTTGATCTTGTAGATCCACTTGGAAGTCACAATAGACTTCCCTTTTGGTCTCGGGACCACACCCCAGACATCATTCTTCATGATCGATTGGTACTCCTCGATCATGGCATCCTTCCATCTTTCTTTTTTGCTGCTTCTTCATAGTTGGAAGGTTCCTTGTTAATGATGTCGCACAACAGGGCTACATAACTGGAGTATGGCCTAGGTCCCTTGCTTTCTCTGTGTATTCCTTCTGGAGCGCCATATCTCTCTACATCTAGAATTGCCTCTCGTACCCATGCTGGTTTCCTTTTGTGAGAATTCTTCACATGGGGTGGATCTACAGGTCCCTGAGATTCTTCCATTTCACGATCTTCTTCTGGAGTTGCTTCATTCATTGTTGTATCTTGGATCTTGGTTACTTCTGGTTCTTCAAAGTCTTCAATAGGTAGTTTTCTGGATTTGTTGTATACTCGGTCTTCGTCAAATGTTACGTCCCTGCTGATATCGATCTTCTTGTACCCTGGAAAGTATATTCTGTAAGCCTTCGAGCTTTCACTATATCCCACAAATATGCCCTTCTTTCCTGAAGGGTCTAACTTTTTTCTTTTCTCTTTTGGGATGTGTATATACATTGGGCAATCAAATATCTTGAGATGGCTGACTTCTGGTTTCTCGTTGGAGAAAGTTTCTTATGGTGTCTTGTTGTCCAGTATTCTATGTGGAGTACGATTCTGTACATACATGGCTATTCTTGCAGCTTCTGCCCATAGATGCATAGGAAGATCTTGATCATGAAGCATTGCTCTTGCTGCTTCCATAATCGTTCTATTCTTCCTTTCTGCGACTCCATTTTGTTGTGGATTGTATGGAGTGGTCAACTCCCTCTTAATCCTTGAATCTGTGGATAATTCCTTGAATTCTTCTGATGTGAACTCTCCGCCATTATCTGATTGAAGGGTCTTGATTTTTTTTCTTCGTGTGGTTCTCTATCAAGGATTTGAATTCCTTGAATTTGCTGAATACTTCATCTTTGTTCTTCAAGAAATATATCCATGTCTTCCTAGAAAAATCATTAATGAAGGAAACATAATATACATACCCACTCAATGAATTGGATGACATTGGACCACATACATCGGAGTGGATGAATTCCAAGATTCCTTTTGCTTTGCTCTCGCTACTTGAAAATGACTTCTTTATGTTCTTTCTTTTCCCACATCTTTTGCAAATGCCTTCATGCTTTGTCTGGATTTCAGGAAGACCGTTGACTGCTTTGCTTGCAAGTGATAATGCTCTATAGTGCACATGTGCAAGCCTTCTATGCCATAATTCACTTGGCTCCATGGAGTCATGGACCAAGGCTTGTTCAGGTTGGCCCTTCAGTTTGTATAAGCCTCCATTTTTCTCTCCAATCACTACTGCATCATCTATAGTCTTTCCTTTTGGCCACATAAGAACTTTGCCATTAATAAATGCAACCCTCATACCTTTTGCATCCAATGCAGATATGGAGAGAAGATTCTTCTTTAGTTGTGGTACATATAGAACATCCTTTATCTTCAAAGATTTTCCAGAGTTCAGCTTGTAAGAGGCTTCACCACTTCCTTTTATAGGGTATTGGTAGTCATCCCCAAGTTTCACCTTGTGAGGTGACGCATGTTTAGATAGATTCACAAAGGATTCTTTAAATCCTGTCATATGCTTGGAAGCCCCACTATCTACAAGCCAATCATTGCTCCCATGTGAAACAATGCTTGTGAGAGCTGAAATCAGAGCATATTCTTGATTGCTTGAAGAATCTTCACTATCTACTTTGGTTCTCTTCTTGGGAGGTTCATCATCCTCAGTAGTGTGAGAACAATGTCTTTTCTTGTTGTTCTTCTTCTTTTTGTTCTTGGGACAATCTCTAGAATAATGTCCCTTCTCATCGCAAGTATAGCATCTGACATTGGATAGATCTCTCTTGGGTCTTCTAAATTTATCCCTTTGATTTTGGTGGTGGTGTTTTTCTTTCTTGTGATGAGAGTACTCCCTTTTGTTATTCTTGGTGTCTGCTGTGAGAGCTTGATCTTCATTTCCCATCTTTTCTTCTCGAGCTATAATTCGAGTTTTTTCTTGTGAGCATTCCTCCCACAGCCTGTTGAAAGTGATTAACTTTCTTCTAGCACAAATTCCTTGAATAAAGGAGTCCCATGACCTAAGGAGACCATTCAAGGTGGTCATCACAACTTCTCCATTCTCTATGTCTTTTCCCACAGCTTCAAGTTGTTCCTTGATTTGAGAGACCCTTGTAAAGTATGACTGTATGGTCTCTGCATTCTGGATCTTCACATTCTTCAGCTGATTTCGTAAGGTCATCTTTTGATTTATATTCTTTCC
The DNA here is from genome assembly GCA_001517045.1 of Pseudotsuga menziesii. Lineage (NCBI taxonomy): Eukaryota > Viridiplantae > Streptophyta > Pinopsida > Pinales > Pinaceae > Pseudotsuga > Pseudotsuga menziesii. The sequence goes on from LPNX010713179.1 coordinate 147,967, forward strand.
TTCAAATAGCTTGGTCAAGGAATCAAACATCTCTTTAGGTGTTTTTAAGGAAGACACGTGGTATAAGGTGATCCTTGATAGAATTAGCAATAATCCTCTTGGCCTTGACCAAGTTCTTCTTGTGTAAGGCTTTAGCCTCATCTCTCTTTGGAACTGGAACTTCTTCATTTATGTAGGTGTCCAATTCATTCTCTTCAAGGACTAGTGAAATCCGATACTTCCATTCTCGGAAGTTATCAGCTCCTTCAAGCTTACCCTCAAGCTTGGTGTGGGGAGACATCCTTAATGAGAATTTCAAATGGAAATACAAAAGATTTAGATCTTACCAATTTGAGATGCCCGGGCTGGATCTGGAGCTGGTCTTCTGCAGTTTTGGATTTTTTGGTCTGGAGTCAAACTAGGGTTTAACTTTCTCGATGTTTTACCCAACCAAAAACTTTGATCTTGGTCTCAAAATTTTGATTTTGAAGAGGAGAACAATCCTAGGTTGATTGCACTCCAAAATTCCACTTTTGTGAAAAACCCTAATTTCCTGCAGTAGTGATGGACCAAAAATAAAAAATGCTCGGAATCAAATTCTGCTTCGACAGAAAAATGCGCCCTCCTAAGGCGAGTTGGCCTAGCCTCCTTTTCTTGATGATCTGTGGAGAGAGACCCAAAAATTAAGGGGCCTTAACTTTTGCAGTTGCACTATGCCTTCGTCTCAATTTGGCTCTGATACCAGGTTATATTTTTACAATTTATAAAATATGATCTAGGATCTTGTCTGAGAGAATAACATGCACAACAATAATCACAAGAGACAAGAGACACAAAGATTTTTCTTCGGGGAAAACCATAAAAGAGAAAACCTCGCAACTTCCTTAGAGATAGAATGAGCACCAATAGCAAAAGTAAAGCCCAAAATATGGAGATGTTCTCTAGCAGTTTCTCTCTCCTACTTGTTCGAACTTGTCCTCTCTTCTACTCATGTGAACTTGATGAGTGAGTGGATATGGATAAATATTAAATAGAGAGACACCGTCTCTATTTATACTTTGTCTTTACTTGACTTTTTCCCTCAACAGGGACGACTTCTCTAGGAGAGTCTAATAACCCTATTATAACTTAATTTTGGGGTCTAATGCCTCGACATACAATGGAGAGTTAACCTTAATGACTTTACATGACTCAAATACACTAATGACTCTCCCGAATGGAGGAATAAACATCTCCGTTGGGGTACAATAAAATACAATATGAAATATACAAGTGAATATCTTCCGAAGTTACAATTACATTAACATACTGGAGGTTGTATAAGAAATGGTAGTTATGTACTTACTGTATGGCTGTAGAGTACGGGGCAGCAGTATGGATCAATCATGGCAGCACTGTACGGTCAGATGCGCATGCCAGATTCTATGATATCCTGTATGGAACTAATTTGTGGCAGATGCTGTACAAATGATAGATTAGTTGTACGGTGGATAGAATTCGGAGGCGGAGGATCTGTGCGGTATACGGTGGCTGGCTGAAGGTGTAACAACTGTACTAGATAGTACAGATGTCTGGAATAGCAGTATGAAAATGTTATTGATAGCTGTAAATATCAACAATTTGATGGGTCTGCTGAATTAATCCACATGGGCAAATCACTGGCTCTGATACCAAATGTAGTGGATAGTAATTGTTCACCATTAAATTGACAAAACATTTTTGCAATGTATAAGATTATACTGAATAGTGAATAATTGATAGAATGATGATGTTACAATGAGCCTTGTGATGGTGTACTTGTAGTATATACCTGGTGATTGATTATGATGCAAAGAGGTATGTACCCTTTGACTTTTCATTAGCCTATGTTATTATTATTATTATGTTTATATTTGTGTTTATTACAATTCTCGAACACAAATCTCTAGCTTCTCATCAAATGCCCTGTTTGCCAGCCAATCTACAATCTTGTTTTATGCCCTCCTGACATAGGAACATGGTATGCTCAGATTTTCCAAGGCCTTTCTGGCTTAAGACATCTCTCCTTTTGAATACTGTGAATTTTCTTTAGCTTTATTGTTTATGAAATCGATAATCAACATTGAATCCCCTTCTAGCTTTAGGTTACTGAATCCATGTTTGAGGTCAAGGTGTTTTCTTTCTAGAAGTGATTTGACTTCTGATTGGTTAATTGTGGCAGATCTTAAATGCTTATGGTAGATCGTCAAAATTCTACCATCTTTATTTCCAAAAATCTTCTTGCCCCTGTTGGTCGTGGGTTGTCTTTTGCTACTCTATTGAAGTTTAGCTTTACTGAATTTTCCCTTGGGTCTTTCCAAACCTGCTGGCTGCTATTGACGGCCTTAGAAACAATTGATAGAGGAATTCTTAATTTAATTCATCTGTTTTTAGTTATATGTGAAGTGCTTATACTGTATCTGCTTACGATAAAGCGTAACCAAGTATAGTTGATGGCTATTGAATTCAAGCTTTTTTGAATCTTAAGAACTTATCTATCCATGAAATAATCTATGTGCACTGTGGCCTTTGCTATTTATTTAAGTTAATATCCGATAACATTCTTGGCAACCTATTTTGACCCTTATTGCATTTTGAGTATTCATTGGTTAATCTCTCTATATAAATTATTAAATTCTGGTCCTTACTGTTTTTTAGGACCCATGGCAACAAAGTTCCAGCTTTTTTCAAGCATTAATTATTAGTTTCATTTTTCCACTGCAGCGGCCATTAGATGGAACTGTTGTGCAGAAAGATGATTTCAGCTTAGTGCTAAGGGTCACATATAACAGCTTATTAGTTCTAGCAATTATTTGGCTAACCTGCTGCTTTGCATTGCTTTTATTGAAGCATGTTTGTCAATGTCAAAATGAATCTGATTCAAATCTGTGTCTTTCCTCAATGTTCCACCAAGTTTTTGGGACGTGAGTATGGTGGAGTGGAGAAACACATCCACGAGATATGTAGGAGCACCCCCAAATTTTATGGGATGTCGGGGTCTTAAACATAGAGGACCCCACCCAATATTTAAAAAAAAAAAATTAGAACATATGAAACTTAGGAACGTAAATGATAAATAATTGCAATTTTATAATCTTACACATAACAATGTAAAATAATAATTAATAAATCATTAATCATTATTCATAACTTATCTATAGACTAGCAGCATTGTATATTTCATTATATTTAGAAAATTGGAAAATCAGAAGATAGGACTGCTTTTTCCCTAGTTTAGAGGCAGAAATTATGTTTTCCCTAGTACATTTTTGCTACAATCATGACACAGGAGTTCAACAATCAACACCGCCAACATCTGGCTACATAGAGGGCTTGGTGCTCCTGATTAAGCATCAACCCCATACCCTCATACATGACAGAATCCAATCGAAATGCTGCAATCTGGCCAATCTTTAAATCCTAAAAATGGTTGAGTCTGCTGAATTTTGAATGTGATATAAAATTCTACTTTCTCTATATGAACTTTGATGGGGTTGGACCCACTCTCAAACATCCTGAAATGACTGATGGTAATGTAAAAAATGCAAGTAAAAGGATAGGAAAAGAAAGATAAAGGAAAATACCAATGTTTAGCAAAGAAAAGATAAAGGAGAATGTCAATTTTTACTTTAAGATTTTAATATTACCAGTGATTACCGGGGAAAGGGGGGTTCAAAACAATGTGCTTTTGTAAACAGAGAGCATGGGAGCGTCTCAGTTTTTGAGGAGGATGTTCCTCTATTGTGTTTCCTTGTGTCTCCCCCAAAGGGAACATGGTTGAATGTACCCCTTGGAGTATCCATGTTCCTGGAACATGGGGAGTGTGAGGAGTGGGAATTGTACCCTCAGAAACATGTCCCCATGTAACACTGCTTTTATTGTTTTAAAAATTAACAGACATCTTAGTTGAAAGAAATAGCAGGTTTTCACTATAGTTTATTCTATAACAGAATATTGAATGTAATTATTTGACATTGATATCTGCCCAAAGCAGCCCAAAACTAGCTAAACAAAAATGACTTATTGAAATCTAGGCTTAACTTAAACTAGTCTAAATCAGACTACAGTGGTTGTTCGACATGATCCTCAGCTATATTTCAGTGAAATGATCTCATATTTTATGACTGGTGGTGCAGGAACGAGATAAGCTTGTTGCTGAAATGATGAGATATGTGCTCTTTAAAAATCATCAGCATCCAGGTGTTCCTGTGAAGAGAGAAGAGCTGACGCAACTTGTTACCAAGAACTATCGTCAACGGAATCTTCCAGCAGTGGTTATCACTCAGGCACAAAAGAAATTTGCAAGCATTTTTGGCTATGAAATGAAAGAACTGCAGCGTTCTCGACCATCAAAGACTAACAATGTCCGTTCAAGTCAGCAAAGTAAGCTCTTAAACTGAATCAATCAATTAATTGGAGGTTAGCATACTGCCCTTACACACTGATGTATTTTGGATCCATGGTGTTTATAGGCACAACAGAGTCCAAATCATATATTTTAAGAAGCATGCTACCAGAGGAATTTAGGACCAAACTTGTTGAGAACAAGGAGACTTCACATGTTATTGGTTTGACTTTTGCGATTGTTGGCATATTGCAACTAGCTGGAGGCAAAGTTCCAGAGGGTATAAATTTAAAACAATTGATAAGCATTTCTCAAATAATTTTGTTAGGAAACCAAAAATATTTTCTGAACATCACTTACTTGCAGATACATTATGGCAATATCTGAGGCGACTAGGATTGGATGAGAATGATGAGAAGCATCCACATTTTGGAAATGTAAAGCAGGCAATAGAGACAATCATTAAGCAGAGGTAAGACCAAATGCTTTTCTGCACTAACTAACTCCTATTTAGTATTAAGGATTATTTGTGTTTAGAATCCTGGATTATACAGAAAGATCTGTGTCAAATTAGTCATTTAAACATGTTAGTGTTATTCATATTAATCTATGCAGATACATACAAAAAGAGAAGGTCAATGGTCCAGAAGGTGATATGATAGTTTATGAGCTTGCTGAGAGAGCTTTGGATGAGTTTGTTAATGGCAAGCTTAAAGAATCCATAACACAGGTAAGCGATTCTTCTACCATACATAGGTTATGGAAGTAATTTGATTTTATCTGTCTAACTCTCCGTTGGGGTTTTTTGGTGAACCATTGAAGTTCCTCTTTCAACGGGGAAAAGTTAAAACAATGTTCACATTTAAGTTTGCCATTATCTCTAGCTTGGAATGGTTATTACATAACTGGTTTGGGAGGCTATGGCTTTTGTCTTTGCTTAGTTTTGTAGCTTTCTTTCCGTCTGCAATTCTATGAATTATAAGAACCTTTTCTAACCACTAGCCAGCTAATATTTTTTGATAACAAACTAGAGGTAACAAACAATTGCAGTAAGGTATTATTACTACATGAATGGTAACCGCCAATTGGAGCTGTAAGTGAAGCAACTTCTGTCATATGATTTATGGAGGATGTAAGTTTGTACATGGATAAGTATCAAACACTAATTGTTTTGGAGTTTGTTCAACTTCAGAAGCTATTCTTATTGTCCTCTTTCGGGAGTTGAACTTGTTGTAATCATTCATACAAACCCTAGAAAGAACAATGTAAACCTTGGGGCGAAAAGCTGGCAATAAAAGAAATAAAATAAAATTATAAAATATAAAATTATATTGCTCCCCCAAGTGAAGTAGGCCCCAGTGAATTTTTTAGTGGGAAAACAGTATAAATAGGAGGTGCCCCTCCTCATTTTTATATACAACAGCAGCACAACAATACAAGCGAAGTGTGCAGCGTTTTGGGAGAGAGAAGTTTGCATACACTGTAGAAGAAGACTGTTTTTAGGGTTTCTATCTTTGGAAAGCATTTCCATATTTTTCTCTTTCTTTTTTCATTGTACTCTGATCTTAGAATTATTATCTCTAGATGAAGGTTGTTGGGTTTTCTTCCATTTGGGTTTCCCAGGGGAAAAATACTCATGTTATTGTTTTGTGCTTTGTCTATCTTCTAGTGATCCTATTGATAAATGCAATTAAGATATACTACTAACATGGTATCAGAGTAGTGCTAGAAGAAGCCATTGGCGGAACTCTGTCGGAAACTTGTCTCAGATCTAGGGTTTCATCTTTCAAGGTCTTCACTAAACCTTTTGGCAGAAAAAGAGCCTTGAGAATTTTGCTCTAAGGAGGGCGCATCTTTTGGTGAAGACAAAATTGAATTCTCAGAATTTTCAATTTTGACTTAATTCTGCAGCTGCAACCAAAATTAGGGTTTCCAGTTTTGACCTACTTTCTCCACAGTTTTGGCTCAACTCTACCTCTACTCAACTCGCCTCTCTAGGGCGCATTTATTTGTGAAGTCAGTTTTCCAAAACTCCAACTTTCTTTTTTGACCTAGCCTCTACTAGGGTCTCAGATCCAGTTCTGCAGTCAAGATGATCAGCATGAAGGTTGAAGATCGTTTAGAAGGGGCTTCCAACTTCATCCCCTGGAAGTCTAGGGTTCTTCTTTTACTAGAAGAAAATGACCTATTACAGTTTGTAAAGGCAAAGGTACTAGAACTAGAAGCCAAAGAAGACAAACCTCGCTATTGAAAGGATGATGCCAAAGCAAGGAGAATTTTAGTGGACTCAGTTAGAGATCACTTGGTTCCTCAGATCTCAAAAAAGTCGATGGCGAGGAGTGTTACCTCCTAACTTGTAGGGGTAAGGTTCGAACCTTTTTTGCAGGCAGAGGCTCAGGAAAGATGTTCAAACTGTCTGCTAAAGCAAAATAGATGTATGCCTTTTCAAGGAAAGATTGTGGATTAATCCAGCTGGATTCATTTGAACTCTCTAACAATCAATGTATGCACGAGATTAGGAACAGTGGTCAACTCAGAGATGACAAGGCAGATTCTTCTATCATAGATTTGAAGACAGAGATCTCAAGAGCAAAGGATAGCTACACAGACTCTATTGTGGCAGCTGAGAATGTCCTTGATGCATTTTTCTCTCGCAAAGGGTGTCGAAGAAAGCGGCGCATGGTTGGTTGGAACAAGATTAAGAAGATAAAAATTCATTCCAATTGCCAGGTTCAACAGCATGAGAAAAGCAATGCCTCTGCTAAATTAATGTCGAGCTATGCAAACTTTATAAACGGTGTTACTTCTATGGTGACATTTCTCCGAAAGGTTATCCAGAGAGCTAATATTGGTCATTTCCTCCAGATGTTCCTCCAGCAGAAGCTATTATGCCAGGGTTCGAAGATTTTGGAATACATGGATCCTATTTCAATAACATTTAGTTTGGAAACAACAATTTTTTCGGTAGCAGACCAGGATTTATTTAATGCCTCCAAATGGCTCTTACATCAAAGGCTTTATGCCTATTGATTTAAACAATTACGTTCCTATGGATGCTGCCATTTGTATAAGGCTAGCAAATCAGCAAGCAATATCCAATGGGCAGGCTGAAGGACAAAGTGGGTTTTCAGACAGGGTAAATGAAATTCTTGGAGTCCTGGGTGATGGTGGCAGTTACAATCGAAGATTTTACATACCAAGTGATAATGATAAGAGTTAAACTTTCGTGTTGGGGAGAATCCACCTATTGAAATTCCCCGACTTGTGGTTACCATCGTGGGCTAGAGATGCTGCACGATAGACTTCAAAATTAAGTCAAGACAAACAACAGCACACCTTCAAGCTCCATCCAGTAATATTGAGATCAATGTAAAGGATCACGAGGCTGTGATGCACGTTGTAACAATTTCCGGAGAAGGATGACACACTGAAGCCTTTAAATAGAAATCCAAAGTGCAACTCCACTAGCAGAGAAGGAAGGATTTATGGTCGTTGGTTGAAAAGATATGACCAGCAGCATCCAAAGTATAAGTCCAAAGTTAAAGGACCTGCATTTGACAGTTGCAAGAACGAATAGCAAAGTTTTGCACAGCTTCACGACACTATTTCCCACCATGGGGATTATGAATTGGGGTTTGAAGGAATTCATGAAATTTTTCTACGTCTGAGGTATCATGATTCAGCGATAGAGAAGACTGTCAAGTGTCTTGATTTTTCTTTGTTTGCTTACTCAACGAACTATGAGATCTCAACAATTCTTTCTGCATATCAACCTTGAATTATCATTTCTATCCAACGTTTAGTATCCCAAATAGAAAAGCCAAACATTGAAAGGCCAAAATCACGTTAAAGGTACAGGGCAACACTCACTGTAAAGAAGGATTTATTGAAATTATGGATGAATAGAACTTCACCAACTGTTTTCAAGATATCTTTTGCTTGATTCGATTGTGGTGGCCATCAGGGAGAATTGTGCAGCAATCCGCGACTCTTGACAGTCGAATATATGCGTGGTTACATTGTTCATCGGGTGACAGTCATGATTTCGGGATTCGGTGGTCTTATCGGCGGTGGAGCCAGTCACATCCCTTCGCGTGGAGCATTGCAGCAGCCAGATATGAGTCCCATCCTCCAGCTTGCAGCGATTTTGGGAAGATTTTAAAGATGTATCAGATGGGCAACCTAGCAGCAAATTGAGGAGATTGGCGACATATATTTAGTATCAGTTAGCTGTAACATCGAGTTAGCAAGAAATAGGGAGCAGAGCGTAAGCTTTCTCCACCTTGCAGAGCACGGTTTTCTTCACAGTTGCAAGGGAATCTCCACCTGTGCCGACAATTGACAAAACCTATGTATAAAATCGTGATTTCTATTCTTTAAAACCACCACTAGTATCGGGGTTTTGATCCATACGTTTTCTTTTGCGGGCCATGGGTCATCACTAAATGCTGGCAATCAAGTGCATGTGAAAACCCCTCGCTGAGTCGGTCTATCTATCTCTGAACCGTGTCGTGAATATATGTCTGGAAGCAGATTGTGGCTGAGATGAGTTAGTGGTGGCCAGTAAGCCGTGATCCACGATCAGTAGATTTATGGCTCAGAGGAGAGCGTTAGTTATTATGCTGAGTCTACGGCTGCCTTTACACTGTTGAATGGGGAAACTGTGACGTAGTGGAATCCATCCACGTGGATAGAATTACTCAGTGTTTTGATTGGTGGTCCATGGTTTTTACTGCTGCTGCTATCAACTTTTTATTTTGAGTGGGTATTCTGTCACTTTAGAAGTCATTTGGTGAGAGTCAATCAACTAAAGTGCTAGTTACACTTTAGTTTTGAGTAGTTACAGTAATAAATTAAGAGTTAGCTAAAAACTCATAAAGAGAGAAAAGTGGATCTAGATCTACTTTTTTATGTTTTCTCTTTACTTTATTATTTTCATTATGAAAGCCTTTTGGGCCTATAAAGAAGCAAGGCTTCTCCTTTGTAAAGATGGAAAGTTTTTGGGCTGGGAGGATTTTTTCCCCAGAGTTAATAAAGAAATTCATTGTTGAGTTTTTTGGACATGTTGGGGTTTTTCAGTGGTAATCTTGTGTTTTCATAAGTTGTAGACTAAGCCGGCAAGAAGGCTAACAATCTAGCACGTTGGGCAAGCATTTGTGGCTACCAAGTTGCTTGTCGCCGTTATGTTCTTGGAGGTCTGGGAGTAATGGAAAGTAGTCAGTTATACTACCATTTTCCTGGCCTCTGATTATGGAGCGGACCAGCCTGATCTCCCTTATGCAAAACGCAAAGCCTTTCTGAGTCCCCTTCTGACTCCATTCGCCCTTTTGATATTGGCACTGGCCTTTCCCTCAAGGATTGATGTTCCCTTCCCTTTCTGCCCTCCAATCCGACTTATTTTCTTTTCTGCTACCCGAGTTTCTTTAAGGCAGCCTCTTTAGATCACCTTGCCCTTAGCTGCACCTGCCTTAGAGATCCGAACTTAGGGAAACCCCCCTAGAGCTGGAGAAGAGCCAGCCTGAAGTGAGGAGAGAGAAGGTGTGGTGACATTGGCCTCTCTCTCGAGAGGTTGTTGTCGGGCTGGCGCACCCGTGGTTTGGGCTTTCGGCATTCGCGTGCTAGTTTCGAGCGACAACAAGGAGGATGTTTAAAACTCTAAAGAAGCTATTTGAACACAGTAGCATCAATGTGACTCTCACATTGAGGAATCAACTGTTGAACATGAAGATGACGAAGTCCGAGAATATTGCCTCATATTTCATGAAGATCACTGAGTTGTGGGACAAGCTAAAGTCTAGTTGAGACAATCTTGAAGTAAAGGATCTTGTTTTGACCACCTTAAATGGTCTCCCACCATCTTGGGATTCTTCTATCCAAACTATAAGTGGTTGGACCAAGTTGCCATAATTTGATAAGCTATGGGTAGAATGCACTCAGGAAGAAACAAGAATCACAACATGCCAAAGACTTTATGGCACTCAACCTAAGGAAAATCAAGTGTTCGTATCTCATGCCAAGAAAGGCAAGGGAAGGGGAAGGAAGTCGTATATTCACAAGCATCAAGATAAGAGATCAAGTCCTCCCCTAGATCAGAAGAAACAAAAGAAGGATCAATCTCAGATCCAATGCTACAGGTGCAAGAAATACGGTCATTATGCCAGTTGTAGACACTGAGAGGGGGGGTGAATCAGTGTGAAGCCAATTTTAAACCTTTCTTAGCTTATCACAGTTAGCCACCAATTCATCATTCCATTACTCTACCATAATCATTTTTAAACATCTTTCACTTCATCATTCACATAGCATAAGCATTTCATTCATAAAGAACCGTAACACAAAAGAACACAACACCATATGATTTTGTAATCTTTTTGTATTAGTTTTGGTTTGGCTACAACCGTTAGGCAAAATCAGCACCTACTGATACATAGAGCACCTACTCTGCATCCAGGACCCTGCCTGGTTTTCTTAGACCCTGCTAAGAAGGGTTTGAGGTATCCTAACTTCATGAGCAAGTCAAACTTGCATTTACATTAAAGCTTACTGTCACATCATCTCATCAATCACTTGTCGCTGTTCTACTGCTGGTCAATACTGGTGATCATCTGCTCAACACTCTAGTCTGTTCTTATGCTGCTTAAGCATCATCATCAACGCTGCTCACTGTCAAGTCATCATACACAAGAGATCTCTGTCACATCATCAAAGCTGCTCATCACATCAGTTGTTAGTCATCATTCTATCAGGCAGACCATAACCATGAATACATCATACTGTCCATTAAATTGCTGTCATCATCATCAAATCAATCTGCTCAACATTTGTCACTAGTCACGTCACAACCCACTTCAGTGGCTGTAACTGCCAATATCAAATCAAGTTATCAATCATGAAGAGGATTACTCATATATTGCTCATGCAAGTCTGGTCATATACAATTTTCTTGCTGCTCTAAGATGTGTCATACATCATACTTCAGTAGAGATCCACCTTTGTCCATAGTTCATCATAATGAACTTCACAATGATCATTAAAATAAGAATACCTCTGGCTACCTATAAGCTTGAATATGCATATAGTTAAGCCTCAAAGATAGTCATATCTTGGTCAAACTTTGACTCAGTAAATTACAGTAGACTGTATGCACCATCAACATCATCTAGCTTCAACTATTCAAGCTACAGCAGACTGTCATCATAAGATATGCATCATCATTTACTGTTCACTGTGTGTACTGCTTCATGCCACTGTATATGACTCACATCAATGCTATCATCTAGTCCAAACAAAATCGCTGTACTTGTCTTGTCTGTTTACTATATTCACTGTACAAACTTTAGTTCATGTATCAACTATTGCAAAGTAACTAAGGCATCGGCCAAAGCCTAAACATCATCATACCTTTGTTAGTGTTTATATCATCATCACTGCATAGGTCTTGTAGCAGACAGGCTTCATTACTGTATGTGTTCAGTGACTGTTCATATTGCATTCTTCCATGCTTGATCCCTTGAATTTTGAACTTGCACCATACAAACTTCAGTCAAAGCTTGGCTAGTGACTTCTGCAACTTTGGTGATGAACACCGAGGGTTTATGTGTTGGTACAAGAGTTCTGAACAGATCCTTACTGCTGCAACTATATCATAGAGTTTGGTCATCAAAGTATCAAAAACATCATCAAGGTCTGCAACATAGGGCACCATCACCATAGGGTATCAACGAGTATACATGTACAAGGCATCATCAAGACATTATCAACATCAGAGAGTTAGTCTTCACACATCAGTATACCACTGTCCATACAATCAATGTATATCACTATGTCTCACTATATATTTACAGTATGGATGCCACTGCATACACCACTGCTTACACTCACTACTGAATAAATTATTTCGCTGTTTGAATCATAGTTCATTCTACCACTGTCAAGAACTTGTCACATCATCATGTCGCTGCCAAGCTTCATAACTATCTCTGTTAGCTTCTCTGTCATATCATTTTGATTAATTTAGTTGGCTGCTGCTTAAACAACTCGCCTTACTGCTGTAGATATCACTGCCATACTGCAGTCAGTTTCAAATTGGACATGTCATCAAGCAGTCACTGATAAATGATGACTTCTAGCAGCTGTATGTTATTCCTCCAGACTGCCTGTAGATGAGGGGACAAAGTTTACACTTGCAAACTCAGACTGTGTATTCATGATGGGTCTGTTATCAAAATTTCATTCTACATCTGCTGCTGCCTTATTTGCAATTCGGGACTGGACTGTTGCACAAAGATTCAGGTTAGTCTTTGCCAATGCCTTCCTTTGAACTGTCTTTTACAACAGCATCATCTCTGACCAAGATTCTGTCTGTTAAGGAGTGATTTACAGTCACGGCCCAGCCTTCATCGCCACATTTTTTTGAATCCGTCCGGCAGATAAATATGCCAAGCACTGCATTCGAATTTCGCCCCACCTGTCACACAAGAACGCCGAATCCAGACAAACCGCAGTGAAATCACAAAGAAAACGTTCAATTCGAAGCTTTTCTTCTTTATTACCAATTTACAATATCTTACAGTAGAATCCATCGATGGAAACCAAAAAACATTAATAAAACCATCGAGCTCAATAGAATTGAACGCAGGAGCTCTAGGGCCAAAATTCAAGACAATAAAACCGCCGGGTTCAATAGAATTTAACGTAGGAAGCACCAGGGACAAGATTCGCTCCAGGATCGATCCCTTCACACCACTTCCATGCCAAGAATCATTTAATTGCAAACCCTCGAAATTCTCCTCAGGCATCCAAAAGAAATAAAACTCAGTGCTCCACGCTTCCACGAATCAAATCCACGATCTGCTCTTCTTACCCGAAAATTTCCTCAGTTCAGCGAGCTTAGAGTGCACATCCATCTTTCTATGTCCTTTTGAGCGATTGCTTGGGGTTTATATATATAGTTCAACGTGGAGGCTAAAAGGGTTGACTTCCATCAAATGAGGAGTAATTTTTGATTGGCTAACATATTTGTATATAAAACAATAATACTTACCTAATAATGTAAACATTTTATGTTTAGCCTTTATTTTAAGCAATGTGCACACAACCCCCTTTTTAAGGTGGTGTTATCTTAAGGATGTTTTCTCCAAGGCGTCATCCTATTCCAAGGTAACTACCAATCCACGTCAAAGGCTGGGAGTGGGCCTTCTCCACGACTTATTTACTGTTTTATTGCCACTTCAAGTTTGAACCATTTCACACTTTTGAAAGGATGCCCTAATATTGTTACAATGTATACAAGATCTTCATCAACACATCAAAGGCCTCAACAATACTTCAGGAGCTCTAACAAGCAACAAGGGTTTGATTTCCATGGTTACCACCATCGTGATGACAAAGAGTTCCACGGAATTCTTCAAGGGCTTCAAGGGTTATGTTACCAAATGCAAGAGCATCAACATGCCACATCATACAAATGACCCACATTGCCTTCACCATTCCTTCAAGGTTCCAAAGGCTTCTTCATCAGGCAAGAGGCATCATGGGCTTCTTCAACAGCCTTAGCCATGCACGGGGATCTCTATGGTCAAGATACATCAAGACATCACATGTGGGTTTGTCAGACCTTCTCCCGGGGACGTCAACATCATCAGCAGGGTCTTCAAATATCTTCAGCAAGGTGGTGGCATCAATGACATCCTGTGGGGCCACTGCAAGTCCATGTTGGCATCAATGACAATTTCATCAACACCAGTAGCTGTCGAAGTTCTCACAAAAGGAAGCATGAAGCTTCAACTGCTAATGTAGAGGAAGATCATCATCACAAGAAATAGAAGAATGAAGATCGTACAAAATTATTCTTCATATCAACTCTATCAGGTACGGTTCCCACCACTAGTGATACTTGGCTCATAGATAGTGGTGCATCTAGACACATGACGGGATATAAAGAAAATCTCTCAGAAGTAGTTGAGAAAGATTCTCATCTCCGTGTTGTACTTGGAGATGATGCCAACTACACTGTGAAGGGATCTAGGGCTACCTCCCTTCAACTAGAGTCTAATGATACTCTACACTTAAGTGATGTGCTCTACGTACCTGGTATGAAAAGAAATCTTGTTTCCATCTCAGCCTTAGAAGACAAAGGATATAAAGTAACATTTTCAGATGGAAAAGTACTTGCTTGGTATAAGAACTCAAGCATGGATACATCCAAAGTAATTGGTATGAGAGAGGAGAGCTTGTATCAACTGAACACTCCACCAGTCCAAGCCCTAGTGCATGACTCTACAAGTATGGGTGAGCTATGGCACAGAAGACTAGCTCATCTAAATTACAGAGCTCTCCCGACAGTGAAGAACATAGTTACAGGTATACCGTGCTACAGGTAGACCATGATGGAACATGTAGAGGATGTGCACTTGGCAAGAATGCCAAGAAATCCTTCTCAGATAGTGAGAGCAGATCTAAAGAAATCTTGGATCTAGTGCACTTTGACTTCTGTGGCCCAATGACAATTGCCTCATTGGGAGGATATCGTTACTATGTGACCTTCATTGATAACTACTCACGGAAGACTTGGATCTAGTTTTTTAAGACCAAGGAACTTGAGGAAGTACTCAGTAAATTCAAGGAGTTCAAAGCACAAGTCGAGAATTTGTCAAGGAAGAGGATCAAGATCCTAAGATCAGATAATGGTGGAGAATATACCTCTACGGAATTCAATGATTTCTGCAAAGAAGCAGGAATTAAGAGGGAGCTTACAGTTCCCTACAATCCTCGGCAAAACGGGGTTGCTGAAAGAAAGAACAAAACAATTGTGGAGACAACCAAAGCTATGATTCATGACCAGATTCTACCCATGTTCTTATGGGCAGAAGCATCTAGAACAGTTGTATATGCACAGAACAGATGCCCACATAAGATAGTGAAGAACATGACTCCTGAAGAAGCCTTTACAGGAGTAAAACTAGAAGTGGGTTACCTTCGGATCTTTGGCTTTCCAGTCTACATTCATGTGCCCAAGGAAAAAAGGACAAAGTTAGAACCTCCAGGCAAGAAGGGAACTTTCGTGGGATACAATGAATCCTCAAAGGCCTACATAATTTATATCCTAGGATCCACACAGATTGAAGTTAGCAGGGATGTGACCTTTGAAGAAGAAATGGTTGTCAAGAAAGGCAGAGGATCAGACATGGTGATCGATGATGAAGAATTGAAGATGAGATGATCTGCCTCTCCAGTTCAGAATGAGTTAGCAAGAAAGAATGAATCCATCGATCCCATTGATCTAGTCGCGTCAGTTGATATTCCTGAAGATATGATCGTAAGTCGGAAAAGACCTAGATGGGCACAACAGACCTTACAGGATGCAGAGGTGCATGAAGCTCCACATGGCACTTTTTGGGAAAGCAAAAGACCTCATAGGTTCTCTAGTTATGTTGCATTTGATGAGTCATATTGTTGACTTAGAACCCACCACTTATGAAGATGCATCCAGACACTAAGTTTGGAAGGATGCCATGGTGAAAGAATATCAATCCATCATGAAGAATGATGTGTGGGAGATTGTACCAAGACCCGAGGGGAAGTCAATTGTAACTTCTAGATGGCTATACAAAATCAAACATGGAGCAGATGGGAGTATTGAAAAATACAAGGCCAGAGTTTGTTGCCAGAGGGTTCTCTCAGAAAGAGGGAGTCGATTATGATGAGACATTTGCTCCTATGGCTCAATACGCTTTCATCAGATTGATCATTGCTATTTCTTCAGCTACGAGATGGAAGTTGCATCAGATGGATGTCAAGACTGCGTTTCTCAATGGTATTATTGAGGAAGAAGTATATATTGAACAACCAAAAGGGTTTGTTATCTATGGAAATGAGTCTCATGTATGCGAGCTGAAAAAGGCGTTATATGGACTCAAGCAAGCACCTTGTGCTTGGTATGGATAGATAGGCGGATTCCTGGTGAGTTTGGGATTCACCAAGAGTGATGCAAACCCCAACCTTTACCACAAGGTTGTGAATGATGATCCATTGATTTTGGTACTATATGTTGATGACTTGTTTCTTATCGGAAAATGAGAAACTTATCTTATTGTGTAAGAAGAAACTCGCCTCTGAGTTCGAAATGAAGGAGCTTGGATTGATGCACTACTTCTTGGGATTAGAAGTATGGCAGAGGCAGAAAGAGGTTTTCTTAGGACAAGGAAAATACACCATAGATATACTGAAGAGATTCAAAATGTTGGATTGCAAATCCATAGCCATTCCAATGGATGCAAATTTGAAGAAGCTGAGGGATTCTGCTTCAGATTCAAATTTGATTGATCCCACCATGTATCGCCAGTTGATTGGGTCCTTGATGTATCTGACGAACACCAGACCAAATATTTGTTTTGTTGTGAATGTTCTCAGTTAGTTCATGTGCAAACCGAGGCAGATTCATTGGATCGCTGCAAAAAATGTGCTTTGATACTTACGTGGCACTGTGGAACATGGTCTACGATATGATTCAGAATGTGACTTGAAATTGCAAGGGTTTACAGACTCAGATTTTGTCGGATGCTCTACTGATAGGAAGAGTTCTTCAGGATGTTGTTTCAGTCTGGGTTCTGCAGTTATTTTTTGGTGCAGTAGGAAGGAAAACTCAGTAGCTCTCAGTAATGCAGAGGCCGAGTATATGGTTGCTAGTTCAGTAACCTGAGAAGCAGTTTGGTTTCGTAAACTTCTTGCAGGATTGTTTGGCTAGATTCCAAAGCCAACCGTGATTCACTATGATAACCAAAGTTGTGTGCAAATGTCAGTGAATCTTGTATTGCATGACAAGTCAAAGCACATAGAGATTCGATATCACTTGATACATGATATGGTGTAGAAAGGTGCGGTCAAGCTACAGTATATTTCGACAGATGTCCAGACTGCAGATGTTCTCACCAAGCCTCTTCCCAGGGTGAAATTTGAATACTTTCGCGGAAGACTTGGAGTAGAAGAGAACGTATCCCTCCTTGAGAGGGAGATATGACTGAGAGACACTTACCATGCCTTTTCCCAGGTACCTTTGCTCGTCCAGGTTCTCAGCTAGGTATGGGAGAAATCCCATCGGCAGATGAGACAGACAGGTAGTAGATGGTCGGGATCACAAAGGTGCCTCTGCTCGTCCAGGCACTCAGCCAGGTATGGGAGAAATCCCATCGGCAGATGAGTTGGACAGGTAGCAAATGGTCGTGTGATTGCAAAGGTACATCTACTCATTCAGGTTCTCAGCCAAGTATGGGAGTACCCCATCGGAAGATGAGACTCACAGTAGTAAATGCTCGTGCACGTGTGCTCATCCAGGATCTCTAACCCAGGTATGGAAGTATTCCATCGGTAATAGAGACTGATAGGTAGCAGAATATTTTCTCTCAGACATCCGGATAGAACAAATTCATAAAGACAACCTTCAGTACGTTTAGAGATGATAGAGACAATATAGGTGTGCAGATGAAACCTAGATGATCATGATGTTGATGAAGACCGAAGAACACCTTCCTTGTTGAGAGGGAGTGTTGGAGTTTGTGCAACTTCAGAAGCTATT
Organism: Pseudotsuga menziesii; assembly: GCA_001517045.1. Classification (NCBI taxonomy): domain Eukaryota; kingdom Viridiplantae; phylum Streptophyta; class Pinopsida; order Pinales; family Pinaceae; genus Pseudotsuga; species Pseudotsuga menziesii. The sequence continues at coordinate 165,882 of LPNX010713179.1, forward strand.
CTTATTGTCCTCCTTCGGGAGTTGAACTTATTGTAATCATTCATACAAACCCTAGAAAGAACAATGTAAACCTTGGGGTGAAAAGCCAACAATAAGAGAAATAAAATTATTTTATAAAATATAAAATTATATTGCTCCCCCAAGTGAAGTCGGCCCCAATTAAATTTTTGGTGGGAAAACAGTGTAAATAGGAGGCGCCCCTCCTCATTTTTACATACAGCAGCAACACAGCAACACAAGTGAAGTGCGCAGTGTTTTGGGAGAGAGAAAAGTTCACATACATTGCAGAAGAAGACTGTTTTCAGGGTTTTTATCTTTGGAAAGCATTTCCATATTTTTCTTTCTTTCTTCATTGTACTCTGATCTCAAAATTATTATCTTTAGACGGAGGTTGCTGGGTTTTCTCCCATTTGCCTTTCCTAAATGAAAAATACTCACGTTATTGTTCTGTGCTTTGTCTATCTTCTAGTGATCCTATTGATAAATGTAATTAAGATATATAGCTATAATCTTAAAGAAAATATAACAAATTGGAATTGGAATGTTGTACATTTGTTGTATGTTGTGTTTTCTTACTTCCAAAGTGACCAACAACAAAAGGTAAACAATAACCTTTTGTGGTATATTCTACATAACCACTAACTAGATAATATTTGATGATGACAAACTAGTGGTAACCAACAATTGTAGCAAGGTATTATTAAATGAATAGTAGTGGTAACCACTCGTTGCAGCTGCAAGTGAAGCAACTTGTGTCTAATGATGTGTTGGAGGCTAAGAAATCGGACACGCTAGTTTTGGGCTACGTGTCCCATGTCCGCGTGTCGGACACGGACACGCTGATAAAGCGTGTTCGACACCTCTCTGCAACGTGTCCTGTGTTCGAACACTCGTGTCCTGTGACTATCACTACGTGTCTCCAAAATAAGACACTCAAACCGAAAAAAAGTTGGCTGGGCCCTCTTTGAAAACGAATTTTCACTTATTATTTGTCATTTGCAAATGTTGGGAGAGCTCAAAGAGTGTTTTTTTTTGCAGGTGAAGAAGAGTTGAAGGCTTGATTATATATATTGAATATTTGTAAAAATTTGGAGCTATATGTCTATATTTTTAAATTTTAATATATATATATATATAACGTGTCCTATGTGTCTTGATTCCCGAGGTCACCGTGTCTGTGTCGGACACTCGAATCCTCGTGTCCTTCGTGTCTCGTGACCCCGTGTCAGGTGACGTAGGTTGGAGGTATGTAGGTTTAAACATGGATAAGCATAAAAAATTAATGGGAATTGGAATGTTGGAAATTTGCTGGATGTCGTGTTTTCTTACTTCCAAAGTGACCAACCATGGAAGGTCAATGGCCTTTCAGGGATGGCCATCAGCGAAACAATACCTCATCCCTTCACACAAGCAATACCAATACCCACATACATCCATGTTCACAATAGATTGAGAGTTTGGAGATGGATCCATGCAAAAGTTCAACTTGAAATGGTCGACTAGCTAGTTGGCATCTACTTGTGCACCTCTTGGTCAAAACTTGCCATAACTGCATCCAAGAGTGCCCTTCATAGATTTTGGATAAGATTCTGCCAACTATACAGACTGCCCAGTTTAGTAAGTGCGCTTTCCTGCCTTATCCAGACTTAGACTGCTTTTCAGCAGCTTTTAAGGTAAAAAGGTGAAAGCTAGTCACATGGCAACTACCTTGATTTTTGCCCAACTCATCTTCCTTTTTCTCTCTTGAAAGCATGAGGATATTGACTTTCCATCACTTATCAGCTGACATACATCATTCAACTAATTTGTGACCTTGGACTATTTTGGAAAGTGTTTTATGCACCTAGGGGGATTTTTGACTTTTAGTAAGCCTGCTATTGAGAGGATTCAATTTGCCTCCTTGGGCATTCGAATCTTTGACGTAATTATATATTTGAACAACCTATTCTTTTAGAAGGTTGGCTGATGTACCCTTATGCAATGCAAGTTAGTGTTATCCACCAAGATTCAGTCTCCAATTTTGAGTGGATCTTTGTATGTTTTCTAGGAATTTTTTTGTGAGTTCAATTGTACTAAGATTGGGCTAAATTTTTACAGGATTGACCGAAAATACATCAACAAATGGTTTCGTTTTCAGGACCGTCTGGTGGAGATATGTTTTGGTATTCGACGAAGCTGAAAATTCAAGATTGGGTCGATTATAGGCACTAGAGTTTGCACGAGAAGAAAGTGAAGGGTCATGGTGGAATTCGACTGCATGGTTGGAACAATACCTTTACACAGACATTCATGAAATTTTCTTTAGCAAATTTCCCATTGTATTGCATGAGTGGCTGTCGAAGCTAGCAACCCAGAAGAAAATCTCTAAGGAGGAGTCGACAGAGTGGAGCCTTGAGCTGATCCAACAGTTGAAAAGAACTAGTAATCCTATATCTAGGGCTGTTGATTTTTGGGTCAATAGTATTTTGGGAGGATATATCACAGAAATTGTAGTCGATACGATAAAGTCAGTGAAACGAAAAGAGAAATTTTCCAAGGATCGTGGGGTCGATATTTGAAATCTTTAAAATTGTGGATTAAGATGCTGGTGAGTGAAAAAGGGATTTTGGGAATGGAATCCAATGAGTAAAAATTTGTGCGCAGAGACTTGGGATATGTTGCACGAAAGATTGCGACCAGAATAGATGGGGATAAATTGAGATGTTTTCTGGTAATAGTGAGAGTGAATTAAAAAGTGGACGCCTAAGGAGTGGAAAAATATTTCGGTTAAGAAAGAGAAGAAGGACTGCGACAAGAGAAGGAAGTTGCAGTGCGACCGGAGGAGAGGACTATGAATTGGCGTTGCACCTTGACGGAGGATCTTGCGACGAAGAAGAGGAGTACCAATTGATATTTGAGGAAGCCAATGAAGAAGAAGCACTAGATCTAGGACAAGATTACGACATACCTGTGACCCTGCGCACATCACCCAAGGTAAGATCTAGAAACGCATCACCTGGTGGTATTCTAATCTGACTAACGATAATAGTGGAACTAGCAGTCAGGGAACTCCCACTAGCGGAATTTTTAATTCAACAACACCAAGAGTAAATAGAATGGCTGGGAACAATATAAAGTTGCCAATCATTAATGGAAATGGGTTAGGAGACCCTAAGCGACACTAGTTTCTATGCGAAGCCGTATGGACTGTACGACAGGTCCAAGACGAAACCATAAAGAAGGCCTAGATGATCATGACCCTTAGAGGTCATGCACTCGATTGGTACGTGAAATTCTCTTTAGTTATTGCAGGAATTGCTCATAAGACATTGGATTAGATACGAATAGGATTGATAGATGAGTTTAAGAAACCAAAATCTTAGTCGCAGTGCATTGCAGAGTTGAAAGAAATTAAACAGTTACCTACGGAGTCTGTTTGGGACTTCGATCAAAGATTCAAGACTTTGATGGCCAAAGTAAGTTTTCAAATGTCAAGCGTCTAGTACAAACAATGGTTTATTGCAGCGATTTTGCCACATATTCGTGTCCCATTAATGCACCAAAAGATCATATCTAAGAGTGAGGATCTGGAACTGGCTATGAAATTAGAAGCCTCATCGGTTGGAGAAATTGGTGCAGGAATGGTGCAAATCCAGTTGCAACCTGCCAACCTTACACTACAACTTCAAAATATTAAGAAAGGAAAGGAAGTACAAGGAGAACTATGGTGTACCAAATGCAGAACTGAAGGGGAAGGACATCATAAAGATAATTGCTCGACACTTATGAATTATGTTGCATTGGGAGCACCAAATCTGATGAATATACAAGGGATGAGTTGTTGTTGAGTATGTTAGACTAGAGGACGTTGGCTAGAAGAATGCTTACACTTACATAAAATCGTAAGTGCAATCGTAAGTGCGCCAGCTAGTCTATATTGTAAATTTTGTCGGTCGGTGGGCCACAACGAGAACGATTGCAGAGCATATTAGCGGTTGCAAGAGAAAACAATCGACACATACTTGATGAAGAACGATGAACAAATGTAGGCTGAGCGAGCACAGGCTCAATTTCCTCAAAACCAATACCCACATAACCAATATCCATAGAACTAATACCTGCAACAACAATACCCTCAACCTAGGGGGGTGGACTTTTTAGAGGACGAGGACGAGGAGGATGATTTGGTCGCGGAAGAGGCCAAGTGATATGTTATAATTGTGGACAACCTGGGCACTTTGCCAAGGACTGCACAAATCCTACTACGTCTTGTTTGTATTGTAAAGCTTTTGATCATACTGTTGAGGAATGCCCTCAGTTGATTGCAAAATGGCAATCCAAGAATGTGGGAAATCAGAATTTGCTTCAGAACCCTAATTTGAACATACAAAATATCTTTGCTGAACCAAGGGAAACAAATATTGCTGTCGTAACGAGAGGAGGTGCTGTCATTGGAGCTAATCAAGAAGCATCGTATGGACAACCGCGAGTTCGACCAGTACCACAAAAGAAAGTACCATTCAACGTCCACAAATAAAAAGAAGTATTCTTGGACGTGCGACAAGAATTCGTCGACATAAATCAATTGTCGACCCTTACATCTATACTGTTTGAAGGACCAATTCTGGAGATGCCTGTGAGATTTGGTCAGTTGTTTCGACAGAGAACAATGGGAAATGTTAGTAAATTAAAAGAGTTCTTTAAAAGTTATTTAGCGCTAATCCAAGATAAAGAAGATGTCGCAGAATTGATAACTTTAAAAGAAGAACCTTAAGAAGAGGTGCGGCAAGAAAAGAGGGTCTATCATATTGGGATAAGATTGAAGACTGGTCGAGAATTGAGAATGACAATCAGATAGGAGATTATGACATGGACTATTTTATCCTGTACTTGGGCTTCGATGTGAACATTCTTACGAGACAAACTTGGGAGAGTATGGGAAAACTGAGACTAGTATGGTCTCTTATACAACTCAGACTAGCAAATCAATCGAAGGTTTTACCTATCAATCGACTAACTTAAGTTCCTATTGAGATAGAAGGACTTCACACTTATGTAGACTTTGAGGTGATCGACATTGTTGATGATACAAATCCATATCCTGCGCTTTTGGGGATCGATTGGGCCGTTGATAACCAAACTATCATCAATTTCAAGAAAATGACACTCACGTTCGAAGATGAAGAATTGATGGTGGTCACGCTGCTTGATCCTCTAGAAGGCCAAAGGTATGTCGAGAAGGTGAATAGTGAAGGACATGGTGGATATTTGGACCACATCTATAACATTACTTTTGCAATGGATGCTTGTGTGAATCCAACGACCGACAAAAAACTCAGTTGGCGAAGTGTCAGTTCTTGCACACCAAATTCTGGAGAAGCTTTGGAAAATTAGTAGAATCGATTGCATGAAGTGTCCATGAGAAGACGCGTAAGAATTACACAATCCATGCGAAGTGTAGGTATCGAGGTATGCGATCTACTTACTTATGAGGGCTTGCCTAACTTGGACTCTTTTCTGACAGAATTTGAAGAAAAAATGATAGAACCTTAGTGACTGACAACTTTGGATTTTGCATTGAAGGCCACACCTGCTAGATGGTGGGTCGCACATAAACAATCTATCTCAGAATGTCCCCATTGTTAGAGATTAATGGAAGTTCGATTTTGAGAGAAAGTGATGTACACTGGACATAAATACATAGGACTGACTAGTCTTGTCGAGCACATTGAGTGTTGTCGTGTGACATGGGAGGGATGTGCACGATAGGAATGGGTCCATTAGTTTGTACACACGTTGGACATGATACCACGAAAATGGTATACATCAGTCGAGTTGCGACGAGGGGCGGTAGAATGGAAAGAATTAGTTGCAAGTTTTACCCAGACGTTTGAATTTGTTGACGATCATCCGTCGATTGATGCTGCTCTCTAAATAATTAAGAGTAAGATATTTGAAGATATTCTTGTATCTATGACAAATTTTAATCAGATCAACGCAATAGTCCAACACTGGGTGGAGTGCTATAATGTAACAGGCGAATCGGATGATGATGATCCCCGCGAGATAAACATTCCCGAGTTTGAAGGCACTCACGTAGTGGAAGGATCAGGTGTGTCTAGCAATAAATTTCAGAATTCGTTAAAAATCAAGAGAGTAAATATTGGATCTCCAGAAAATCCGAAGTTCTCCAATATTGGAGATTATTGGGATGATGAGACTGTTGGGAAGATCACGAATTTACTGTATGAATTTTAGGAATTGTTTCCCTCGAAATTTTCAGAGATGGAGGCATTGTTAGAGATCTTGGAGAAATGAAGATCCCATTGAAGCCTGATGCAAACCCTGTTAAGCAGCGGCCCTATTGACTGAACCTAAGGTATAAAGAAAAAGTTAAGACAGAGTTAGATCAAATGTTGGATGCAGGTATCATACAACATGTCTAAGAATCCGAGTGGATAAGTCTGACGGTAGTGCAAGATAAAAGCACTATTGGTGAAGTGTGTATTTGTGTCAACTTAAGGAAACTGAATGATGCTTGCTTGAATGCCCCATTTTCAACTCCGTTTATAGGTGAGGTATTGGAGTGTCGGGGATCAAGAAGTTTATTCATTTACTGATGGGTTCTCTGGCTACCATTAGATCACAATCGCGAAGGAAGATCGACACAAGACCACCTTTGCGACAGAGTGGGGGTGTTTTCGGTATACAGTCATGCCCTTTCAACTCAAGAACGCTCCTACTATTTTTTCTAGGATGGTAGTGGCTGCTTTCAAGGGATTTATTCATAAGTTTCTCAAGGTCTATTTTGATTACTTGACTGTATTTGGGCTCTAAAAGATCATATTGAGAGCCTCAAAATGATGCTAGAATGGTGTCGACAGTATCAAATTTCTTTGAATCTATAGACATTTATTTTTTCGTGGCCCGTTTGGAATACTGTTGCGCCATGTGGTTTGTTGTGATGGAATCTTGGTCGATCTTGCTAAAATTACGATCATTGTCGACATACCACCACCCGCTACAGTAAAGCAGTTGAGAACAACTCTGGGACATACTGAGTATTACTGAAAGTTTATCAGAGGATATCCAGAGGTGACTGCTCCCATGGAGAAATTGCTAAAGAAGGATGTTAAGTTTCAGTGGACAAAACAATGCAAAGAGAGTCTGGATCTCCTGAAGAATAAGATGGTTACAACACCCATCTTAGTTTTTCCAGACTGGAAGAAAGAGTTTCATGTACATGTTGATGCGTCGTCTGTCGCGCTCGGCGTTGTACTTGTGCATCCAGGTGAAGGGGCTATTGATCATCCTATTGCCTTTGCCAGCCGGAAATTGTCAACCGCAGAGACAAATTACACCACCATTGAAAGAGACGACTTAGCCATTGTGTATGTGCTTCAAAAATTGTGGCAGTATCTCTTGGGTGGACATTCCAAGATGTACACATACCAGTCATCGTCAAAATACTTGGTAAACAAGCCAGTGTTCGGGGAAGATCTGTCGATGGCTTCCCCTCTTCCAAGAATTTGATTTCGAGATCATTGTTAAACTTAGTCGATTGAATTTAGGACCCGACCATCGGTTGAGACTCGAAAGTGGCGAAGAACCTGGAAATCTCGATGATAGTCTTCCAGATACACAATTATTTGCGGTCAAGATGTTGGATGACCATTACAGAGATATTATACACTTCTTAAGCACGGGATATGCACCAGCCAAATTCACTACAATGCAGAAGAAACAATTAGTCTTCAGAGATGTAGATTTCCAGTTGATAGTTGGACAATTATACATAATGGGACTAGATGAAGTTCTTCATCGATGCGTTTTGGAGCATGAGCGACCAATGATATTGAAGGAGGCACTTGTTGGTGTCGCAGGAGGCCATTATGTCGAAAAAGCTACTGTGTGCAAGATTTTACAAGATATGGTGACCTACTTTGTATGCAAATGCTAGAGAATATTGTCGCAACTATGATATCTGCCAAAGAACTGGAAAGCCGTTGCGACGAGATGAAATGCCGCTAGTACCTTAGATAACTTTACATGCATTCAACAAATGGGCTGTTGATTTTGTTGAACCTATTAATCCACCAGAGAAACGAACTGGTGCACAATACATTATCATTGGGACGAATTACTTAACTAGATGGGTTGAAGCAGCGTCAATCAAGGATTGTATTGTTGCGACTGTTGCAAAATTTTTGTTCGACAATGTTGTAACTAGATTTGGATGCTCAAAGATTTTGATAAGTGATCAGGGCACACATTTTGTCAATTAGTTGATCGACGACTTAACTGAAGAATTCCATATTCAGCACAAGAAGACGACACCATATCACCCACAAGCGAATGGTGCTATCAAGGCATTCAACAAAATCCTGTAAAATGCATTGACAAAGATCTGTAATATTCAAAGAAATGAGTGGGACTAGAAGGTATCCATGGTACTATGGGCATATCGCACGACCTGTAAGAAGTTGACAAGCCAAACTCCATTTTGATTGGTTGTTGTTGTCGAAGAAAGATTGTTACAGCTTGTACAATTCGGAGAAGACAGGTTTGTTGCAGGCTATCATCAAAATGTTGAGAAGGTGCGACAGAAAGCTTGGCATGACAGACATATCAAGAACAAGCAAATTCAGGTCAGAGTTCTTGTTCTTTTGTACGACAGTAAGTTTTTGAAGCATCCTGGCAAGCTTAGAACACATTGGCTGGGATCGTATGTTATCATTCAGATCATTGAAGGAGGTGCAGTGCAATTGCAGAAATTAGATGGAGCACCTTTCAAAGGATTGGTGAATGGAAGTTGACTAAAGCCTTACTAGGACTGTCGCGACTTGGTCGATTGAGAATTCAAAAGAGTTAAAAAAATGAAAGAGAAAAGAGAAAAAGAGAAAAGAACAAGAAACATACAAAAAGTCGCAGATTCATGAGTGTTATGTCGTAGACGATATGTTTGTCGAGGAAAAAGAAACATTGTCACAGAAGAAAAATAGTGGCAAAGACTCTTAGCTTGTCGCAAGAAAAGAAATGTGTCGAAGGCCATATGCTTGTCGCAGGAAGAGAATTGCTGTTACATAATAATTTTTGGTCGCAAGTGATAGTTGGCCAGTAGTTAATTTGAGGACGCGAGAGATTTCGAAGACGTTCTTTTTGGTCCCTTCCGTCATTAATGCACAATAATTACCATTGAACTGACATGCGAAGTGATAGTTTGATTGGTGGTTTCTTTGTAATGATTAGAAAGATTGCTCCATGTGACGAAAATCGTTGCCACCTTTCCATTTATTGCCCCATTGTGTGAAGGAAAGACTAATTGAACGGGTGGATGTATATCATTTTTGTCTCGAAGTTTCATTCAATTCTATTGCATCCAACCAAGTACACCGAGCTATTTGTCTGCAACTACAAAGAGTTGAGGTGATTTTTCACAGAGTATGGTCTTTTCAATTTCCAATGCGAGCACTGTTCAAGAATCAGGCGTCGATACTGCTTCATCTATGCCCATTATGGAAGACACTATCGCATTTGTTCCACTCAAGGTTTTAAAAACCGGAACCGGGAATCGAACCGGTCAAAGGTCAACTCGAACCGGAACCGGAATCGGTAATGAACTAGAGCGGTTTGATTTCAATAAACTGGACTATTAAAACATACATGAAAATTTAAAATTTCAATCATAAAAATTACATTTAACATTCCAAGCCATGATTTTAAACCATTACACAGATAATATGCAAAGGTACTCAATTGAGTCTACTCATATATATATACCATAAACCATGTATGGGTCACAAATTGGTACCAAGTGCACTACATAGATGATAGAAGATAGTATCTTAGTACAAAGCAAAATCTCATAGCACATATATCAGAGTTTGAAACAAAATACAATATCAATGAGGCTCTATCATCAAAATAGGCTCTACAATCCAAAAAACATGATCAATGATGAGTCATGAGTCATGGCTAATCAATCATCAAAGTCAACACCATTGCTGGAAATGCAATGCTCAACATCAACATCTAGCTCAGACTCTTCTGAGGACCCCCCCTCAGGGACATCTATGACCCTAGTAGAAGCACGGGCTGCACGACTAGGTCATCTAATGCCACTAGTACTAGTACCACCACTCCTTGCAATGTCTGGATCTGCACCTGTATCTTTTGGAGTTGGTACTAGTGGATCTGCATCCAAAGCATCCCACCTCAACTCATCTTCAACTTCAATGTCAAAATCAGATTCAAACACTGTTGGCTGAATTTCCACTACCCATTCTCAGTTTGGATCAATATCCTTCAACATAATGGGATCTGTATCGGGTCTTTTGTTTAGCGACTGGTTGCACCTTTGTCGAAGGTTGTACTGCACGAAGACAAGATCGTTTAATCGTTTTGCTCCAAACAGTTTCTCTTCTTCGTGTGAATCCCGCTCAAAGGCGGACCAATTGCGTTCACACCCAGAAGCATTGCAAGGTTGGCTAAGGATTCGAATTGCAAACCTTTGCAATTTGAGAACATTGGCTACCAAATGATTCCCACCAACTAGTTGCAGAGACAAAGTTAGTTCAACAATTTAGATTGCAAATTGAAGTTTGAACTTAAAGTCTTAAACAACTTAAAGGGTAAAGCTTAAACAATTGAACTTAAAGATTTAAAATTAAAGCTTAAACTAAAACAACTGAATTTCAACTTAATCAAACTTTTGATTGTTAGAAATTTGAAATTGTTTACCTGGTTCGTCCTCATCTCTTGCCTTCTTTGCTAGGGTTTTTCCAAAGGTGCTCGTGGCTCGATTGAAAGAGCTGATCTGTCTATGTATCTCCATTTGCTCACTCTCATCAGGGACTGTGCTCTCTAGGCACACATACAAGCCATCTTTGACTTCACTTGTTACATCATCGCCTAATTGAACTTTGTAATGATACCTTGGGTTCAAGAAATACCCAGCGGCATGTATAGGGCGATGGAGTTGATTGTTCCATCTGTTGTCAATAATCTCTCAAATAGGGCCATACTTGGCCACTCTATCTTTGTATGTTTCTTTTATTGGCTCCTTTGCCTGATCCATAGCCTCATAAATGTAACCCATAACCAATCTTTCCCCATCCACCAATCACAACACCTTCCCAAGAGGCTCAACAATTTTCATAACCTCTGCTGCTTTTTTCCAAAATGCATATAAATAACTTTCTTTTTGGTTTCTTTTGCATCTTGCCTATGAGCCCACTTAGATGAAATCCATTCATCACATGAAAACATCTTTTGCAAGTTCTCCTCTTGGGAAATGAGAGATTGCAGTGTCAAGAAGTGAGTTGCAAATCTCCTGATGGTAGGCCTAACAAGTTCCATGTTCCCAGTGTTTTTCCTCATCAGATTCAAGACCCATGAATGGTTGTAGATATACTTTGTAATGCTCCTTGCCTTTTATAACATCCTTGACCCAATCCTGTTTTCCTATATCCTCAAGCATGAGGTTTATGTAGTGTGCAACACATGGGGTACAAAATATGGTTTTGTGTTTTCTCTCTAACATCTTACTAGCAAGGACATAGTTAGAGGCATTATCTGTGATGACTTGAACAACATTTGTCACCCCCACCTTCGTAATAACTTCATCCAACATCTGAAATAACAGGTTTGCATCTTTCACCCTGTCAGATGCATCAATTGATTTCAGAAACATGGTTCCTTGAGGGCAAGATACAAGGAAATTGATTATTGTACGGTTTCTTGTATTACTCCATCCATTTGACATGATGGTACATCCTGTAGTGGCCCATGACTCCCTAAAACCTTGCAAGTATTCATTTAGTGGACATAACCTCCTTCAAAAGTGATCCCCTGAAGTCATGCATACTAGGGCCTTTGAAGCCCTTTCCAACAGCAAAAATGGAATCCCACATGGGTTGATAATATAGTGAGTGGGCAACATTAAAGGGGATATCTAGATCATACCACCATCTAACAGTGTACTCATAAGCAACTTCTTTGCATTGCTTTTACCAATGCCCATTTAAGGTGGGCTGAGTTTGGGTCGATTGAACTTGAGATTGAGAGGCATTGGCACTTGCAAAGGAAGGAGAAGGTGTTGAAAAATAGTGTTGAAGGTTCTTCTTCTTTTTAGGTGGAATATCACCAATGTTTGGACAAGATGGAATAACATACTGGAAGGGGTCTTTACCAACATAAGAAGGGGCAGAGGAAGAGCCTTCAAACTCATTTGACCCAGACCTCCTCATAGTGGCATTGGCAAGCTCTCTCTCAACTTCTATCTCTTTTTGTCTAGCCTTATCTTCTTCAGATTTTTTAAACTGATTTTACAAATTAGCTCTTATCCCTCCAATTACTTCATTTGGTGCCTCACATGGGAGAACTTGGCCTCTTATTCTAGCTAAGTGTTGCTTCACCCTATGAATTCCTCCCCCACGTATATGTTTGTTGCAATATTTGCAAAAGACTTCACCATCAACAGTCTCAACATGGGCCCATGCAGCGTCTTTTGCTCTTGGAGCCATTGTTTAAATGCAAGCAAATTCCTTTCTGTAGGTGCAAAAAGGAAAAAAATTAAAAAATTCACAATGCAATTTAGATTCTAGGAAAAATTACAATTTAGCATTTCAAGTATTTTTTGAGAAAAAAAAAAAACAGATTTTAATTTTAATTTTTAACTTAACATGAGCATAATACAAAGTCTGTAGCATACCTTGGTCCTTGAAGGAAAATTCGAGGCAGGAGGCTTGAATAGTTGAAGCAATAAGCAAACTCCTCCACTCTCCCAATAAACAAACAGTCTGAGCTTGAGCACGCAACAAACTTTTGTCTCCATGCTAGCAGCTGCAAAGATGTTGATGACAAAGACTCCAAACTCTGGACTCCAATTGAAATGATGCTGATGATTGAGCAAAGATTCATCAACAGCTGCAAAAAACAAGAATAAAACTTACAAACAGTTCACGTTATAATCGATGAGTGAAATGGGAGGGAGGGTGGTCTGTTTTATTTCTTTAGCATTCATTTAGGGTTAGGTATTAGTTAGATTTTTATTTTATTTTATTAAAAAATCAAATTTTAAGTTTTTTTTTGAAAATTCTACGGAGGTTTCTTGTGTTTTCCCAGCTGGTCGATCGACTGGCTAAGGCTAGTTTGGTAATGAACCGACCGGTTCATTGCCGAATCGGTCTCTCTGGTCTGGTTTAAGGCTCAGTTCAAACTATTGAGGCCATTGGTCGGTCTGGTCGTCTGGTTTTGGTTCCGGCTCGAGCGGGTTTAAAAACACAAGCTGAAGAAGAAGCTGCATAGTCGCCAGTGATTCCACAAGTTATCTTCAGACTAGACCCACCTGGCATGTCAAGAAGGAAACGATCTGGTACCCCAAAAAAAAGGCAACACCACCTCCACCAGAGGATGACCCAGTAGGATCTGCATCCATGTTGCCAGATTATGTCTTGCTTGTTAGACACTGAGAGGGGGGTGAATCAGTGTAAAGCCAATTTTAAAACTTTTCTTAGCTTGTCACAATTAACCACCAATTCATCATTCTACCAATCTCATAATCATTTCATAAACATCTTTTACTTCATCATTCACATATCATAAGCGTTTGAATCATCAAGAACCATAACACAAAAGAACACAACACCATATAATTTTGTAATCTTTTTATATTAGTTTTGGTTCGGCTACAACTGTGAGGTAAAATCAGCACCTATTGATACAAAGAGCACCTACTCTTCATCCAGGACCCTGCTAAAAAGGGTTTGAGGTATCCTAACCTCAAATGCAAGTCAATTTAAGCTCACTGTCTCAACACATTTTCAACAGCATTTATCTCTAGCACTTTTTCAATCAGCATCTTCTCAGCAACTTGTCTCTATCCTCTTCATTTTGTCCAAAAGCATTATTCTTCATTCATGTCATCACTTCTTATTCTGTCCATAAGCATCAAAACAATATCATCAACATTATAGGGATTGTATCAACATGGTCAAACTCCAACTCTTCCAACTCTGGCAGACTGTCATCATAAGATATGCAGCATCACAGCATAAGTCCAGCATCTTCCATCCATGCATCATTTAGATCATTAGTAGCCAGATCAACATCATAGATCTGTCCATAAATTTACAATCTCCAATATGTCATCACTGCCATGTTAAAGATCATTCAACCATATCAGCTCATCATAAGGTCTGCTAATCAAAAGTCTGCTTATGTCAAGACACTGCTCATGTCATCTAAAGCCCTCAATTTGCTATCATTGTCATGCCAAGGCTGTCATGATCTTTGTCACTGTCATAGAAGTCATCAAAACTCTATTCACCATTGCTTAGCCAATCAATAAGAAGTCTTTACAATACATAGATCAATCTCCAAACAACTGTCAACTGTTGTCAACTGTTTCATGCCCAAACAATCATCTGCTCAAGTCAAGACGTTAGAAGTTTTGTTCATAGGCTGTTCAAGCCAGTCATCAAAAACTCTGATCCTAGAATCAACACATATGCATCATGTCTAACTGTATCGCTGTTTATTTTACTGTGTATCATCATTGTATATCATCATATCATCATTACTGTATAGTGTATGAACATATCATCTCATCACTGTATGTATCATATCATCATCACAATCATCACTAATAACTGGCACATCATATCATAGGTGTTCATCTGTCTAATGACTGAAGGTTCATATGGTCATCGCAAATATCAATGAATGTTGATGTGTATATAAAGCATCACTGTGTATGTTACTATGTCATTGCTGTACATATAACAATAACATCACTGTGTAATTGCTGTACACTAATGTCATCATCACTGTGTATTATCATTACAGTCTTCACTGTGTATGTAAGAAACTATACATTACTGTCATCATTGTGTATTTAGTCACTGTGTATGTAAGAGTCTAAACATCATTGTCTTCGCACTGTATATTGGGCATCTACACATATCATCACTGCATGCGAATGTATACTAACATAATCATCACTGCATACTTGGCCTTCTTGGTGACACGATATACCTTCTTTGATACACAAATAGCTCCAGATCGCTGCTCAGAGGTGGAATGGCCTCTTGGAGAGGGTCACAACTTACTTAGTTTGTCACTGTTCAAGAGATAATAACCAGCGCTGAAGGATGGCAAGTGATGACAGTTGTTTGTACCCGTAAATCAACCAGACGCCTTCTCAATGAACCCTCACGAACTCTCTCGAACTTTATTTCTCTGTGTCAATAGCTCCCCGAACTTGTTTCACTCGGGGTTGTTTGTGGACTTTCTTCTTTCCGTTGCAACTCAACTCTGTTCAAATAGCAATGGCGCCAAGAATGATACTTTGCCGGCTCTCGAACAACGACAGTAATTCAAACAGCGGCGGCTCACGATATCTAGTTCGACAGCGGCGGCAGCTCGGCTCCTTCAGATTGTCACCCGTGAACCCTTTCAATCTTGATACGACTCCATTCTTCACGCAATTAAAAGAATAATTCTCGGCTCCTTAATCAATAGCGCGGGCTCAGCTTAGTATACCCGACTCAAACCCTGGCGGAAACAGAAGTGCGTGGGGTCTTCCATACGACGCGAATTCCTCCTTTACACACTTTGACTCGCTGACGGTCTGGTTCTCTCAACACGGCTTGTATGCCAAACTTTGTCTTGGCTGCAAGATTCAGGTCTTTGTGAAATAATTTGGGTCTGCTCCTCTTATTCAGTTGCTGCAAAAAAAACAGTTTACTAGTCTCAGCTGTCAGCTCTCTTTCATTGGATATCCATGGATCAAACAAAAAATGTTTTGCTGCTATCATCGAATCTTCAGTCCATCTCTAACGAGCTCTTTCCTTAGTCCACAAATTGCCTCAGTTCAGCGAGTTATCTTCTTGCTCTTGGATTCATATATTTGGAGTGGAAAGTGATTTGCTTTTATACACTTTCAATATGTCCACGTCCTTGAAATTAGAGCAGACTTCATGGGCTTGTTATTTTATTTATTATTTAATTTGAATTTAAATTTTATTTATTTATATTTTAAGTTGAATTGTGTCACATATTCTTACCATTTAGATGGTAATCACAAGAAAAGGTTATGTCTTAAAGCCATCAACACCCAATAGCCTTCTTACCATAAGAGGGACCAAGGACCCTTAGTCAAGGGTGTGCAATGTGCATTTGACCTTAAGATCTGTTGGAATATAATCCGTCAGGATTATACGTTAGTGTACATAATAGGAATATGAATAGTTGCATAGGAAGGTGAAAAGGCTGGTTCTCAACCGCCACATGAAATGTATAAATGTATGCATTAGCAATGGAATAGAAACAAATCGGGAGTTATTTACCTAACAGTGGTATCAGAGCACCACCTGCCATAACTCCTGCCTGATGCGTTTCAGTCCTGCTGCACACCTACCTGCCTGTTGCCAGTCTGCTAATTCATTTGCTCTTTCCTCAGTCTGCAGATTGCATGCATTGGTGCATGCTCTGGCTGCTCAAACGTTCATGAGTGATGCGATAGTACTGGTGAACGCCCTCTGCGTGAAGGTTAGTGTGATTGTTGAATGAATTGGTGAATGGAGCTGTGGAGATTGAAGTCGTATTACTGTTGCTGTGACCGCTTTGAAGACTGCATGCATTGAGTGGAGTGAATGGTATACTTGGACTGCTTAGTGCCTGCGTAGAAGTGTGTTGAAGCCTGCAGATCATAAAATTTCAAGACTACTCTCTTTTGAAGAATGTGATTGCTCTTATTCCAAAGATCATTAGAGCTGCCTACTGCTAGAGCGTGAACCAGAGAGCTGAGAAGACTGCTACGACCTCCAAGGTGACTGCTATTTAAGTTTGAAGTGCTGCATAATTGTGTATGGTCATTATGAAGTCTGTGCACTTACCATGATGTAAATACTATGTCAGCGACATATACCTGCATAGTGAATAGAGCTTATTAAGACATTGTTTCTAGCTAGTGCAGCTGTAATTTTACAAGGACTGTATTGTAAAAAGTAGCAGAGACTTAGACCTGCTTCTTTCATATCGCTGAGATCGTTGACTGGTGCTGTTCAAAACCCTATATTTTGTGACAGTTCACGAACAATGGTATTTCCTTTGGCGTATTGCTGAGCAGTTCTTCTAGTGCTAAAAATTTGCTTATGAACTTATTGACAACATATTAAGATTGTAAATCACCTTGGCAGAGGCTGTAGCCCTGCAAGGTTATTGTTTTTCTATTATCTCATTCTCTTTGTCATATTAAGTTCATTATTGTAAATTACACTAGCAGTTGCAGAAGATGCAATCTATAACATCTGTAGTTGGTGCCACTCTCTCTGGCAAAGATCATCCCAAAGAAGAAAGCAGCAAAAGAGGAAGAAACTTCAGAGGTAGAGGAGGCAGAAACAACCCCGGCAAAAGATCATATTTGTAGTGCAACCGTTGTGGAAAGACTGGACACACATCAGATCAATGTTGGGCTTCGTGGGACTCCATCAAAGACAGACATAACCAGAAGAAAGATGACAATAAAAACCAAGATGCTAGTAAATCTTCTGATTCTGCTCATTGTATTGTTGCACATTGTAATCTTGGAATTAATGAAATGACTTCACTTTCATCTTACAAAGATTGTTGGCTGCTTGATACTGGTGCAACATCACACATGACTTTTAGAAAAGACTGTTTTGAAGAACTTAATGAAACAATAAATGGCATAGTTTACTTTGCAGACAAGTCTAGTCTTAAACCAAAGGGAATGGGCACCATTTGGTTGAAGATGCCTGGATTCCCTGATTTCTTGTTGAAGAATGTTCTTTATCTTCCAGAGTTGCAGAGAAGTCTGCTGTCCTTGGTGGAGATTCGACAGCGAGGCCATTCCATCCACATGTTTGATGGAATCGTAGAAATAAGAAAGTCCTCTGACAACCAA
>LPNX010713185.1:0-23552 GCA_001517045.1 Pseudotsuga menziesii
GTTATCTTATTTATCTTAATCCCATTAACTGCTGCAACCTCCCTAACCTTCGAGAACTGCTTCATTTCACCTATATAAATAGAGGCCTTGGGGAGGGGTTTTAGAGAGATACTTGGAGAGCAAAGTTATGCTGGTGGATTTACTACAGAACCTTTGGAGCAGAGAAACTCAGAGTCCTTTGGTGACAGAGGAGTCCCTTGTTCAGGCATTGGGTTGTAACCTAAACTCCCTCTTTTATTGTTAATAAAGCAGATTACTTCTTCCATATTGTGTTTCATGTGTTGTAGTTTGGTAAAGATTTATACTTCATTATAATATGTGATTTACCTAACCTGCATCTTTATATATGAATCATATTGTATATTGGAAGAACCTTTTGTTAACAGGTTGAAGGAGGAATTATCCTGGAGATTATAAGAGTGGAGCAAAGAGGAAGGAATCAGCTTGGATCAACCTTCGTTTATTACAAGTAAGTTCCTGCTACTTCCCTATTTCCTATTTGTACTTTTATAATCAAACTGTCTGCAAGGTCTAGTATGTTGGTAACCCCCAGACCTAGGTTATTAGGTGAATTATCCATTACAACATGTATCTGAATACCGTCTTTGGAAACCATGAATCCAAGAAGACATCCAATATCAACATAGAAAACACACTTGTGTGAATTAATCCAAATGTGATAATGACGGCATCGAAGAAAAATGTCCCTAAAATTCTCTGGATGATCCTCTCGTTGCTGTGAATGAGCATGAAGTTTGTCCAAATATGGTTCCACAATGTGTTTAATATCATCAAAAGTGTGGGATATGTCTCCTTGAGATGTAGCTCCATCGTTTTTCAAGCCAAAGGGTAACTTCCGATAGGAAAAGGTTCCCTACAGACAAATAAATATCATTTTATGTTTCTCGATGGGTAGAATTTCTATTTGATTATAGCTGGAAAAACCATCCATAAATGAGAATAGGATGCTCCCAGCACAATTATCAATGATTTTATCAATATGTGGAGTAGGTAAGTTTTCCTTGGGACAAGCCTTATTAAAATCTCAAAAATCGATGCAAACCCTAATAGTTCCATGTTTATTAGCGACATGAACAATATTAGATACCTACTACGTAAGTGGTATGGGGTAAAGAAAACCACCTTTTAGAATCTTTTCAACCTAGGCTTTTATTTCCAAAGATTTCCTTGAATGGACTTGATGAAGTTTTCATGGGACTAGTCTCGTTGTGGGGTGAGTCTTGATTTCGTGTACAACGATGGACATATCAATACCAGGAATTTCTTCATACGTCCAAGCACAAATATATCAGATTTATTTGAACAAAGATCTATAATTTTTAGTTTCTTAACTTGAACAAATATGGCATACATGAACATGTTCAAAAGTTCCAAGATTCACTGATATGTTGATGGGAGTCATCTGAGTGATGTTCTACAAGTTTCCTTCGGAGTTAGTGTCCTATAACAACAAAAGAGTTTACAGATTTTTGACAATATATATACTAATGAGAGATACAAAATTGAATTATATCGGATTAACATTGGGAAGAAAAGAGGATCTACGATGATGATCTTCCCTAACAGGTTATTCCACACTCGTGATATTGATAATAGACTCATCTGATGGGAAAGTCTGCAAGAGATAATCTAGAGTGGGGAGAGGGGAATCTAGCCAATAGGGTAGGTGGTAAGGATCTGATGCCACTAGATGATTATCATCATATTATACATTAGAAATAGATTGGATGACATCATAGAGTGCTCTATGAGGACCTAGAGAAGGTGTCTCAAAAAATTCTTTACCTTTAGGAAAGCGCTCGGCTATGGATACGATATTCACAGTTGCTACTTCTGTACTAGGAGGAGTCAAGGAAAACAAACCCATCAGAGATGAATCCTTCAAAATACAAAACCCAACCGATAGATAAGGTGGAGGGGACTGTCCTAGCATAGGAATATTGTTCACATTATAGGTAGTAACATTAGGTGAACAAAAATCAGGCTAGTCTATGGTAACAATCTTCCCTAAGTGAGGGAATTGGAGAGTACAAAAGACCGTCGAAGCAACAATTCTCATAGCGTAACACCAGTTTCTCCCCAATAGTATATTGTAATATAACAGAGCATCAACCACTTCCAATTGGATGGACATAGTATTTCCCCCAAGCTCAATTGATAGTTCCAGTAATAGACCATGAGGTTGGAACCCTCACCCACCAAAATCATTCAAAGATGTAGGTGACTTAGTAATTTTGGGAGAACTATGGATCTCCAACAAGACAAATAAAAAATTGAAGTGGAATATCGCTCATCTAATACAATACGATGGAACTTCCTCCCAACTACCCTGGTCATGATATGAATCATGAGCTAGTGGGATAATCTTGAATTATAATTCTCCACATTAAAATGAATGGTAGTACTATTATCTAGATCTAAGTCCTGTAAATCCATCAACATATTTTTACACTGCGTAGGAAAACTTTGGAGTACCTCCATTGTAGACATAGTACAAGCTGATTGAGCCAAATCTTCAAAAACGTTGTAGAATTGAGTGGCTCGAGCATTTGGATTAAATAGAGATTTTCGGAGAGTACTCTTAGGTGTACGAAAAATCAAGTCGAGGTTAGGCTTCTCAATCATAAGAGGGCCATTAGACAGAGATGGAGCAGAAGAATTTGTAGAAGGAAATTTCTCAGAAGAAGTACCTTCGTCCCTTCGTCCTTCTTCTCTACTAGTTTTTCATATGTATGACGACGTGTAGTCAATTTACCAGTTTGAACGAACATCGTTTGGATCTCTTTAGTAGAGTTAGAAGTTCCTTATGAAGACATGTGGTCAATTAAATTTTTTTGAGAGGGAAAAGGATCCGTAAGTACCACCAATATAGCATTATTATTCAAAAAATTATTAATTTCTTCATGATGAGGGCACTCTTTCATGAAGTGGCCACCTCCACATAGTAAGAAAGGATACATCACATTCCTCTTACCTTCATTTTAATTTTGTGAGGTTGTGGTCTTGGTGGTTTCCTGTTGCTTTCCTAAATTTTTACCTTTTCCTTTTTTTTATTACTGGGAGTTTGCACAATTTGAATAACATTCACGTCGGAAAAAACCGTAGGAGTAGAAGGAGTGGGAGAAGTACTTTGTTTCTAAGCATGTTTCACTATGTATGGGGGATGGATTGAACCTACAACACCATCAATAGGAGTTTGTGCAAATGTCTTGGCAGGGTCTATACTGGGACAAGGACCTTGAGGTATCAGATCATATAATGTTTTGGAGTGAGAATAATCCAAGTCCAGATATTGAGCCCGGCTGATATCCTTCTCTTTAGTGATAACATCGCCCATATCCATACATGGGAAATGGGAGGAAACAAAGGATTTCTTAAACCAATAATCCAACAATTGGTCTTACATAGGAGATTTAAAGAATCTCTACCACCTCCTCCACTCATGAATATGATCTGATATATGGGTGGAAGTATTCTAACGAAGGGATGTTAAAATATCCGTACCTGTTTCGTAATGGATAGGAAGTTGGAAATGGGTAAGAAAAACTATTTCCAACACGTTGAAATCCACGAATGAATGTTGTGGAATCTCAATATACCACTTGGAAACCATTCCAGTTAAAGTTCACTGGAAGATCCTTAAACAAATAGAATCATCCATCAAGGAGTTACAAGAACAACATGGATGGAATGTCATAGCATGATTTTTTGGATCCTCTCCCTACTTCCCATCAAACTTAGGGATTTCTAATGGTAACTTGACTAGAATATAAGGCCACAAAGGGTTATTTGTGATAGGATCATTGATAAACTTGGATTAGTCAGGAAAGTTCAAAGTTTCCAAAAATGGAAGTCTGATTAGGTTGTACATACTGGTAATATTGATATGGAATTTGTATACCTGTAGGACCATAAGTTGATTGATATAATGGCTTTTGGGGTGGTGAATTTGCAGATGATCCTCCTATGGATCATTCTGATGCCGGTGGGCCTCCAAGAGGAGGGCCTTCAGGAGGTGGGCCTTCTCCAAGTGGAGGGGTTCCTCCAGGTAGTGGGACTCTAGAAGGTGGTCCTCTAGGTGGCAGGCCTCCAGAGAACGGTCCTCCAGGTGTCTATCCTCCAGGTGGTGTTCCTCTAGAAGGTGGACCTCCAAATGGTGTACCTCTAGGTGGTGGTCCTCCATAAAATGGAATTCCACCAAGTGGCCCCCCTGAAGGTGGACCTCCACCCAGTGGCCCTACAAAAGGTGGCCCCCCGTAACCTCCAGCAGTATTCAAGGGTCTTCCTCCAGGAATAGGAATATATGACCAATTAGGTTTCCCCCATGGTGTAAACATATTTCTAGGGTAAGGAGTCCTAGGATAAACAATATATGAAGATGTAAGTTGATAATTCACATTTCTTACAAGGGTTTGGTTTCCTAGGTAAGTATAACCCCAAGAAGGTTTATTAACTGCAGGTTTTTCCCCTGAGGGTTTCCTTGTACTAGAAATAGGAATAACCATATTGGTGTTTGTTGATGGAACAATGACTGTTGGTTGTCCTACAATCGTGGTCTTCCTTCCACTGGAAGTAAATCCACTAACTAATGAAACAACTTGCGCTGGGGATTTCCCTATAGTGGTAGAATATATGGGAGAACTAGAGGCAGACCCAATATTTGGAATTGGAGGAGTAGGAATGGAGGGTGGACCTGGATCATAAGTTACCGAAACTCGATTCAGTGATCCCAAACTAGGATCCACTTGAGACGGTGGAAGTTCCTGACATCCCTGGGGGGTCGTTTCTAAATGATGGGGAAGAGGAGAAATAATTCTTCTTTTTATATTCTCTCCCATGTTATGCACATGTTCAATAGATTTATGGAGGAATTATGCATTCTTCAGAGAATCTCTAAGGTATTTCCTTAGAGGAGTAATGACGAAGGGATCAATAATCCCATATTCATAAATGGATTTCGCTAGGGAAGTTATCTAGTAAGGAACATTTCGTACCAAGCTCTACTTCGACAGTATCATTAGATGGGTGATTGAATATGCAATTTGATGAACCAACTTGACCTTCCATTGGAAAATGAAAGTTAGTATCAGTTGCAGGAGTCAATTCGACCAAGGGATTATCATAAGAAGTAAATTCTTCCCCAACTTACACAACTGGATTCTCTTCCACATGGGAATCAACTGTGACATTTGGGTCTATTGCTTCCATAACACACTATCCCACAATAGGAGGAAATTCAAGTGGTAAGCCTTGGAATCTTCCATATCATCTCAAAGGTAACTCATCCAAAATGTTGGTCACAAAAAACCTAACCTAGGTCTCGTAACTAGAATCACACACAAAATGACTCCTACGGAAGCTAAGGTCACAAGAAAACTTAGGTGATAAGAGGGGATGATAAAAAGGTGGTTCCTCAATAGGATTTTCAAGTCTTTGCAACTCATGATATACTGTAGGGTCCAATAATAAAATGAGACAAGGAGGATTGGGACTGTACTATATCTTGAATACCCGACTACCTGGACGCCACGTGCATAGTAGCTCCATGAGTGTTTTTCTCGGTGTATTTCTCCAACAAGACGACCAAAAGTATTTTCTTAGTTGGCTTAAGGTATCCTAGAAGGATCTCATGATATACTCAAGGTACGTGTGAGCTCAAATCATTGTTAGTGTTTTCAAAATAATTTGAGCTCAGACTGTGGAAAACCCAAGCACTCTTTGAAAATGAAACAAGTTGTTAACACTTTCCGTATTTTGAATTAACAGTCAAATATCAATCATGAAGCCATAAACAATCTCAAAAAAGGAAAAAAATCATTTTAAGTTTCGAAATTACAAAGATATAAAACCCTACCTGGAACCGCTACTCATAGGTTATGAACAAAGCATTACTTCCTAGGAACCAACTCTTGTTCACTTAAACATAGTGGTTGCACCACCTACTGTCCACTAGTTATACGCGGTGACACCGCTTCTTGTCCCTACTAAAAGAATGGTTTGTTTTGTAGGTTTTAAAAAAAAATTCAAGAGAAAAAGAGAAAGTTAAATGACAGAATAGGGGCATCAAATCACAAAACTTATAGGAAAATGAAGAATACAAAACAAATGTGTTTCATATCTAAGAATATCTAGTCAAACTAAAACCAAATCTCCCTACAAAACTAGTAGATATGATCACTGAAAAAGTTGAAGTTTGGAATAAAGGAAAGAACTAAACAATAAAGATCAGAAGTTATGAATGTCTTCCCCAGTATGGTCACCAAATTTGTTCTTGGAAATACTCACCTCCTGTGGACATGAGCTCTTTACCTAGCTTGAATCCTTCACAACTATAGCAAATGAGTAATAACACTAAATAATACTTTCCCTAAGATAAGTAGATGTTTGGAATGAAACTTTCACCTACAATACCGTGTAATGCTCCATCCTTCAAGAGTGTTAGATATCCACAGTTTACCTGCCAAATCACATCACAAATCACATAAGATCAAAAGTACCAAATAATAATGCACTATCTTATATCAAAGACTAAGGAGTTTGATAATAAAACCAGTGATTGAAACACAATAAGAATTATGGGAAAGGAACATTTTATTGCATAGTCAAATAAAGAGAGAGATTAGAACCAATATTCCTTACTGTTGAGATGTCTCCTCTCATGCAAAGTATTTTCCTCAAAGATTCAACTTGTCTTCCTTATGCTCACCTTATATTTTTCCAAAACTTTGGTGTTTTAGAATAACTTTCCTTCCCTTACCCATGGGAGGTGAGCCACTACTTATAGCTCTTGGGAGGATAGTAACCATTGAGGAAATGTTGGATGAGGTGGAAGGGAGATCCTACTAAGGGGTATCTTGAGTCCAGATGGTCCAAAAAAGTAGGAATTAGGGTGCCACATAGTTGATCTTTGAGAAGCTTCGTGAATCTTTTCTTTCTCCTTTTGAAGCTTGAGCATCACTCTTTTGCTATGGAGACAGAGCTTTACCAAGGATGCACTGCTCATTGCTCAAAGAGATTAGGTGGTGGAACCACTCATTGTCAATTGACAAGTGTTGTTACTAAAAGGGGTAACACACATTTCATAAAGGGGAAAAGCAGTGGTGGACACAAGTATGAAAAATGAGTCCTGGCCAGGGTCTAACTTCACATTTTGAGGATTTAAGGAAATTTCTGATGTTTCTCATTACATGGTCATGAAGAAAATTTTGTGTAACAGAATGCCCCTCAAAGCATAAGTCTAGAGGAATAGGATAGGATAAATATTTTTAAGAAAACATTATCTCTTCAAGGAAAGAAATTTCTTAATCGAAGATCTTTATCAACTCGGCTTTTCCCCAATAGATCAATGATTTGACTCATATCCACCTAACTCATCATCATGGAGGAAAACCAATACATAGAAGATCCATGCGAGGCATGAATAATCATGGCTACTACAGTACTACATATGGCTCAAAAGTCCCATGAAATTTTTCTTCCACAAAACAGTTAAAATCATTTCTTTCGTGGAAAAACAGTTTTAATTTTTTGAAAATTTTGAAAATTATCTCGACGTTGGTCACTATTGCAACGAAAATTCCATATTGTCGCTATTGCGATGAAATTAAAACATCGATATTGCAACAAAAGTTACACATTGTCGCTATTGCGACGAAAGTTACACTTTGTCTCTATTGTGATGAAAATTCAATATTGTCGCTATTGCGACAAAAGTTCAACATTGTTGCTATAGCACCGAAATCCGAACCTTTGTTTTTTTTTCTTTTTTTAACAGCCAGCTTGAATTTTTGTTTATTTGAAATTTGACCGTTGTGCATTTTTGTTGGAACCACAACCCTCATTGATCTATAAATACATGTTCTTAAGTCATTTTTCCATAATCATTTGCTAGAGTTGCAACGATCTTTCTATTGCTTTTTCGTTCTGCGATTTCAAGGGTCTAGTACTGGTTTGACACATCAAAATTTTCTTCTCATTCATTTTCCAGGTTAGTTTGAATGCAATGGACTAATATTTTTTTTTGCGCCCTTTATGTTCAAAATAGGGATTCAATGCAACGGAGCAAATGTTTATATAGTTCGGTATTTTTGTGACAAAATGAAATTTTAAAAATTGTCATTTGTGTTAAAATGTAAATTTTTAAATTTTCATTTATGTTAAAATGTAATTTTTTAAATGGTGGTTTGTGTTAAAACATTAATATCATGACCATCATCGTATATCTCAAGTACACAATCTAATTAGATTTAACTAGCCCCCTCAATATCGATAACCAATGAGACCACAATGGTGTATCCTTTCAAACTTCGATAGTCATTTGACAATATTGACATGATCATCTATATCTATAATATCATTTGATAAT
This sequence comes from Pseudotsuga menziesii, assembly GCA_001517045.1. Classification (NCBI taxonomy): domain Eukaryota; kingdom Viridiplantae; phylum Streptophyta; class Pinopsida; order Pinales; family Pinaceae; genus Pseudotsuga; species Pseudotsuga menziesii. Next base: position 8,387 of record LPNX010713185.1, read on the forward strand.
CCTTTCTCTTTTTGAGGGTCTACATCTATATTCATAATCTCATTTGACATTATCATGTTAATGTGTTGAAACCTTTTAATCTGTAGTATAATGAACTAGAACAATATTAGTGTGAGGAATTTATATGAGTGTTGAAACCTTTTCTTCTCTTTTGTATAAAGAAATTTCTATTTTTAGTAAATAATTTAAGTTTAGTGTGAGGAATATATATAACACCAATATATAGGGTTTGGAGGAAATTATAATTGTAATCAATAATTATTTGACAACTTTTTAGATTTACTCCCTTAATTAACCTCAAACAAATTATTTTTTACTTCCACTATTTGACATAATTTTGAAAATTTATTTTTATTTAACTATTCCTTAAATGTGTCCATATGGATGGTATTGATATCCCGAATGTGTCAACCAAGGTCAATCAGACTTGAATTTTTTTAGCAATGGAAAACCATCCTCATCATCAACATATATGAATGTAAAAATGTGACATATACATAGTGGACCATCACAACCAACTTAACCCATACAATATTTTGCTATAAAACATAACCCTTGCACATTGGAATATGGGACATAATAATTTTACATTGAATGTACTATTTTCACATAATATGACATAAATTAATGTTTCAATGTTACATAACTATGTTCTCTACCTTCTTTCTATCAAAATTTGATATAGGCTTGTAATCTCACAAAATGTTAGAATGTGAAATTTTTGGAAGACATCTTCTCCATATTAAAATGGTTCATAATTTTGAATTGAAAATCTTCACCGTAGTCTAACATTTTTAACCAATCACAAAAATGTTAGCATATTTCACCATGCTCATCCATAGTCAACACGATCAACCATGGTCAATTCAACATAACCCTATACTAATTAAACATTACAATGAGACATAAACACTTAGGAACATCACAATCCAACACAACCCCAATTAGATATTTCACTTTAAACATAGCCCTTAGATCATGTTACAATGTGATGTATGTACTTAATCATGAACAAAACTATTTGATATAATTCAGCCAATGTGTGTCTTGATCTGACATAAAATACGATAATAATTGCAATCCAACATGAACATTGAGGAAGGTTATAATTCGACATAGTCATTTATGATTGTAGAAATATAATACCAAGTAAACAAAGATAATATTGCAACATGAAATATCCATTTCAGCCTATGGTTGTCGCAACATAATGGGATATTGAATTCTTCCTCTTTGTTTGACAAGGAATAAAAGTTCCCAACCATAGTCATCCCGTATCTATACAATTATATCATAATCTTGCATGGTTGAGCATGGCAGGGATAATTTTAGGGGCGAATTTTATCCGAGTGGGCTATTTTTCCATGTTTTTCTCCCAAAAAACATTCCCCATTATGCATTGTTTGAAGCCTCGCTTCGCCCAATTTCGATGGGGTAAATTTTTTTCACCCTAAAAATCACCAAATTATTATATAAACAATATAAAATACTTGGAAATTAAAATATTTTTTAAAAAATATCACTAATCATTTTATAGTTCGTGTTTTAAGAATTGGTAATATTCACCAACATTTATACACTTTTAAATAAGTATGGTTCCTTAAAATCATCCCTGGAGCATGGTCAACCATGGTCAACATAGTAAATTTTCATTATGGTTGTTGTAACTATTATCAATATAGTCAATATAGTTTAATGTGTTCAATAATGGATAACAATGGTAAACATAGTGAAACGCATTGACCATTGTAATGTTTCATAACTATATCAAATGTTGATCAAATCCACCATAACAGTTTGAGAAAGTAGTATTGCTACCTAAACCTTTTTGAGGTAATTTGAAATGAAACATATACATTCAAATGCAGAACATTGATAGAGAAATTGGCCTAGATGAACATCTCAATGTGACACATCCATAGTGAACCATTACAACAAACATAACCCATGTACAATATTTCATAATGAAACATTATAATTCTTTCACAATGCAATATGGGATATAAGCATTGTTAATTGCATTTATTTGACATAGGTCGCCCTAAATTAGCATCAGTACATGACATACCTATGTTGTTAACATAATCCAAACCAATTTGAGATAGTCCAACCTCATGTGTGATAATTTGACTTAGTTAGTAGGTCTAAATTGACATAATTAGTACTTGATTTGACATAATCCAATGTGTGTACTAATATAACATATGTACTAATTTGAAATAGTTTGAAAAAAATCCATTCTATGTACTAATTTGACATAGTCATTGTTGAATTTACCAATTCGACGTATTCAACCCAAAAAAGTGTCACTACGTGACATACCTAAGTTATTAGTTAGTATAGTGGTGGGTAGTTATAAATAATTCACCACAATTAAGTATTAATTCTTTTAAATAATAATATTATTAATTAATTATAAACATTTATTATTAAATGGAACTTTTATTACAAAATATCCTAATTGACTTATTGGGTGGGGGGGCCTCCGGGTCTTCATTAGACATTTTACAAATATTATTCCCTTTTAGGGTAAGGGGAACAAAGGATTTTTAATTGCAGCTACTAATAAAACTATGCCTTTTACCTAACCTGGGGGAATAATAGTCTTTGTACCCATATTCCCTACAACCTCACCGTACGTCTTGGGAATGGACTTTTTAACTTATGCATCAGATCTACTCCTTGGGAACTTCTTCCTTTTCCTTTGCACCATAAATTCAGCCTTTGGATCCTATGTCTCTTACCTCTTTGGAAACAGCCTTACACTAAGCTTCCACCTCCTAGGACCTGTAATGCTTGTAGTGTGTTAAGCCCCTGGTAATATGTTGTGATTATCATTTGTGTTGTTTTGTTTTACTAGGTGCATGGACTATGTACTATGGGAATTATTATTATTATGTATTTATTTTTAGACATACCTTATATATTGATTAATGAGTTTGGTTTTTTCTTATAGGCTATCAGAATGTCAAATAAATTTACCTGGGAAGAAAACAATAGGAGGTATGTTGAGGCTATGGCAGCATTAGAGGCAAAGGGTGATGGAAAGTGTTATTTCCCTTGCAATGGTTGCAGAGGTTTGCGAACTAGAATAATTTTATGAACATCAGTTGAAAAGAATTTTAAGGAGAAGGGGCATGATCAAAGGGGGTGTTATCTCCCAAAATAAAATAGATTTATTTTTGATAGTGTGAAGAATTTAAATGAAGCAATGAAGGATATGAAGATCACTAACAGTTTTGAAGACCTCTATTTTTTATGCAAATTTCACAAAGTTGTGGCTTCGGTGGCTTGGGCGAGGATCAAAACATCTCATTAGCCATCAAAATATGGAAGATAAATAGCAGGTGGAAGACCCCTTCGGAAGATAGGCATATTGCTATAACGTTTTTACACAATCGGAGCATTTTTAAATAGCAATCGGAAGTTTTAAAGACTAAAGATCGACGAGATAAAGCTAAAGGTTTTTGCAGTGTCGAAGTTGGAACTTTAAAGGACTAACGATTGACAAGCTAGTTCCCTAGGGATCCGCAACGACGGGAAGAAAACTGAATACAGATTTCGATCAATGATAAGAAACATTCTGATAGTGCGACAATAGATGAACACATCAGCGATCACAGGGTCTAAAGACTAACTGTTGATGAATTAGTCCTCTAAGGAGCCGCAAGGGCAGAAGATATATAGACTGCAGGTTCTGCAAGCAAATGGAAACTTCGGTGTCAGAGATGCTAAAGACTAACCAGGGGCGAAATAGTTCACTACAGAGCCTCAACTTTAGAAAGGATAAAGACTAAATGATGGAAAGATAGTTAAATGAGGAGCCAAAACAGTGGGAAACCGAAGGAATACGCATCGACGAAGTTTACAACTAAGCAGCTTCGCAGTGTCGGTGAGGCAATAGACAAGACATCCGATAAATCAACAGAAAATCACCGCTGATCAGAGGGAATGAAAAATATGCATCGGAGCTTAAAAATACTAACCGTCGGCAAGTTAGTCTACTAAAGAGCCACAATGGTGGAGAAAAGATAGACTGAGTCCTCCACGATTAGATGAAAATTACGACGATCAGAGGAACTGAAGACTACGTAGTGGCAACATTCAGATAAGGGTTTCGATGCATTATTTACTATAGCTCCTGATCGCCGATGAGTTAGTTATGGAGAACGTCGATGAGCTGAGACTAGGGGAGCATATGGGATAAAGAAAAACTCCTCCCACCATGGACGAAGAATTCGTTGCGATGCTGGTGATCTAAAGAGTGTCGACGGTGCGGCAACAACGAGACTTGGGGCACCGATGGAACAAAAGACAAAGCTTTCAATCATCGACCACGACGATAAGGTAGAGAATCTGCAAAAACACTGAGACTTGGAGCACTAAAATAGCAATAGCAGTCAGGCTTGGGGCACCGATGTGATAGAAGAAAAGGCTTCTGATCGGCGACTATGGCAACAAAGTTCAAAAAGGTTTCGGGTGGATTGAACAAGACTGGGCACTTCAGTTAGACACCGATACACTGGCTGTTGGTGGAAATATCACAGTGAACCAGCACTGGTGATTATCAAATGACCGCTTCAGCCATTAAAATATCGTTCAGTGAACTAGATCTTCATAGTAAATAAACAAATAGTTAGCAAGGGTTTGAAGCCCTAATGAGGAAAAAATATCACTTTCAATTATTTTTTGTGTAAATAGATCTGATTTTCAGGATCTGTAAATTTTGTAAAAGGATATAAAGCCCATGATTATTTGATTGATAAAGGGTTTGAATCTAAGGATTTATGAGCCTATTCCATTATCAAGCATCTCATCTGGTTTACTCTAAGTATAAGCTCTTTTGTTGTGATTAGTTCAACCATCTCTTTCTTTACTGTGTTTATTTCTTGAATGTGCATTTAGGTAATTTTTAGATTTATTAAAGGGCCGATAGCTGTCATCCTATTGGTTATTTAGTGATATTTGATTCATAAACACCATCCTCAATAGGATTTAGCCATTTATATGCATGTGTTATGTGTGTCAATCTGCCAGCCTGGTGAGTTCTCCATCCCTGCACCTTTTTGTCAAACTACTGAACAAGTTGTAACTAAAAGCCTTATGATTGAGTGAGCTTCATACATGTCTTGAGAGTGAGAGGTTATATAAGTTATCTAGCTTGAGCCAATTTAGAAAAACCCTAAAAACAATTTAAGTTACCAGGCATCCTCGAGCTACAACCTAGAGGATTTTCCTGGAGTGATAATAGGGGGTATGAATATCATCCCTTGGTAAGACATTATTCATTACATATTGTACTTCTTATAATAGTACTGATATTGTATTCATAATTTTTTTTTATCATTTTAAATATATGTGTTTTATATTATACACTAATGTTATTACATTGTTTGTAAATATAAAGACAATGCCCCCAAGATGTCGACTTATAGAAAGCTATTTTCCACATAATAGTAGAAATACTACTGTGGTTGGGTAAAAACCATGGCCACATGCTAATGCACCTCCCTTCCATCAAAGGGACGAAAGGGTAGAGTCCGCAATGAAAAAACTAGTTGCAACAAAAATTGTTAGTAGAAAAAAATAAACAAGTATATGAAATCTACAAACTAAACGAAAATAATGAGGCTGTTATACCTTCCGATTTGTTTTAACAGGGGGGCACCATGCCCTAACTCAGAAACAAACCTAATTCACCACAAGTTTGGGTAATGTAGAGGTTGACTCAACACACAAGAGGGGGAGCAACTAGGGAAAAATGGAATGGTTGGGAAGAGTAGCTTGAGAGTGATGGTCTCTCTAAGGACTCATACAAATATAATAATGACATAGGCAAACAAGTCATGTGTGATTGGGACCTCCACCCCTTTATTTATATTTTTTACTCTCATTTAGGGTTTTAAGCCCCTAATTAGGGTTTTGGGCCCTACTTAGGGTTTTAAGCCCCTTTCTCATGATTTTTTGGCTCTTTTGGGGGCCTTTAGCCCCTTTGTGACATTTTTAGCTCTCTTGTGAGATTTTATCTCTTTTTGTGGGTTCTTAGCACCTTTTTTTGTTATTTTTGAGCTTTTGAGAGAGAAATAAGGTTAAACATAGGTGTGGAGGTCAAAAAGGGTTAGGAAATGGATGTCTATATGTGGTGTAGGCTGTATAGAGTAGGTGAGGAAATTTTTTGCATTAATAGATTGCCCCCTGATGTGTGAGGGAAGTATCTCATCATATGGCCGACGAACATCATAGGATCTTGGGGATAGTGGAGAGACCTGCGAAGCAGCAGTGCTTCCTTGTTTGAGACACAGTGGCTTTTGGTTTTGTATTAATGTCGGTTCCCATCAATGGGTGAGATACAAAGAATATGTGACATGTATATGGACAAGGCGAGCATACCCATGCTTGTAAAAATGTCAAAAGCATAATGTGATCAAGGCTCCAAATGCAAGAGCCGAACCTATACAATTGTTGTTACATAATGGTGGCCTCAACAAGAGGCTGGATAAAATACTGATATGAATAACTAATACATCGGATCCATGGAATTCTCATGAAATGCAATATATTTACAACTGATGACCTGCTAGATCTGTTAGTTTACTTAACTATAAGGAATCACTAATGGAGAGTCATAGTCTCGGTGGTACAATATGCTGCATCAATCATGAACCTATACATAAGCACTCCTTTGGGGGATTCTCGCCATAATTTCCAACACGACCTGAAAATCAAAAGAGACATGAACATGTTTGGGTCCCTCAATAGACTCACCAATGTGATAGAGTAATGTGACAACTGGGGTATTCAACCAAATACTGCATGGATCAATACCCTATACGAATCTCAACGATGCGATGATGTAGCTAAAGTTGAGCACGCAGGACCCAACCATCTCGGGAGGAACTAAGGACTCCTCTTAAGTGGTCCAAGGAATTCGTCAATGAGGTTAATGAAACCAAGATACAGGGACCTATTTAATAGATGTGTTGTCGTCGATAGAGGGAGACTTGTAACTTATCAAGGAAATAAGTTTTCCTTGAAAAGAAGCACAAGGGGGATAACCAAGGAGGTGGGACAAACTAGGTATTTTCTCAGTGAGTGAGGGAATAGGGGTAGGGGAAGTGTGAAGAACTCAAAATTTATTTATTTATAGTATGACGGAAGGGCTAACCTGGAAGCAAATGAAAGTAGCTCACGGGAGAGGGATCATAGTTCTAATACGAGGAATGTAACTATAGATGGGAAATACTTGGGGGGAGGTAGCTTAGACTTTTTATTTCCAGGGGATCCAAGGAAGACTCATTATAGAATACTTTGAACAAAGGTGAACCAATGGGGGAATGCTGGTGAATTGTAACATATGGGGTGGTGCCTAAAGACACCATTATGGCACGATCTCGTGGATTTTTAACAAGCCTGAGAAATTAAATGCTCAGTTGTAATTTAAATTTTAGAGAGTCTGAAAGCATGAAGAAGACTCCAGTGGGGTATCTTTTTTTTTTATAGTGTCCCATGTCTAAAAAAGGATAAAAGTGTACATAGGAGAGCTTTCCCACCTTTTTTGGGGAATGGGAGACTTATTTACCATTGGTAGTCCACTCAGGCTGGAAAAGGTTAAACCTATACTAATTGGATGGTCATTCAAATACTTTTATGAGAATGAACGAAACCAATCTTGCTCAGTATTATTTTCTTGATGAGAAGGTTGGAAAAGAGCTTAAAGACAACCTGTGATGATATTTTTCATAGAGTTCAGTCCACCTTCCCGAGAAAATATAAAAGGATGCAAAGGGATTAGTTCCTGGCTTGAGTGTGTCGAGGTGGTCCTTTTTTGTGGTAGTCTACATTGTCCGCAAAAGGAGATAAATGAGGCTGTGTAGATGCCCTTTCCAGTACTTTAACGAGAAGGAAAGGAAATAAGTACGCTCGGTGATCTTTTCATTCGTTTGGGAGTCAGAAAATATCTTAACAGAAACTCCATCATGGTAAACCAATTAAGGGGGAACTAATGGTTCCCCATTGCTGGACAATGGACGAAGGTCCAAAGTGGTCATCTATGTGGTATGGATGGAGCGGATGGCTTCTTAACATGCCAAGACATACAGAATAAGACCTGCATGGAGGCACGCAAATTGGGGTGACTTTCAGGAAATGGTCTGAAAAATCATCAATTAAACATGAGACGAGGGTCTCATTAAAATATAGAGGGAGAAAAACTAAAACCAATGGTTTGAACAACATCCCAAATGGACTCTAGATGGCCCTACAGTGATTGAAAGAAAAACATACCTAATGAGGCTTATAAGCAGGGGGGACCACGACAAGTGTCATTGTTACTATTCAGCATTGAGTTCGAGAGGAGGGCCCCAGACTTCTTTCACTAATTTATTTCATTTCAACCGGTGATTTTCTGATTTGCAGCTTGCAGATAAGAGTACACACAAAACTCATCTCTTTTAGTGGTTAGTTTTTTATTTGCTCACGAAGGGGCCTAGGCTACCATGAAAGGGATTCTTCGATCTGGGTCACACCTTTCTAGGCCAAACCCATGACTAGGTCTCTCTTTCTGGCCGTATCTCTATCACTTTTGTCGAGGAGAAAGGCATGACTTGAAGTCGCATCTATTTGGCCTGAAAGTGTGACTCAGTAGCACCTATTTGGCCAAAAGGGGCGACTTAGTCACTAGTTCTGGCCAACAAGGAGCAAATTTTCTTTTGGATGTGTTTTTGTTGATGGATGTGGCTGATAGGGATTTGGTGATTGTGAAGGATGGATCAACCTATGTGGTATGAGCGGGATCGAAAATACATATGGAGGGATGCTCTTTGAAATGCAGGTGCACGGCATGCACTAGCCCACTGTGTATTGCTCAAGTTCATGCAAGTTCCTTTGATGAAGAGCCTGCAACTGCTACTTGAGACCTTAGTGGGTTTTTGGGATGTTGATGGGGACTGCTTTATCATACAAGGAGAATGCCTTGATATTATGCTGTGAGATGTGTAGTTCCTGACTGGGCTCCCGATGTTGGGAGTGATTGGAGATATGGTGGAAAATATCTCACATAGGGAGATTCTGGATGAGCTCTGCGAGAGGCACTATTATGCCTCTATGCATGTGCGTGGCTCATATATATTATAGTGTGACATTAAGAGTCTTTTGACTTGAGCAGTTGTATCGATGGTGCTGTGAATCTTGGGTTCATCTGGGAACCACAAGGTATCTAGGGGCTAGATTCAGATGGTGAGAGTGCGACGGGGGGCACATATTTTGGATGGGCCTATATGTACTTGTTCACGTCTCAGTGTGCACTAAACCATTCCAAGATGGTTGGTGGAAACTTTTGTTTTTCTTCCTTCCTATGCTCTTTCTTCTTTGAGAGAGTTATGACCCTTCGACTGCACTTAGTAGTGCGGGATTTTCGGCCTTGAGACCCTTAGGTGCGCAGGTGGTGTGAGATGATAGTGAGAGAGGTAGGCGACATTGTGGGTCACATTTTCACTACGGAGCTTCTAGCTCAGTGGAGACACCTCCCGGTAGTCATTAAGGACTACCCATGTGATGAGATGGATTACCAGGAGGACTCGGAGATGCCTCGACCTCCAAGCCAATATTGGGGACCAGATGGTACATATACATGATGTTTTATGTGTTTAAATTCATATATAGAGTAATTTTAGTGTATTGGTAGCTAGTTTATGTAAATGGACTGATGATATCCTTGTGTTCATGTGCAGATATTGGGCCTCGCCCACTAGCAGGTTACTAGCGTCGGATGGGCATAGTGGAGGGGTTGGATCCAGCTGCACCAGGATGTAGGAAGGAGCGAAAGACTACTAATGAGATTTGACAGCATGTGGAGAGCTTACTTGAGGGAGTGAGAGATGATGGTTGATAGAATCGAGATGATGACCTTATTGCTTCCTATTACCATGCTCCCCGCGAGTGGATTCCTATGATGAAGAGGATTGTCGTTGCTGCTGAGTATGTACAAGCGGAGGCATGGGGAGATGTTCCCATGGATGATGATGACAACTTGAAGGAGGAGGAGGAGGACAAGGAGGATTCCGATGAGGAGACCGATTCAAAGGAGTAGGGTGATGAGTCCGACTCTAATTAGCAACTTGTTGAGCTTCCCCTACTGCGTTGGTTCACTTAGAATTTGTGTACCGCTATGTATACTCTACTGAGAAAGCTTGCATAGCTTCTCATTTTGTACTAGACATGTTATGACCTGCGATATTTATAGATATATATATTTTGATGCACGTGGATGCACTTTTGTGGGTTTTTATGTGAGTATTTTTATGATGAAAAAATTCCTAGATGATGTATGTTACATATGTATGAATGATTATATGTTGATGCATGATGCAGCTTTTTTATATGCTTCCTATATGCAGTGATGAATATTACATTCTAGAATATTGTTAGCCATTTGATCCGCCACACTATTGAGGTTTTTGGGAACATGTATGACTGTAATGGATTCAAAATTTCTAACCAACTATTTAGTGCGTAGGATTTTTATAAAAAGGCAGGGATCACGTACCCGGTAGTGGTTATTCAACTAGGAGACAAGCAGCTGGTATTCTAAAAAGACATCAAAGTGATGAATACCCAATTACAGGGAAGTGGCCAAGAGGCTAGTGACACCATAATACTCAGCCTGGTTGTTGGTTGCGATGCCCACACACATTATGTCGATGTGGATCAGCTCATGCGACGAGGAATAGAGAACCCATTCAGCCGGGGAAATATTTGGGGACCATCTGCTTGCTCCGTTAGAAAATCCAATGTAGTGACATGAGGTAGGATCAATATGGAGAAACCAAGGAAGAAAAGTGTAAGAATCACTTCAAGAAATGTGTAAAACAAAAAGAAAAAACTATGCTACAATTGACTCATTTTGGTGATGTTAGGCGTAAAATATCTTGAGGTAGAGCCCATAGCGAGGGTTCTTCAATAGTTTTCCATCAGAGTAATCATGAACAAATTCCCCCTTTTTGAGGCAGTGGAGAACTATGTATGGGCCATACTACATGGATTCAAACTTCCTTTTTCCCAACTTGTCATTGGATTGGTCATAAATAAGGACCATATCAACTTTTCTAAAGGTGCGAGGGTGGACATGGGAGTCAAAATGTGACTTCAACCAGGTTTCAGCTACTTTGATGGCTTTGAGAGAAACTCAAAATTCCTCATTGGTTTGTTCAAGATGGAGGATTTGTTCTTCTAGAGGTGAAGTGTCAGGAAGGAGTTCCATGGCAAGCCAAACTGATGGGATATGGCACTCTATTAGGAGTACCAATTGAATGTTGTGTACCAAATGGAATGGGGTAAATTTAGTGGTGCTCTTTTTGGATGTGTGGTAGGACCAAAGGGAGGAAAATAGCATGTGGTTCCAATTGGTTTTGTGGTTTCCAACCATCCGATGGAGCATCGTCTTGATGATTTTATTGACTGCTTTGAGTTGGCCATTTCCTTGGGGGTAGTAGGAGGATGAGAATTGGTGCTTGAACTTCAACATTGTTGAAATTTCTATCCAAACAATGTATTCAAAATGTTTACGGTGGTTTGAGATGATCTGTTGGGGAACACCAAAACATGTAATGACGTGCTTGAATAAAACTCATGCTGTCGTTTCACCTTTGCAATAGAAGGTGGGCATGGCCTCATCCCACATGGTGAAGTAATCGATGACCATGATAATGTACTTATGTCCACCAGTCGAGGTAGGAGTGATTTTCATGAAGTCGATTGCTCACTTACAGAAGGGACCAACTGTGAACAGGGGTGCAGTGGTGTGGGTGGATTCCTTACTTTTGGGGCAAAGAGTTGACAGCTACGGTAGCATTTGATTGCCTCAATGCAATCCGTGAAAATGGAGGGCCAGATGTAGCCAGCACATAGAATATTTTGAGAAGTTTCCAAACCGAAGAGGTGGCCACCGTAGGCTTAAATATGATAGTCATTGAGGACCTATTCATCCTCATCATGGGTGAGGAAATGACGTAATATGGTGTCAAAGCCTCGATGGTACAAAACATCTCCAATAAGGAGATGCCAAGCGTCTTGGTGTCAGATGCACTATTTGTATTCTTGGCTTAAGTGAGCCTTGAAATTTTGGGTGCACAAGTATAGGAGAATGCCCCCATAGCAAGGATATTCTGTGGAGATGACAAATAAGAATTCATCAGGAAGGTTGACCATGAGTGGTGGTGGTGTGGACAATGGGGGAAGGTCTTTCATTAGCACAGCTAGTGACTATGCCTTGGTGGTTTTTAGGGTAATGAATTCAAAGTCGAACTCCTATAGGAAAAATACCCACTTGGTCGCACGACCTTGTGGGAGGTGGTGGCTCAAGAGGTATCTCATAAGATTGGAATCGAGCACTACTCGAGTATGGTTTGCGATAATGTAATGGCAGAGTTTTTGGAATGAGAATAAAATGGAGAGGGCCATCTTCTCTTTCGGTGAATATCGTACGGGGGCACCGGTCAACTTTTGGCTAACATAGTAAGTCACATGCTCTTGATGAGCATCATATTTCTGGACGAAAACTCTAGCTATGGAATTTTTGGAAGTCAACATGTAAGGGATGAAGTCCCAGGTGAAGTCAGGTGCAGATAGTAATGATGTGAAAGCTATAAATTGTTTTATTGCATCAATTGATTCTTGCACTTGCTGATCCAAAAGAAATGGAACATTGGTATGAATCAGACACAAGAAACCATGGGATTTCATCACGTATTTTGGTGTAAAGCAGCAAAGGAAGTTAAACATGCCTTGGAGACTATGGAATTGGCGTAGAGTTCGTGGTGAGGGGAGGTCAAGAATAGCTTGAACTTTAAGAGGGTCAGCTGTCATCCCTTTGTGGGACATGATGAACCCAAGCAAATGGCTCGCTGGGACACAAAAAAAAACCTGAAGGGGTTCAAGCGGATTTTGTACTTAAGACATTGTAGGAATAAGTGTCGCAAGCCATCTAAGTGTTGTGCTTTCTTCTGTGACCGAGCAGCAAGGTCATCCAGATAAACCAATATGATGTGGTCGAGGTCGAGGTCATGGAAGCAATATGTCATCACATGGTGGAAAGTAGCTTCAATGTTTTTTAGTCCAAAGGGAATCACTCGGTAGGAAAATGTGCCCCAAGGGGTTGTAAATGTGGTCTTGTATCGATCTTCCTTTCGGATTCGAATTTGGTTGTATTCATAAAATCCATTCATGAAGGAAAAGATCTCATATCTGTTGCATGTGTCAATGATCTGGTCAACAAATGGAGTTGGGAAGTTGTCCTTGGGACATGCCAAATTCAAGTAACGGAAATCTATATAGACGCGGATGGTGCCCTCTTTTTTGTTCACGAGAACATGGTTGGAAACCCAAGTGGTATAGGAAATGGGGTAAATGAATCCTGTTGTGCACAGATCCTCAATTTCAACTTTGACTGCATCAGCTTTGGTAGGATAGATTGGTCATTTATTTTAGCGGACAGGCCCAACATTAGACCATGTGTCGATGTGGTGCTAAACAATTGATGGATCCAATCCCAACATATTGATGTAGGACCAAGCAAATATGTCATGGAATTCTTGAAAAAGCACTTTGTAGGAGGTGACTTCTTCAGTAGAGCATGATGCTCCCAGCGTGATCTCTTCAACGATCTCAGGTTTGGTTGAGATGTTAACCTTGATGGTAGGTGAGATATTGGAAATGTTTCCTTCTTCAAAGGATTCCAATGTTGGAATGGGTTTTTTTAACCAATCAACTTTCTTGTGGATGAAATCCTTGATTTCTAGTGAAAACTGGTCTGACGACGATAGAGGTTCTTCAGGGATAAATAATGAGCATTGGTGCACATCCACGCATGGGTATTGAAGAGCGGTCAAGGCCTTGAGTATCACCTTGTTGTTTCTGAAGCAATGATTGGATAGATCCAAGGGGTCATCGAATGTTGTGGAGGTGGAAGGGTTGGTGGAGCTGGACATAATGTAAATAGTCATGGTGTTTTAGGAAGAAACCAGAGGGTGGATATCCTCAATAATAGTGATTTCAAATTCAAAGGAATGTTTTTGAATATTTCTAAGGGAGGCTCAAAACTAGGCTAAGTCTTGGAAGTAATGAGAATAATGACCATACAATCCGCAAAGTGTGCATGCATGGTTTGTCCTCAAAGATTTGTTTTTTACTCTTGGTTGATTCTAGAGGATGACTTATAGAATATTCTTCGTTGTATCCATGGAATCTAGGTGTGTGCGAAAGATGGAAATTTCTGGAAACTTTTGGGTTTCATGACCCTGGACGTCGCACACAGCACAAGGTGAAGTATTCCTGGGTTTGGCTGCCACTTTAGCAATTTTCCCCTAGCCCTATTTGAATGAGGCGGGGCTGCTGCAAGTGTGAAAGGAGGTTTTTTTGGGCTAGAATGGGGGCATGTCTCGACTGAAATGGGTTGCATGGGAGTCAACACAACCTGGGGAATTGGAGGCTGGGAATTTGGTTCAAGGTGCCATACAATAATCCCCAACGTAAATTATGGTAGGTTTAAAGTAGACATAACAGGCTTAATTATGATGCCAGATGGTGGGAAAAGGAAGCGAATCATATGGACTAGGAGAGAGCCCTAGTAATTACCTAGTAATTGCAGTTGAGGCTATGAGTGTGGTTTGGGTTAGGGATTTGGTTGGGGTTTGGGTGCAATGGTGATGGATGAGAGCATGTACAAATCTGCAGTGTCACTTGATGCTAGTGGTGGAGATAATAAAGGGAAGGAAGCTGTCATGGGGGTCTCGATGAATAATATGGGGCTTACAACCAATAAGAAAGGGGTGGCTGCATTGTCGATGGAGATTGTTGCTAGGGTTTTCACCCTAGCTTGTGTGAATGAGAACCTACTAAGGAATATGGATTCCTTAGCAGCAGTTCAATGATATATGAATTAAATAATGATAAACTGAAACAAAAACCAATCTAAATACGTTCTTGAAGCTAAAACAGTAAAAAGTAAATAACATGAAACAATACGGTGAAAAGTAGATAATATAAAGCAGAAACGGTACATAAATAAATAATGATATTTATTGATGTTACCTCCAATGAGGAGGTTGATAGAGTCCGTTGCGCTGGTCCGATGTCGGTGGCTTCGAGCTCCAAGCTGCTTCTTCTCTTTCTC
>LPNX010713185.1:35176-123161 GCA_001517045.1 Pseudotsuga menziesii
CCATAATGCAACCGTGTGTGCAGAAGGAGAGCTTGAAAAGTAAGGCACTCAGGCCAAAAAACAACTCAAAACACCTAGTGTAACTGCGTGCTACAATAGGCGGAGTGTCAACAAAGTGGTCAGAATACCAATAAGCAGTCGGTTTCCTAAAAAAGAAAAATCGGTGGACTCACTAGACCAAGAGGAGGTAAGGGAGAAGGCAAACACCTAACTAATAGTATTATGACTCAACTAAGTATATCCTCTACAAGGTGATGAAATCCAAGTCAGACAATATAAATAGGAAAGTCAAATGGCTAAAGTATCCCCCTACCGGGAGGGACACCGAGTATGCAAACCTAGAAGTATGGCAACTAAGATACCCCGTTCATGACACGTCCAGAAAGGTAAATCTACCGCTTGGTCCTTTTACCGCAATAATCCCTATACAGGGGTATTCCGAGAACTGCGAAAGGTAGCCCTTCAGTTACTAAATGGATTTCGGTATTCCACTCAGACTTCCGGAACCAATCTCACGACTTTAACCCTCCTAAGGGAGAGGCCCTCTGATAAACCGGTTGTGACCGTGTCAAAAAATACTAAGGGATTTTGGTTCCCTAATGGACAACAACTATGTCTCACGTGTAAATAACCGAGGGGTGTTATTGGAAGCCTATCCCCCCGATCCTACCTAACTACACAATTCTTTTGTGTTCCTCAAATGAGGTTATAGTGTTGGTTGAGTTAAGTAGATTTTAGGTCTCACTTGAATTAGGGGATAGATTGTGTGCTGGTGAGGTTATGAATCCAAAATAGTTACTCAATAACAATAATAATGTATGAAAAACTTTAAAAAATTTTACCATTCGATTTTTTTTTTGAAATAAATAATGCTAAAAATTTTCTAAACAATTCTGTAAACAAGGGATAGAAATGGTTGTAGGGCTGCAAGTGGAACAGGTGGTTGTGCAAGTGCAGGAACAATGGAGGCAAAGTGGCTGGGTTTCAGCATGGAAACAAGGGCAAAAAACAATTCGCGGACCGTGGGTATGGGGCGGACTCGCGCGGTCGGACCGCGGGTTTGAAGGCAACAGTCGCGCGGAGATCGCGGGTTTAAAGGAAACAAGCGCGGTCTAGGTTGCGAGGTTCTAGCTGACAGCGGCGGTCCGATCGCGACTGTGTAATGAACAGGCGCGGTCGGATCGCGACTGTGGGCTGAAAAAATGCGGTTGGGGCGCAACTGGGAAAGTTCAAAGACGCGTCCAGGACGCAGGAGAATGGCCGACAGCGGCGGGCTGGTCGCAGGTTAGGGCCTGAAATGTGCGGTCGGGCCGCGACTGCGGAAGAGAAAAGTGCGGTTTTCGGCGGCCGAAAACGACAGCCGAAAGTACAGTACGGAAAAATTAAATTAAAAAAGACAGCGGAGTCGCCAAAAATGTTGCTAGGGTTTTCACCCTAGCTTGTGCGAATGAGCACCTACTAAGGAATATGGATTCCTTAGTAGAAGTTCAATGATATATGAATTAAATAATGATAAACTGAAACAAAAACCAATCTAAATACGTTCTTGAAGCTAAAACAGTAAAAAGTAAATAACATGAAACAATACGGTGAAAAGTAGATAATATAAAGCAGAAATGGTACAGAAATAAATAATGATCTTTATTGATGTTACCTCCAATGAGGAGGTTGATAGAGTCCGTTGCGCTGGTCCGATGTCGGTGGCTTCGAGCTCCAAGCTGCTTCTTCTCTTTCTCCGGTGGTGGAAAAGTGGGCCAAAAAGAATTCTCAATGGTGAAAGTAGCTTAATGATAAGCTAGGGTTTCAAGAATAATTTTGGCAGAGGCAGGATGCTTATGATAATGGATATGGAATAATGGGTCTCCATCACTTATTTATAAAACCATGTGGTTTAGTCAGCTTTTTAGGGTTTTAGCTATTTAGGGTTTCAGCTATTTAGGGTTTCTTCTTTTTTCCTCATTATTTTATATTTTTTATTCCTTTTTGGATATTTTTGGAGGAAAAAAGGATTTTATAGCCTTTTGGAGGCATTTTAAGCTTTTCGGTGAACTTTTAGATGGTTTTATGGGTTTTTGATGGAGATATGGTAGGAAAGTGGACAAATGAGCCATGTAATGGGGTAGATGAGGTAGTTAACCATTTTTGGGTGTTAACAGAGATATCAATAGTGGGGATGAGATTGGCTGGTGCAGTTGGCCCCTGTGGATCGTGGTAAGTTAATTGGTCCACCGTCACGATATTCTCGTCATTTGGCAACATCATAAGGAAGAAAACGGTGGATTCCACGACTCTCATATCATACATGTAACTTCGTCTGCAGAGAAGGTTATAATATAGTTGAGCATTGACAATTTCTATGTCAATTAGAACCGTCTTATCAGCTCATGACATGGGGACATGTGGAAGAATTCCATGGTATTTGGTAGGGTGACCATCCTAGGCGCATAGTGGTAGACACTTGGAGGGTAAGGGACTTGATTTTTTTCCAAACCAACGTCAACATGACATAAGTAGATTCCCATTCATCAACAATACATCATTGCATGACCAAACTATGAATTTATTATTGGTGAAAATATATGCTATCCAATTCAACACTTAATTAGTCAACCCAGGAAGGTAGCTTGTGAGATGCAAACACTATATGTGCAGGATTGAAGGCCTTGACTAATATACGCTAACCTACAACTGTCAATCTATCTAAAATTGAGTAAGAGTTCTAAATTATCAATCTACTTGTCAACCTTCAAATGGAACTGTATTCAGACACTATATACGATTTGACATTCAGAATCTAACTAGGACTTCAACTGTAAACCTAATCTATTAATTAAAAGATAAATCTATGTTTTTTGTAAATAAAACATATATTACTGTACAAAAACCATATTACAGAGAAAAAATATCTATGGCCGGCCCAAAAACAGGGGAGCCTTAGTCCTAGCCAGCAGGAGCTTAGCCGGGACTTGATCAGAACAGATTGTCCAAAAGATTACAAAGAGTTCCAACATCCTATTTCCTCCCATGATAGATTTAGTTCTAGAGTAAGTCCTGATCTTATTACAAAACTTCCCCACCCACATCAAAAAAGGAAATTTAAGGGACCTATCACCACCCATTCCCCAGTTGATAATATACAGCCTAATAACATATGAGCCATACCTAGTAAGACTGAGAAATATCAGAAAAATATTAACAAGGAAAACAACCTGAAAAACACTGACTGATAAGAGGATTCATATCTGACCAGATGGGAGGGAGCTCCAATGAGGAATTGTAGCAAATGGGCTCCCGGCAGCAATATGCTGTGAGCCTGATACCAGTGTCGAAAATGGAACCATGGGGCCTATTGAATTTCGAGTCTCCTCAAGACTGCTGACATCCTCCTTGTCGTAATGAACGATCCGCTCCTGGGGTCTAGCTTTCTCCAGGGCTCGGAGGTCCACCAGGTGGAACGGAAATCCAAGTCGAGCCACGAGAACATCAAGTTTGTGGTGCATGGTATGACATTCCACATTGTGCTCCTTCCAAAATGGGACTAGTTCCAAATCTCCAGCCCACTTTGCCTCCCGTAACACACCTGAATACCCAACCAAATGAACATTTACCCAGTATATCCTGAGCATACGGTCGTAAGCAGAGGCGCGACCGGCAGTATTACCCGAGTCTAAGACCCACCCAGCAACTTCTACATGAAGGTTCTCCCTGGGCATAGCTTTCACCTCTGCCCAGTGCCCTTCCACCACCCTCTCAACTTCAAGCCTAATACCGAGTGGGACATGTTTCTTAAAATAGTCTACCTCCTCCTGAGCTTGAATCTGTGTGCAGGTTGCTTGGTGAGTCTATCCCTTGATAGAATTCCCCTTAACCAGCGAAACTCCAGAAGCTCCTCCTGAGCCTACCTCTCCTTTAAATTGCTGCTTGGGAGCCATTGGGAGAGAATGAGAGGGAAGGATGAGCTGCAGGAAGCAAAGGATGAGACTCTTAACAGGACCGAGCTCAACAACACGGTGCAAGACAAAAGGAAAATATGCAGACCTGCTTGTTCCGGGGTTTAACTTGTCATGGGAAATCTCAAGGTCACCAGGATATAACAGTTGGACACTCGTGGGAGAGTACCCATCCCTGACCACTTCCTGCATCATTTCCATTATGATATCGAAAGCCTCCATCCTGCAGCAATAAAGAGCCCTATCCGAACAATGATCCTCACACTCAAAACAAAGTTTGTTAAGGCCGATGGCAAGTAACAAGATAATGAGGAAGGACCAACACCAGCACTGGTGAATATTAATGCCAACCATCCCATTCTGCATTAGCAAGGTCGCGCGTGGGTGTACTGTTACGGAGAGAAATTCCTATGGCTTGGGGTACCACAACAGACAGCTAGACTCCAGAAATCAATCTTTCCCAATATGCAATAGAAATACAATGTCTAACATGAAAGGATCGAACCTTGTACCTTATTCCAGACGGTTGAAGTAGATCCCCATTGAGTTTTCCAATCTTCATCTTGAATTGATAGAATACTTTCTCAACAACAAGTAACCAATACAAGCATACTATATATCATGGTGTTATATCTATTCTAGCATTTATAATCAATAATGTAAAAGCGTTTGACATATTTCGATGGATACAATATTCATTCAAATACACATTAATAGATAGGAAAAGATATTTCTATTAATATAAATCAGAGATTACAAGTGACAACCTCTGACGACACGTCTGCGAACCGGAGAAACTGAATCCCCCAGTTGGGCCTCCACCACCTCAATCCTCCATCACTTAGACAGCAATCTCACTAACGAAAGGAAAGCTTGGGAAGAACACAACAGTGCTCCAAGGGACAAAGGGATGCAGACTCAAGCATAAGTTCTTGCAACAATGGACTATAGTTTTGTTACTCTCAATTCTCTCTTATCCCCATATGCCTTCAATGTACCAAGGGGTTCCTTATATAGATTCACAAGGGATAATGAAAGGTTGAATCTGTGTGATCTCAAGGCATATGGAAGGCGAGGAGTCATATGAGTCGGATCCAAGTCAAGGAACGCTCCAAAAGGATTTGGATTATGTACACATCCTGATGTATGTGACTATAGGGGGGATATCCACGTATGTACGTGGTTATCGGGGTAAAAGCCACATATATCACTTTTCTTATGTTTTCAGGGATGATCAAAGACACATCAAAACACAAAAAGTGGTCCATAGGGGCTAATGAGTCTGCAGCGGGACAGGGGAAGGCCATACAATGTGTGATTCACCTAGTGTGGTGAAATCCGCTATAACAGATGCCCCCTAATGTATGAGATCAGAGGGGTTATATGATGGCCGAAATACATTATAAGTCCATACCAGAAGTGGAGTGATGAAGGTACCCAAATGGAAGACCAGCCACCCAATCAGCATAATACCATAATACAACTCTGCATATAACTGCAAATACATATAGCAGTCTCGGATACATAAGAGTACAATGGCCATGAATAGGCATGAAACATGATAAAATATATGTGGTCATCGCCACATACAATATACATAGATCAAAATCTCCATGATGAAGATATACAAAGTACCATGATCTCCACAAAGGCTAAAGATATACAATAGATCAAGATATCCATAGTGGTTGGAAATGTCTGACATATACTGGAACAAGTCACGAGAGCTAAAATATCATGAACACTGGCACGATCAAGGAGGTAGCATATAATGGATGCCACCAATCTGGAAGGTCTTCTACACACACCGCTACGAGTACATGTCCTACTATGCAAATAGAGGTGTCGAGGTCGAACATAGTAGTCCATTGTCTGATTACCGGTCATTGATGTATACCGTTAACAGACACGAGATCACCCACCAATAATGAAAATGGGAATCAAGGTACTAGAGTGCAAACTAACAAGTGTGAATAAATGTGTTGAGGTCGAACACTTGAGAGAATCCATCGATCAGGGGACATTGATGTATTCCCAAAACTGTCGATGGCGAGAGAACCTGCCACTGATGACTGCAAGTCTCAAGGCACTCAAAAATGACTCTAGACTCCAATCCCAGAATAAATGATCTGAATTTGATGGGATGAAATCCATTGGAAGGAGGGCATTAGGGCATCCCCCATCATCCAACATGAGGTACTCAGCAAGGCTATATAATGTGGAATGACTCAATCATAAGGTGCACGAACCAGTAACTGTACCGGGAATGGCCGACATGGAAAGTCAAGATAACTGAGGAATGGCCGACTCAGGTTTCAACTTCCTTCGAACAAGAGCATCACGGCGTATGGTGACTAAATGAAGGTAGCATAGACTCGATATACAAATTGGGACATCTCTATGACACAGGAGGCATCAATAGAGGCTCCATAGGGACTGGAATCTTAACCAGTCGGTGGAGATAAACTCAGATAAATGAGTACAGCTCCTAAAGTCAAACTATAACCCAACCAATGGATGTGATATACAGTGCTCTGTTCGAAGGTGACACGACTCGACAGCTTCCAAAGATAATATCTTTTCTTGTCCGGCTTTTTGGTTTTTTTATTTTTTTGGTATTTTTCAGTTATTTGAAAAGATTGAAAAAATAATAAACTAGCTTTATAGTTACAAACTAGGAGGAGACGAGTGTCATTAGGGAAAACAAACTAGTTCCAAGCAGTGGAACATACCTATGCTCAATGCAAGGATACATGTGTAGGATATCGACACTACGGGGAAAATCCCCTCCTGGTAAAAAAGGAAATCAAGCTACGAAGGATATAAAGAAAGGCTCTGCATGGCTAGACATGAGACAAGCTCGGGCTATATGGCTGAAACGCAATGTCAGGGGAGCTGGCATAAAGCTCATTAAGACAGGAAAAGCTCATGATAATGCATCCACAACTTGATACAAGGGAGTCTGGGGGATCACGGCCAGCATAAGATCAAGAGGAGTATGAGGCTCTTGCTAAATGTCATGGCAATACTATACAATAGACTCCCACACCCTAAAGGGAGAAACATCGGCATGGGCACCAAATGCAAATAAGGCGCTAACTAAGGTACCCATGTAAGGTGAGGCTCTACCACTCATATCATGCCACTTCTATAGCAGCAAGAAGGTTCCGTGACATAATAGAATGGGTTCGTACCTAAGGATATAGTGACATGGTCATAAGGTCATGCAAAATGCAAACGGTGGTGGGCCTAACCTATATGCCTGTGTAGACGTTATACCTGATATAGGAACAAACGGTCTCTGGTCACAAAAGAGGCATCCAGCAGACAACTTCAGACCCAAGGGATACCCAACCACACTCAAACCCCACCCAGCAGCCTCCCAAAACATCAGACTCACCAAAAGGGAGGATGTACACGACTGTATAAAGAACAGCTGCGTATGTACGTGACTTTTGGCCAAACATCCGCGTATGCAGAGAAGGCAGTGGTAAAAAGCAGGTCAAGGCCAAACCAATAAAGGGGAGTGTCAATGGACAAACATACTATAACATGCGACACAGAAACAGAGAGAAATAGAGAGCAAATCAATAATATCAAGCCCATTGTGCTCCCAACCCCAAAGAAAAACAAGGAACATCCCCAGCGGAGTTGCCAATTCTGTTACAGAAAGAAATTCCTATGGCTTGGGGTACCACAACAGACAGCTAGACTCCAGAAATCAATCTTTCCCAATATGCAATAGAAATACAATGTCTAACACTAAAGGATCGAACCTCGTACCTTATTCTGGACGGTTGAAGTAGATCCCCATTGAGTTTTCCAATCTTCAACTTGAATTGATAGAATACTTCCTCAACAACAAGTAACCAATACAAGCATACTATATATCATGGTGTTAGATCTATTCTAGCATATATAATCAATAATGTAAAAGCATTTGACATATTCCAATGGATACAATATTCATTCAAAAACACATAACTGGATAGGAAAAGATATTTCTATTAATATGAATCAGAGATTACAAGTGACAACCTCTGACGGCACGTCTGCGAACCGGAGAAAATGAATCCCCCACTTGGGCCTCCACCACCTCAATCCTCCAACACTCAGATAGCAATCTCACTAACGAAAGGCAAGCCTAGGAAGAACACAACAGTGCTCCAAGGGACAAAGGGATGCAAACTCAAGCATAAGTTCTAGCTACAATGGACTATAGTTTCATTACTCTCAATTCTCTCTTATCCCCATATGCCTTCAATGTACTAATGGGTTCCTTATATAGCTTCACAAGGGATAATGAAAGGTCGAATCCGTGCGATCTCAAGGCATATGGAAGGCCAAGAGTCATATGAGTCGGATCCAAGTCAAGGAATGCTCCAAAAGGATTTGGATTATGTACACATCCCGATGTACACGACTATAGGGGGAATATCCACGTATGTACACAGTTATCAGGGTAAAATCCAAGTATATCACTTTTCTTATGTTTTTAGGGATGATCAAGGACACATCAAAAGACAAAATGTGGTCCATAGGGGCTAATGAGTCTGCAGCGGGACATGGGAAGGCCATACAATGTGTGATTCACCTAGTGTGGTGAAATTCGCTATAACACATGCTCGTGCTAGCTCTCTCCATATGTCCTCCCTTCCGGTTGATCATCCAACTGTGTGGTAGCGGAGAGATCCCTAGTGGCCAGGTGGCTGCACTACTGGGCCTAGCCCTCCTCTGTGAAAACGTCAAGCCTGTAACATTGGAAACTGACTCCACATTCCACACCAGCATTTGCTAAACAATCAACAGCATTATTTGCATCCCTTCTAACTTGGTGAAAGGAGATGGCGGGGTGCGAGAGAAGAAGGACATGTAGGTGATCCAATCTGAATGCTAGGCACCAGCTAGGAGAGATCTTATCCATCTTTTGACCATTTAGGAGATGTTTAGCCACTGTGATTAGGGTGTTGGAATCCCCTTCTATTATTGCTAGTGTTAATACTATTATTTAGCAAGGGAGCAAAAAGACCATGGTGAGGAGGAAATAATGGTCACTTGTCAAACTTTGGTTAAAATTTATGGTATAAAAGTATGGTAAGAGGCAAAAACGATGAATTATCAAAGGATCTAACGGTGCGAAGCTAGAAGATGAAGATCAACCGCCTATATTGTGTCCGCTCTTTAAAATATACGAGGATGATAAATATATGTGGGCGTTTAATGCAATATATGGATCAACGATCGTCAATCCAATTTGATGAGATCTATGGTGTGTGTGAATTCTGCCTTGTGAACCTGCGCATTAGTTAAAACAAAGGAACCCGGCATAATTGAGTATGTGCCATTTGATCTGTCGGCAGAGAAATAAGGCGGATTACATCAACGATCGTGGATAAATCCGCAACGGGAACTTGCACAGTGGATAAGATGAGGATGCTCGGTGGAATAAGGTACGTGTCACTTGATCCAATGGCTAAAAATTAAAGGTGAAATATATCGACGGTCAATGATGGATCCAGAGTAGGAAGCTGCGCGATAGTTGGAAGTAAAGGGCGGTAGCGGAATAAAAACCATTGTACATGTGGTCGACTGTGGCGCGTTCCGGAGGCAAAAGTGGTTTGGTGGAAACCGCCAAAGGGAGCCTCCGAAGTGGGGTCCTATAAAAGCATAGTTTACTTGTTCGGTGATTATTTATTGGCATCGGATGATTTTGAAAAAGACCTGCGTGCTCGTCAACCTTCGACTGTCAATTTCAAACACAAGCAGTCACAGTAATAGGTAAGGCTCAAACACCCATAATTCATCTATCTGGTTACCATTATAGACTGAATTATGGACCAAGAAAAGGAATTGCAAGGGTCTGGTCATATTTTAGATGACCGGGAAGACTACCTAGTTGATAGAGACTAAGGGGTCTGTGACCCGTTCCTGTCCATAGGAAGTGTATCAGTCAGTAAAGAGAGGTTGTGGAATTATAATTCATAGAGCAATGATGTCTTAAATGTCTATAAATCCTTTCTATATTATTTCACCATGGAACAAACCCTGCATTTTCTAGAATTTACAGAGTGGTGCGTGGTTAATTATTTCCCTTCTTAAAGAGTCATTGTCAGTTAGTCTACTTCTCGAATACTCTGTAAAATCAATGCCAAAGTCGTCCGTGAAAACTTAAACCTTCCCGACAGTTATCCTGACAACCGTGAACATGTAAATGAGTCTATTCTTGCTGAATTATACAAAAGTTGTATCACTGAAGTCCGTTGCAAATTCCTGTCGAGTATTTTGAAAGAGGGTCACTCATTAGACAGTCTTCTCCCGCCTTACCATGTTCATATTTTCAAAAAAGAAGTTCAATTAGTGGTATCCCTGGTCTGTCAAATTCTGGGTCTTGATGATGATTGTCGCGTAAATGAAGTCATCCTTGGTTTTTTTTTTAAAATAAGTTCATTTGGTTCTGAGTCTCAATCGGTTCCTGTATTCAGTCTAGATGAGTACTTGGCGGAAGCAATACACCTTCAGTTAAGTAAATTCCCAAAGGTCAGGTTCTTTAAATTTCAAACTTACTTGTTGAACATGTTGATGTGTTCAAATGTCACTGAATTATAGTTTTTGAGTACCATATTCTCTTTTCATTTGCCCAAGATGATCAGCATGTTTGAGTTTGCCAATTCAATCATGTCAGAGATATATAAAATATTGTTCGATGAAGTGCTGCCCTGTGTGTTAGAAGATATGAAATGCCTGATGCAGTCCTTGCCTGAAGATCGAGTCGGATACTGGTTTCTGCATAAATATTGTACTGTTTTGAGGATATATGGATTCACTGGGGAACTATATAAGTTACCTGCTTTCCTCACTCCCAGATTTTTTGCATTAGAGTTCATGAGGCAAAGTTTGCATTCAGAGGAAGAACATTTTGGATCTTTTAAAAAATCTTCAAATATCAAATTCCCTCTCAAGGTTGGCTCTTTTATTTTAAAAAATAAAGGTTCCTTAGTGTTTATTGAAAAGTTATTGGGAAGCATGGAATTTCAAAAAGAGCCAAAGTCAAATTATGATCCTCACCACATAATTTCCCTAAGGAAGCAAGCCAACAAAAACAAACCGTTTGAACACCAGTTTATTGAAGGATTGAATGAAACAAAAAATTTGTTACAATTTATGGAAATTCAAGGGTCCGATGGAGATGCAAGTACTTTACCAATTACAGTATCACAAGTGATAGAGGGTACCAATGTTTTGATTAAGAGAATTCTGTCTGAAATTGAAAGCATGGAAGTGGATGAAGATGGGTCACACAAAAAGGCAAAATTCTTACAAGTTGGTGGAGTTTCAAGTGAAGAGATTTTTGATGATTTCAAGAGAGTTTCTTTCGTCCCAACGAAATCTGTACAAGTAAATCAATTTTCTTTTGAAAGTGTGGATAATTCAGAATCAAGTCCAATTTTCAAATCCAAGGAGGAGTTCAAGGCTAGTTACATGGAGAAAAGAAAGCAGTCTCTGGAAGAGACAAGAAGTTTACTCCCGAAGGTAAGGAATTTAAACAATCTGAAAACCTCCCTGCTTTTTTCCAGAGATATAGAAAGAAATACCTTCAAATTGGCCATGGTGAGCGACAAGAAAGTGGCAGAAATGGAACTAAGATTGGATAATATTATTGTACCTGACAAGATACAACTTCATAAGCAAACAAGTGATATTATTTATTCAGATATGTTACAAGCTATGATGAGAATCAATAAGCTACAAATTTTGGTAGATAAGTTAGAGATTCAATTGAAACATGAAAGAGTTGAAAATAAGGCCAATACCATTCAAATTAAGAAGCTACAAGCAGATATTATCCGTTCAGGAAATGAAAGAGATAACACCCAAGCTTTCAGAAGAATGTTGGAAGAAAATGATAATGCTCTCCAAGTTTTGAAGAAAAGATTGAAGATCCCAGGCACTAAGCATGTTCAATCATCTGAATTATTGGCACTGCAAGAAGAGAAATACAAGGTCCACCAGGAGATGATGGAACATAAAGGAAGAGCTGTTGAATTACAAGAGGAAAAAGACAAGTGGGAAACTAAACAGAGTGAGCTGATATCTCAAATCTCCATGCTAAAAAAGGACCAAAATGATGAAAAGGAGATCATGGAGGAATTGATGAGTCAGACTCCTACTGATGAGGACCTGTCTATTGTAAATATCAAGAAGCCATTAAATGATTTTTCTGTAGATGATTTGTTAGTACCTATGTCCCAGGTAAGCCTAAAGGATGAAGAAATAAAAGAGCTAAAGGTAGAAAATGAAAAGATCAAGTCCGAATTAGCCAAAGTAAGTCAGAATAAAAATAAAATATTGCAAGACAGAAATCAACTACAAAAGAAATTCAATGAACTGAAAGAAAGAAACATCGAGAAAGGTCCTCTCCAGGGGGCAAAGCACATCATTTGGGACACCTTATCTGTGGAAATCACTAAATTCAGGCACTATCTTAACTTTATCGATGATAAAAACATATTGATCAATTTGGGTCACCAAAGACTAAAGTTAGTGAATGAAAATATGGAGAGAAAACCTCTTGCCACGGCCCATAACACAATGAATATTTTAAATTCATTAACATACCAGAAATTACATGATATGGGAATAAAGGACAGAATATCAATAGTACTATGGGCTAAAAGGTTTATCCACAAGCACCAGTTAATGAAGACGGTCCAGGACAAGGCAAATGAAATGCTTTCATAGGTTAATAACTTCAAGCAGGTTTTAAAAGAGCTATTTGAGGACAGGCTACCATCCTTTTGGGACGGGGAAGGACGGATGTTCTCTCAGGAGCACTATCATAGCTTGTTAGTTCAAAGTTGCATGGATCATTCCAAATTTGATGATTTGGAAAAAGGCCTAACGGGGAAAGCTATTGTGGACAAATTGACTGAGGATTTCGAAATCTTACAAAAGTTCCTAATTATCAAGAGAGGATTTCCCAAGGTGTCATACGAAGCTTACATGGAGCTGGAAGTGTCAATTGGAGAGATGATGGAATATGATACCCCAAGTGCGGAGCAATGGAAAGTCCTGGAAAGGTTAGGAAAGACCAAATACATCCTTCATTCATGAGAACAAGTGTCGCACGCTGAGGAGCTGCTGGAATTGGCCTTGTACCAAGTTGATTGAATTTAATGATCTGTTAGGATTGAAGTTGTAGTTTATTCCTAGAAGTTAGGAATTTAGTTACAAGACTTTAATTAAGCCAGTCATTCACTTATGAATCTTCTTTGAAGATGAATCAATTTATGTATATAATTGCACCTATTTTATTTGATGGGGGTTGGAACCCATCCTGTTGTTGAATGCTTTGAAAGACATATTATTTTTTAATGACAGAGTGAATGCATAAGAATTATCAGAGATTCCTGTGTCATTTCCATTACAGTCCATATTTCTTTCCTTATGTGATTGTGTTTTCTAGTGTAACACTTCATTCTGTTTTTCTTCATATCTGAAACACAGTGTTGGATGGTTAGAATTCATAATTTTAATGCTCTGATCGTCGTTTTGGATATGTTATACATTCTTCTACTAAAGTTAATATAGAACTCATCTTTGATGCTCTGTATTAATGGTTGGTTCATTGTCTCTTCTGTCTCACCTGAACTAAATGGATGACTGTGATGAAATGGTTACCTTGCCTTTGATAAATCTCATGTATATGTCTTTGTGATATTTTTATTGTTATGTGACTCCATGCCCAATGGTTATGTGTTGTTTCAACCATCTATATAAATCTTTGGATGTTAGTCATATCTGGTCTCGTTAAATCTGTATTGAGAGATCCCTCTCTAGAATAAAAACCAGTTTCTTTCTAAAGTGGTTTTGTTGTTACCTTGGGATTTACCTTTACAACCTTGGGTACATTCTGAGTGCTAACAAACTGGCGTTGTTGCCGGGGAATGAAAGTGCGTATCTGCCCTGGGGGAACGATAGTGTTTAAAGAAGATTTCTGTGGGCAAAATGAATTTTTAACAGTAAAAAGGTTGTATATTTGTCTTGGTCACTCCATTGTAAAACTTATTCAGAACTTAAGGAGTCATTCTAGCTTCGAGAAGACACACGCGAGGTAACTTTGATATCGAAATATTGAAAAGTTTCGAAGACCCAGAAAGATTATTTAAAAGAAAAAATAAAGAAAAGTTATGTTTCCCTTTGTTTGGTGCATCATCATCTCAAGATTCTCATATTGATCCAGAATGGGAAGTTAATGCTGGGAAAAGTCTATTGAGAACCAAATCAGAGTCTGACCTTAAGAATACTGAGTTCAGTCCTCGACGGTTAGAATCTTATTTGTTGGGTTCCCTCTGGAGAGATTTACAACAGACCACTAAAGTTGAAACATTTACCTCTCAAAATACTCAAAGTTCTTCAGTTCCTGTGAATCCACCTAGGCCAATGGCAGCCATATTTGCTCCCTTGTGTTTGCCTCTTTTATTACATGACCTTCCTCAGAACTATTCCCAAAGAATTTCTTTGTTTGATGGAGAAAGTGATGTAACTACAAAACAACATGTTGCCAAGTTTGAAGATTTCATTGACTTAGAAGAAGTTGATTATCCGGATGTTAAAATGCAGTTATTTTCTCAAAGTTTGTCAGGTGAGGCAAAGAAATGGTTTAAAGATTTGCCAAATGGGTCTATAGTAAATTTTCAAGCTTTTCAAAATGCTTTCCTGGACAAGTGGGATGATAAACAGAATCCTCTGCAACTTTTATCTCAGTACAATAGTCTCAAAAAAGGGGGTTTTGAGTCTGTTCACGAATTTTCGAGCGGATTGATGAGGGTCTATAACTCTATTCCGGATGACATAAAACCTTCTACAACAGCTGCTAAGCTACATTATGTTGGGGCTTTTGATAATGATTTCGCATTTTCATTGCGAGCGAGAAAATCGACAACTCTTGCCGCCATGTTTACATATTCTCTAGAAGTAGAAGCAAATATGATGGCAAGTGGAAAGATGAAACATAGAGATATTGATAGAAGGAAAAAGGAAGAAAATTTTCCTTCTGCTTCTTCTTCCACTAATGATGTCAAATTTGAAATGATGTTGAAAACCATGGAAAAGTTGATGGATAGATTAACTATGGATAATAAGGGATTTAATAGGGAACAAGCTGAGCCTCAAATCAAGAATCCTAATTTCAAAAGACCGAATTCCCTTGTTCCTCCCCAAAATAGACAGAGAGACCTGAGAAATCCAAGAAATCAAGAAGAACAGCCTATCTGCCCACCATTTCTTGAAAATTATGTTGTTGATGAAGAACATCCCCCTGAAAATGAGATTCATCTTTTTGGAGAGCAGGATTCAGAAATATATCTTACTGAAGAGGAGCATAACATGTTTGAACAAGAAGATCAATATCAAGAGTTCGGAAAAGAAACAGAGCAGTATAAAAGAGGGTATTTACATGCTATGGATGATGTGCAAAGGAAAATCAGATTAAGAGATCAGGAAGTTCTCATAAATAAAGGAAAGGCAAACCCAAATCATCCTTCCGCTAGTTCTGTGAATATAGAAAAAGGGAAAGAAGTACAAAAAGCACCTTTTGTAAATAGAGAGGTCAAAAATGATGCACAAAGAGATAAAATAATGAAGCAGGCGACTCCGGTTGATGTCGAAAAAAATGGTTTTGGTTTCAATTTACAAAATGAACTTTCAAAGTTAAAAATCTCCGTTCCATTTAATGAGTTATTGAGAAACACTGAATACAGAGAGACTATCACAAAAATGGTCAAAAATCAAGGGGAAGGGCAATCTGACATTTTAGAGCTGAATGATGTTAATCCCGCTATTTCATTTGGGTCAAAAGTTGAAAATTTAGAAAGTGAAGAAGTCCCTCCTTTCTATTAAGTCTAAATGTGCATGATAAAGTGGTCCATAATGCCATGTTAGACTCAAGAGCATCACATATTCTAATGCCGAAGGGAGTGGTAGAGAGTTTGGGATTGGAAGTGACAAGACCTTACAAAGATTTGTATTCATTTGATTCTAAAAGAGTAAAATGCCTTGGTTTGATTAAAGATATGGTGGTAACTCTAAACAAATTGCCAGCTAAAACTATAGTCATGGATGTGGTAGTTGCAGATATCCCACCCAAGTTTGGGGTATTGTTGTCAAGATCTTGGACTTCCAAGTTGAAAGGTAGTTTACAGATGGATATGTCATATGCTACCATTCCTGTTCGAGATGGGAGAAGAAGATTATATAGTGAAAAAGAACTCCTTATGTAGTAAGCAGTCAAGATAGACCTAAGATTCATCATATATATGCTGTTGATACTGATTTGGGGTCTTCTATTTTCTTTAGTGATGTTGTTCCACATGATTTAGAAAGGGCATTGCAGAGGAAGTATGAAGAAAATAAGGAAGAGGAAGCAATGGAGCAGGATGCGTTGGAGGCGAAGCAGAAAAGAGAAGGCCAATGGATCATGTACTTTGATGGATCTACTGCAAAAATAGGTGTTGGAGCTGGTGTATATATAATTTCTCCCATTAGAGATTTCAAAGCTTTATCATATAAATTAACTTTCGAATGCACAAATAATGTAGCAGAATATGAAGCCTTGTTATTAGGGTTGCATGCTTTGAAAGATATGGGAGCACAAAAAATAAGAGTCTTGGGAGATTCAGAGTTGGTGATAAACCAAATAAATGAAAGTTATCAAACCAGACATCGCCGGATGAGGGCTTACAGAATGAAGTATGGGACATGTTTGGTAATTTCTTTATGGAGCAAATAATTCAGGTAGTTCCTAGACACGCAAATTTGGTAATTGATTCTTTAGCCGTGGCAACTGGAAAATTTGAGACCCTTGTTGCTGTTCAGAAGGAATACCAGGTGGAGATTGTGAATAGACCGTCTATTCCTGACAATTCTAAATACTGGCAAGTATTCGAAGATGATATGCAGATAAGAAGATTTTTAGAATTATCAGGAGAGTTCGTAAATACTCATATTGACACTGAAAATAGTAATGATGAGACCTTTGAGAGTGATGAAGAAATTGAAGCAGAAGGAAAAGACGATGAGAAGTTAAAGAAAACCCTGGGAGGTAAGGATATTATCCAGCTGAAAAATAATTTCATACCAAGAGGCTTCATCCCTTTGGAAAAGATTTTTGATCAGAATGATGTTGCCAAGAATCCCAAAGTAAAGCATGTTGGAGATGCTATTGAAGATAGGAATATCGGAACTGAAGAAAATCCTAAAGTTATAAAGTTTTCCAAGAAACTGCCTAAAAAGGAGAAAGAAGAGTATGTGAAATTAATGAAAAAATACACAGATGTGTTTTCTTAGAGTTATGAAGACCTTAAAGAATATGATACATCTATCATACAACATACTATTCCTATAAAGCCCGGGGAGAAACATTTCAAACAGAAACTCAGGAGAATAAACCCTAAAGTGCTTCCCATCATTGAGAAGGAAATAAAGAAGTTGTTTGATGCCAAGATCATTGTAACACTAAGATTTTCAAAATGGGTTGCAAATCTAGTCCCTTTCAGGAAAAAGAATGGAGAGATAAGATTGTGCATAGATTTCCGCAATTTGAATAAGGTCTCTATGAAGGATAATTATCCTTTGCCAAAAATGGATCGTATACTGCAGCAAGTGGTAGGAGCTGAGAGAATCTCAATGCTAGATGGTTTTTCTGGCTATAATCAAATCAAGGTATTACCTGAAGATCAAGAAAAAACTGCTTTCACTACACCTTGGGGCACTTTTATGTATGCAAAAATGCCTTTTGGCTTAATGAATGCAAGAGCTACTTTCCAGCAAGCTATGGACATTGCTTTTACATGAGAAATCATAAATTTTGTGGTGATCTATATGGATGACATCACAGTCTATTCAAAGTCTGATAGAGAACATTTGCATCATCTGGAGAAAGTTTTCACAAAATGTAGGAAATATGGTATATCTCTGAATCCGAAGAAATCCAATTTTGCATTAGAAGAAGGAAAGTTGTTGGGCCATATAATATCTAAAGATGGCATAAATATTGATCATGAAAGGTTAAGTGTGATTCTAAAGGTAGGAGAGCCCAAAAGTAAAAAAGAGATACAGTCATTTCTTGGACAGGTGAATTTCTTCAGGAGGTTTGTACCCAGTTTCCCTGAGTTTTTGATGAATATTACAAATATGTTGAAAAAGGGTCAGGAAATAAAGTGGAATGCAGAGGCTAGGAATTCCTTTTGGGAAATCAAGAAAGCAATATCAGATGCTCCTGTGTTAGTAAGTCCATACTTTACCAAATATTTCTCAATTTTCTCATATGCTTCAAAACATACTATAGCAGCAGTTTTATTGCAGAGGAATGGTGGAAATTTGGAACAGCCCATAGCATTTTTCAGCAAAATGTTGCGGGATGGAGAATTGAAATATGACATCATGGAAAAGCAGGCATATGATTTAGTTAAAGCATTGAAATATTTCAAGATATATGTTCTACATTCACATATAATTGTACATGTCCCAACTGCTACAGTAAAAGTGATATTGACACAACCCGATCCAGAAGGCAGAAGGGCGAAATGGATAGCCACATTATTGGAATATGATACCGAAATAAATCCCACCAAGTTTATTAAAGGACAAGGATTAGCTAAAATGATGGCTAATTCAAATTGTGAATCTTTGCAAATTAATTTCTTATCTCATCAAGCTAATCAGCTAGATACAAAAGTGGAAGTAATGGCCGATTTTGTGGTTTCTCCATGGTATTCTGATATTGTATATGTCCTTCAAAATTTGCAAGCACTGGAGGGGTTGAGTAAGTCAATATCCCGATCCATATAATTAAAAGCTGCCAAATTTTGTATTCTAAATCAATATCTTTATTGGAAAGACCCCAGAGGAATGTTGATAAATTGTCTTTTGGAAAATGAAGCTCAGCATACAGTCAAAGAATTTCATAAGGGATATTGTGGGGGGCATCATTCTTGGAAGGTGACGGCAAAAACAATTCTAAGAGCAGGCTATTATTGGCCTACATTATTTTTAGATGTGTATAAAGAAACTAGTAAGTGTCATCAATGCCAATTTTTTTACGGAAAAAGAAAAGTACTTCCTCTCCCTTTGAATCCCATAACAGTAGAAGCTCCTTTCCAGCAGTGGGGTTTGGATTTTATTGGAGAAATAAACCCCAATTCATCAGGACAACACAAATGGATTCTTACCGTACAGATTATTTTACAAAATGGATTGAAGCTATTCTCACTAAGAGAGCTACTGAGACTGTAATCATGGATTTCCTTGAAGAAAATATATTGGCTCGATTCGGATGCCCCAGAAGAATAGTAACAGACAATGCGGCTGCGTTTAAATCCAAGAAAATGATCTATTTCTGTCACAAGTATCATATAAGCCTCAATCATTCAATTGGCTATTATCCACAGGGAAATGGGTTAGTTGAATCTTCTAATAAAATCCTAGTAAGGATCATCAGGAAGCTGTTAGAAGATAACAAAAGGTCCTGGCACACTAAGCTCAAGTATGCTCTCTGGGCTGACAAGATTAGTACCAAAAGAGTGATTGGCATGTCTCGGTTCCAACTGGTGTATGGGACTGAAGTTGTTTTTCTAGCATCATTAGGTGTCCCAGTCATGAGATATTT
This sequence comes from Pseudotsuga menziesii, assembly GCA_001517045.1. Classification (NCBI taxonomy): domain Eukaryota; kingdom Viridiplantae; phylum Streptophyta; class Pinopsida; order Pinales; family Pinaceae; genus Pseudotsuga; species Pseudotsuga menziesii. Next base: position 54,791 of record LPNX010713185.1, read on the forward strand.
CCAATATCAGCAAGAAGAACCAAATCATATGCAAAGGAGGATAAATGAAATTATTGAACTGGATGCGTAAAAGAATAAAGCTTATGACAGGGTGCAATCACATCAGGAGAAAATGAAAAGTACTTTTGACAGAAGAATCAATGAAGAACAGTTTCAGATCGATGATTTGGTCTTGAAATGGGATGCTCCTAAAGAAGACAAACATGGGAAATTTGATCATATGTGGGTAGGTCCTTATGTTGTTGCTGGTTACAGAGGGAAAAACGCAATTTTGCTAGAATATCGGAACTGGGTTCCTCTCGATAGTAACCCTGTCAATGGAAGGTATCTGAAACATTACCTGTCCTGAGGAGGAGGGTAAAATTTGTATTATAGGCTGTAAATGCTCATTTCTCTTTACAAAGTCAACATGAATGGTAGGCCGAATGTATTTGAAGCCCACAGTGAAGGCCCTAAGATACAGGAGGCGTGCTTTTCCTTTCTAAAAACAAAAAAAAATATCTACGAAAAACAAAAAATGAATTTTCTGGAAGTTATTGTGAAAAATAAAAAATAGGCACCTGGTCTACGAGTTCTTTGATACCTTGTGGGGAAAATATCATCCTTAGATGGAGCCAGCTGTTAACATTATTATTTAGCAAGGGAGCAAAACGACCATGGTGAGGAGGAAATAATGGTCACTTGTCAAACTTTGGTTAAAATTTATGGTATAAAAGTATGGTAAGACGCGAAAACGATGAATTATCAAAGGATCTAATGGTGCGAAGCTAGAAGATGAAGATCAATAGCCTATATTGTGTCTTCCCTTTAAAATATGCGAGGATGATAAATATATGCAGGCGTTTAATGCAATATATGGATCAACGGTCGTCGATCCAATTTGATGAGATATACGGTGTGTGTGAATTCCGCCTTGTGAACCTACACATTAGTTAAAACAAAGGAACCCGACGGAATTGAGTACGTGCCATTTGATCTGATGGCGGAGAAATAAGGCGGATTACATCAACGATCATGGATAAATCTGCAATGGGAACTTGCACTGTGGATAAGACGAGGACGCTTGGTGAAATTAGGTACGTGTCACTTGATCCAATGGCTGAAAATTAAAGGTGAAATAGATTGACGGTCAATGATGGATCCGGAGTAGGAAACTGTGCGATAGTTGGAAGTAAAGGGCGGTAGCAGAATAAAAACCATTGTACACATGGCCGACTGTGGCGCGTTCCGGAGGCAAAAGTGGTTTGGTGGAAACTTCCAAAGGGAGCCTCCGGAGTGGGGTCCTATAAAATCATAGTTGACTTGTTCGGTGATTATTTTATTGGCGCCGGACGATTGTGAAAAATACATGCGTGCTCGTCCATCTTCGACTATCAATTTCAAATGCACGTAGTTACGGTAATAGGTAAGCCTCAAACACCCATAATTCATCTATCTGGTTGCCATTATAGACTGAAGTATGGACCAAGAAAAGGAATTGCAAGGGTCTCGTCATATTTTAGATGACCGGGAAGACTACCTAGTTGATAGAGACCGAGGGGTGTGTGGCCCGTTCCTGTCCATAGTAAGTGTATCAGTCAGTAAAGAGAGGTTGTGGCATTATAATTCATAAGGCAATGATGTCTTAAATGTCTGTAAATCCTTTTTGTATTAGTTCGCCATCGAGAAAACCCTGCATTTTCCAGAATTTGCAGAGTGGTGCATGGTTAATTATTCCCCTTATCAAAGAGTCATTGTCAGTTAGTCTACTTCTCAAATACTCTGTAAAATCAATGCCAAAGTCATCCGCAAAAACTTAAACCTGCCCGACAGTTATCCTGACAACCGTGAACCTGTAAATGAGTCTATTCTTGCTAAATTCTACAAAAGTTGTATCACTGAAGTCCATTGCAAATTCCTATCCAGTATTTTGAAAGAGGGCCAGTCATTAGACGGTCTTTTCCTGCCTTACCATGTTCATATTTTCAAAAAAGAAGTTCAATTAGTGGTATCCCTGGTCTGTCAAATTCTGGATCTTGACGATGATTGTCGCGTAAATGAAGTCATCCTTGGTTTTTTGTTAAAAATAAGTTCATTTGGTTCTGAGTCTCAATCGGTTCCTGTATTCAGTCTAGATGAGTACTTGGCAGAAGCAATACACCTTCAGTTAAGTGAATTCCCAAAGGTCAGGTTCTTTAAATTTCAAACTTACTTGTTGAACATGTTGCTGTGTTCAAATGTCACTGAATTACAGTTTTTGAGTACCATCTTCTCTTCTAATTTTCCCAAGCAGGTCAGCATGTTTTAGTTTGCCAATTAAATCATGTCAGAGATATATAAAATTTTGTTCGATGAAGTGCTTCCCTGTGTGTTAGAAGATATCAAATGCCCGATGCAGTCCTCTCCTGAAGATCGAGTCGGAGACTGGTTCCTGCATAAAGATTGTACTGTTTTGAGGATATATGGATTCACTAGGGAACCATATAAGTTACTTGCTTTCCTCACTCCCAGAGTTTTTGCATTAGATTTCATGAGGCAAAGGTTGCATTCAGAGGAAGAACATTTTTGAGCTTTTAAAAAATATTCAAATATCAAATTTCCTCTCAAGGTTGGCTCTTTTATTTTCAAAAATAAAGGTGCCTTAGTGTTTATTTAAAAGTTATTGGGAAGCATGGAATTTCAAAAATATCCAAAGGCAAATTATGATCCTCACCACATAATTTCCCTAAGGAAGTAGGCCAACAAAAACAAACCGTTTGAACACCAGTTTATTGAAGGATTGAATGAAACAACACATTTGTTACAATTTATGGAAATTCAAGAGTCTAATGGAGATGCAAGTACTTTACCAATTAAAGTATCACAAGTGACAGAGGGTCCCAATGTTTTGATTAAGAGAAGTCTATCTGAAATTGAAAGCATGGAAATGGATGAAGATGGGTCACACAAAAAGGAAAAATTGTTACAAGTTGGTGGAGTTTCAAGTGAAGAGATTTCTGATGATTTCAAGAGAGTTGCTTTAGTCCCAACGAAATATGTACAAGTAAATCAATTTTCTTTTGAAAGTGTGGATAATTCAGAATCAAGTCCAATTTTCAAATCCAAGGAGGAGGTCAAGGCCAGTTACATGGAGAAAAGAAAGCAGTCTCTGGAAGAGACAAGAAGTTTACTCCCAAAGGTAAGGAATTTAAACAATCCGAAAACCTCCCTGGTTTCTGCGAGAGATATAGAAAGGAATACCTTCAAATTGGCCATGTTGAGCGACAATAAAGTGGCAAAAATGGAACTAATATTGGATAAGATTAGTTTACCTGACAAGATACAGCTTCATAAGCAAACAAGTGATATTATTTATTCAGATCTATTACAAGCTATGATGAGAATCAATAAACTACAAATTTTGGTAGATAAGTTAGAGATTCAATTGAAACATGAAAGAGTTGAAAATAAGGCCAATACCATTAATATTAAGAAGCTACAAGCAGATATTATCAGTTCAGGCAATGAAAGAGATAACACCCAAGCTGTCATAAGAATGTTGGAAGAAAAGGATAATGCTCGCCAAGTTTTGAAGAAAATATTGAAGATCCCAGGCACTGAGCATTTTCAATCATCTAAATTATTGGCACTGCAAGAAGAGAAAGACAAGTTCCACCAGGAGATGATGGAACATAAAGGAAGAGCTGTTGAATTACAAGAGGAAAAAGATAGGTGGGAAACTGAACGGAGTGAGCTGATATCTCAAATCGCCATGCTAAAAAAGGACCAAAATGATGAAAAGGAGATCATAGAGGAATTGATGAGTTAGACTCGTACTGATTAGGACCTGTCTATTGTAAATATCAAGAAGCCATTAAATGATTTTTCTGCAGATGATTTGTTAGTACCTATGTCCCAGGTAAGCCTAAAGGAGGAAGAAATAAAAGAGCTAAAGGTAGAAAATGAAAAAATCAAGTCCGAATTAGCCAAAGTAAGTGAGAATAAAAATAAAATATTGCAAGATAGAAATCAGCTGCAAAAGAAATTCAATGAACGGAAAGAAAGAAACACCGGGAAAGGTCCTCTCCAGGGGGCAAAGCACATCATTTGGGACACCTTATCTGTGGAAATCACTAAATTCAGGCACTATCTGAACTTTATCGATGATCAAAACATATTGATCAATTTGGCTCACCAAAGACTAAAGTTAGTGAATGAAAATATGGACAGAAAACCTTTTTCCACGGCCCAGAACACATTGAATTTTTTAAATTCATTAACATACCAGAAATTACATGATATGGGAATAAAGGACAGAATATCAATAGTACTATGGGATAAAAGGTTTATCCACAAGCACCAGTTAATGAAGATGGTCCGGGACAAGGAAGATGAAATGATTTCCCAAGTTAATAACTTCAAGCAAGTTTTCACAGAGCTATTTGAGGATGGCCTACCATCCTTATGGGACGAGGAAGGACAGATGTTCTCTCAGGAGCACTATCATAGCTTGTTAGTTCAAAGCCACATGGATCATTCAAAATTTGATGATTTGGAAAAAGGCCTAACGGGGCAAGCTATTGTGGACAAATTGACAGAGGATTTTGAAATCTTACAAAAGTTCATGATTATCAGGAGAGGATTGCCCAAGGTGTCATATGAAGCTTACATGGAGCTGGAAGTGTCAATTCGAGAGATGATGGAATATGATACCTTAAGCGCGGAGCAATGGAAAGCCGTGGAAAGGTTCGGAAAGACCAAATACATCCTTCATTCATGAGAAAAAGTGTCACGCGCTGAGGAGCTACTGGAATTGGACTTGTACCAAGTTGATTTAATTTAATGATCTATTAGGATTGAAGCTGTACTTTATTCCTAGAAGTTAGGAATTTAGTTACAAGACTTTAATTAAGCTGTTCATTCAGTTATGAATCTTCTTGGAAGATGAATCAATTTATGTATATAATTGCATCTATTTTGTTTGATGCGGGTTGGAACCCATCCTGTTGTTGAATGCTTTGAAAGACATATTATTTTTGAATGACAGAGCGAATGCATAAGAATTATCAGAGATTCCTGTGTCGTTTCCATTACAGTCCGTATTTCTTTCCTTATGTGATTGTGTTTTCTAGTGTGACACTTCATTCTGTTTTTCTTCATATCTGAAACACAATGTTGGATGGTTAGAATTCATAATGTTTATGCTCTGATCGTCGTTTTGGATATTTTATACATTCTTCTGCTAAAGTTAATATAGAACTCATCTTTGATGCTCTGTATTAATGGGTTGTTCATTGTCTCTTCTGTCTCACCTGAACTAAATGGATGATTGTGATGAAATGGTTACCTTGCCTTTGATAAATCTCATGTATATGTCTTTGTGATATTTTTATTTTTATGTGACTCCATGCCCAATGGTTATGTGTTGTTTCAACCATCTATATAAATCTTTGGATGTTAGTCATATCTGGTCTCATTAAATCTATATTGAGAGATCCCTCTCTGGAAGAAAAACCAATTTCTTTCTAAAGTGGTTTTGATGTTACCTTGGGATTTACCTTTACAACCTTGGGTACATTCTGAGTGCTAACAGCTAGGAGGAACCCCCCTCTGATCAGAACTTTTGATCCATGAATGAGGCCTTCCAGCTCTGCTAAATTATTTGTGTCCTCTCCTATAGCTCCCATGAACACCTTCTTAATCTGGCCATCATGGTCTCCGCAGATACCACCAAAACCAGCCTAACCTGGGTTGCCATGAGATGCTCCATCAAAGTTCAATTTAAAAACACCGAGAGGAGGGGTCGACCATATTGCTGGGATGGAGATGCACATTTTGTCCCGATAGTGCAGAGCATCAATCATAGGCTTATTCAACCTAAAATTCACCGCAATCTGGAGTTCTTCCCTTGGGATAATATTATCCTATGCCTGCCATTGCATACATCTAATAGAGGATACCAAGTTGTCTTGCACCGTGTTCGATTCTACCTCCATGTTTTTTCATTGGTCGCAAAAAATCCTAGCATTTCGCTCCTTCTAGACACACCACATTGCCATACCCGAAAAAGAATTCCAAATGTCTCTAATTATGGGGTTATTGAAGGATCGAGGAAACCAGTCTCTTATAGTCTAAGGGGGATGACCTTGTATCCTGTCACTCCACCAGAACATCATCGCTCCCTTTTTCCAAATTGTAGCTGCAAAGGGGAAATTGTCTAGTAAGTGGCCCTTCGTTTCCTTCGCTTGATGACACATACAACATTGGGATTGACCAATGATCCCCCGTTTTCACAAATTGTCACAAGTGAGGATTCTTCCTCTGATTACAAGCCAAACGAAGAGGGCCACTTTGGACCATAAGTTGACAGCCCAAATTTTCCCTAGATGTCATCCATCTCCATGTTCCTTGACATCCTGATGATGTAGGCCTCTTTGACGCTGAAGGATCCTTTTGAAGAGTATCCCCACCATAAGATATCAGGGCGCTCCTGGAATTTGACAAAGCGTTTATTCAATTCCTCCTGGAAAGCACCCCAGTCCTCCTCACTCATAAGATCAGGTTTCTTAGGAAAGTCCCACCGATGATAGTCAACCTAGATTCCTGGGCCCCATGACTGGTTCACTAGAACCCTACCCCTCTTGATCTCCTGCTGTTTGATAAGAGCCCACCTAGGAATTCTTCCGAGGATGGGGAACTGGTTCCATGAATCTTCCCAAAACTTTGCCTAGAAACCATCCCTGGTCTCCTAGAAACTATGCTCTTGGATTATTGATTTCCCATCCAAGGATTTTAACCAGATGGTAGATCCACTAGGGGCTTCATTGTAGCATATCAGGAGATGACTAGGCTTGTCCCTGGCATATTTTTTTCCCCACAATCTTGCCCAGGGTTCCGATGAGTGGTTGACCCATCTTCACCAGATCTTATCCTCTAGGATCTTCGACATAATTTCAAGGTCCCTAAGGCCCAAGCCCCTCTATTCCTTAGGTTTGCAGACATCCTCCCATCTTACTAAAGAAAATTTGGCCTTTTCCCCACTCGATCCCGAGAGGAAATTATGTTTGATACTTTGGATTTGCTTAAGGATAGCCTTAGGAGCAGCTAAGACCAAGAAAAGGTACGTCGGCATTGCTTGTAAGATGGACTTGACCAAGATCAGCCTGCTAGGAAAATTAAGGGTGTGGAGCACTCAGCTAGATAATCTCTGCTTTAGTCTATCCAAGAGTTCCTGCCATTCTGCTATTTTCGGCCTTCCCAGCCCCAGGGGGATACCAAGATATTTGGACGGGAGGTCTCCTCTAGAAAAACCCAAGATTCTCAAGATATTCCTTTGAGTGGCTGGGGGGGTATTGAAAAAGAAAACCTAATATTTGTTAGGATTAACAGCCAAGCTTGATGCCTGAGCAAAAATTTCTAGGATTTTTTTTAAGTTTCTGGATTTTTGGACTGAAGGGTGCCCCATGAGCATAGTGTCATCCACAAATTGCTGATTCATCTGAGGGGGAATTCCCTCATGAGCTCTCACTCCTTGAATTTCCCCATTTTCAACCTAGGAAGCAATGAGGCGGCTCAGGCCCTCCGCCATGAGGATGAACAAGAAGGGGGACAGAGGGTCCCCTTGGCGGATGCTCCGAGAAGGCTGAAAGGAGGAAGTCGGGGATCCATTAAGGATGATATTGAATAACAGAGAGGAAACCAGGACCATAACCCATTCAACCCAGTTGGGGGAGAAGCAATAGGCCCCCAACATCTTCTCCATGAATTCCCAATTGAGCTTGTCAAAAGATTTTGCAATGTCAATTTTAATCATTATCCCATGGATTCGGGTGCTTTTAAGCGAGTGCAACACTTTGTGCACAAGAATGACCCCATCCAATATTTCCCTCCCCTCAACAAAACCCAATTGTTCAGGTATTATAAGCACCGAGAGGATGGGTTTGAGTTTGTTGGCAATGACTTTGGAGATGATCTTGTATATAACATTGCATAACGCAATTGGTCTGAATTTGTTAGGCGAATCCGCTCTTGCTTATTTAGGGATAAGGGTTAGAAATGTAGCATTGAATGCTTTGAGGACCCCTTTTTTTAATCTGGATTCTTCCACAATAGCCAGCACATCCTCCTTAACAAGATCCCAGAAGAAATGGAAGAAGTTGGATGTGAATCCATTTGGTCTAGGAACTTTTCCTAGGGCCATGTGATTAACTACTTTCTCCACTTCTTGCATCCCAATAGGCTTAGTCAGCATTTCCTTGTTTTCAGTAGTGACCAATCTAAGAATTAACCTAGTGATTGGCTTGATGTCCTTGCTTCTGTTTCCTCGGTCTTCCCTGAGAATCTCTGAGAAGTGTTAGGTGAGCTTAGCTTCTATCTCCCTCCTAGTGTCTACTTTGTCTCCAACTCTAGTTTTAAGCCTCTGGATTATAGTGTTGTTCCTATTTCAGATCATCGAGTTATGAAAGAATTTAGTGTTTCTTTCACCCTCCTTCATCTATTTAACTCTCGCCTTCTGCTATCAATATAGTGACTCTTGTTTTTCCCTGGATTCTAGTTGTCCCATAAGTTCCTTTTCTATTTTTTCATTTCCTCATTCCATCCAATTTCCATGCCCTTTCTGTTGATGAGGTCCAACTCCAGCAACAGTTGTTTGTTGTCCTAAAAAATGTTTCTAAATTCCTCTCGTTTCCATTTAGAGGTCTTCGCTTTCAGGGATTTAAGTTTCTGCTAAAATTGAAACATTATGGTTGCTGGGGTGGAACCAATTCCTGCCACCACTGACTTACCATGTTTTTGAAGTCCTTGTGTTCCATCCATAAACATTCAAACCTAAAGGGTTTCCCCCTAGGGGAACTAGTCCAATCCCAAGAGAGGCTGATGGGCCATTGGTATGAGCCATTCTCCGAGAGAACATCAGCCATAATTTCCCCCATACTGTGAAAGACATTTTCTGACACCAAGAAGCAATCTAGGCGAGAGGCAACCATACTCCCCTCCATGCTTGGTGTTCCACGTGAGCCATCCACTTCTCATTTCCACATCAACCAATGAACCCCGAGCAAGAAATTTGTTGAATATTTCCTGGAATTTGTCCAAGGTTCCTCTTCTACCCTTCTTCTCTCCAAGATTTGCGATCAGATTGAAGTTTCCCCCAATCACCCATGGCCCTTGCTCCACTTGTTCCTGGAGCCAGTTGAGAAAACCTATGAAAGAGTTTTTCTTATGGAAATAGTTGGGACCATAGATGTTTCTAGTCATGCCCCGAACTCCCAAATCTAGAAAGCAAAAGCATACCATGAGCACAAACTTGTTAGCCCACCAGTTGGAGAGTTCCACCGATCGTGGCTACCATAGAATATAAATACCACCCGATTGTCCTGCGGCATCGATGGCCATGACCTGAATTCCTTTCCAAATCTTGTCCTTGATTTTTGAAAGGCCTTCAAAACCGCATTTGGTTTCTTGGAGAAATAGAATGTCCGGGGGTTCCTTCTTAAGCTTACGGTTTATTGCTTTCCACTTCCTAGGGTTACTACACCCCCTGATATTCCAAGAAATGAGCTTCATTGACAAACCTTTTTGGCTTCAAAGAAGGCTGCATGGATCATAGGGTACTGTCCATATTCAATCAGACATACTCACACCACTGCTATTCACTACTTATTGGTATTCCTTCCACGACGCAATTCCTCCTCAGGGGATTTCCTCTTGCTGCCCTTCTGGGAATCTGGGTCGATTCCCAAACATTCTACTGCACCCATTCGAATAATGGCCTCCTGGAGAAGTTCAAGTTGATGACACAATACATACCCTTGTCCCTTCTTCCTGCATTCTTCCTCTATGGCATCCAGGTCAAGCTCGCTCAGATCCATGTCTTCCCCTTCATCCTCCTCCACTCCTTCCATCTGTTGGGATTCCTTAGGAACTAGAGATTTGGAAAGGCCTTCTAGCTGGTCTTCAGTTGATGTTCTGGCCTACATATCCTCACCCTCTTCCATGGAAGCTAGAGCTTTGAAAGAGTTCCCTTGAGATTTCTCACGGGACAGGGTGGCCGTTCGCACTGGGGGTTTTCCCCACCCTTTCTGCGATGCTTATTCTTAACTTGGGTGAACCCATCATCAACCACAATGATGAGAGGCACAGGAGCAGCCCAATTCTACTTAAGGCACTCTCTGGGACAATTCCTCCCCAGATGCCCGTATTCTTGATAGAGCTGACATCTAAAGGGGATCTATTCGTAATCAGTGTGCTGGATCCATTCGTCATCTTCCCAGTTTAGATTGATTGCTTCAAGGGGCTCTTGAGATAGATCCATGTAAACACAGATCAGAGAAAAGTCCGTGTATATTTGGATCCTCATTTGTTCTGCAATGTTTATGAATTCTCCAATATTGTTTCCAATATCCCGCAAGGTCTCCAAGTCCCAATATTCACCCGGGATGGAGAATAGGTGAATCCAGACTATGGCTACTGTCATGTCTTCCATTTCTGGGTTGAAACATTCCTTCCATGGTCATAAGTAAAGGCCTGCTGAGAAGAAAAAATATGGGCCCCCCTCCAAAATTCTATCCCTATCTTCCTGGTTAAAGAAGATGACGGTGAAGAAACCCTTTGATCCCAGATATAGATCGTAATGACCTTTAAGTTTACACACCCCATTGATCCACTTGACCAGGTCCTTTTCCTTCGCCCAAATCCCCACAAATTTCCTGATTAGTGCCTTTTCCTTCCAAGTCCCGATCTTTTCCCTGACAGCCTCGGATTTGATCTGAATGATGGGTATGGAGGCCGTTTGGTGGAAGCAGCCCCCCATACTCGATTGTTTTCCTTTCTTGGGAATAGGTAGACCTCTTTCCTCCTTATTATCCTCTGCCAAGGCATTTCTTCTTGAGATAGAAGACCCACTATCCCGAGCAGGCACCTCCTACCCTAGTGCCTCCATGGTGCCGCCATGGCCCCCTACAGGAGGCCAAGATGCTGAGCAAAGCCTACAACCAGACAGAGCCAAACCATCGTACTTCTCTTCAAACCCTCGTCGACCCTCCTCCTATCAAATCCTACTAACATAATAGTGTTCGTGCTAAAAATAACACCCCAAAGCTAACTCTATGTTATCTTAACCTATAAATAAATATTGAAATTGCAATAAAAAGAAATTACTATTCTATAAAGTAGCACTTGGTCCAAAAGCGAACTAACTAATGAAAGTAAAACTAACTACTCAAACTTGCTCCAAATTATCTAATCTATGCTATGAATGAGAAAACTATTCTACTTATGCAAAAGTAAAGATCTATCTAAGAATGTAATTACAACTTGATTATTAAAGAGAGAAACTAAGATATAAGCTATAGAATTTATAAACTAATTACTTTAAAACGAAAACTATTCTATTTCTTAGAAAAATTGGACTAACTACCTAATATATGGAATTCAACCTAATTATTGAACTATGGATTCTTAGAGAGGAAAGAAAACATTATTCTAAATACTAAGCATAAATAAATGTGTTTTGAAAAAGTAAACTAATTGAAAGAAAACTATTTAATTAATCTATGTAATTTAACTCGACAACTAACTATGAATTGACGAAAAATAAGACAAGTAATTATTCTAAAGACTAACTAAATAATTCATAAACAAATCTATTTAACGTCTATTTAACAAATTGAAATGTGTCGTATGTTTGAAAATAAAATGGATACGGAAAGAAAAGTACACAGAAACTAAATTAAGTAAACATAAAACTATGCAGTGACACAGAAAACAAAACATTTGACATAAAGTGAACTTAACAATTGATTTCTCATTTAATATTTCAATGCTTTTATCAAATTAATAGATTTCATTAACATGAGTTTTAATAAGTTTTATATCAGCATAGAGTTCAGAGTTCAATTCAATCTTAAAGTGAATTATTATTTATAATTGAAACTATTCTAAATTAAATTTGTATTTAAAACTACAGTAAAATAAATAAGATTTGCTAATTACAAATTTTTAAAAGGAATAGTATGGTTAAGTCTCAGGGACAGAAGAACAATAATCGTTCAAACTGTAAAATAAACTACCTATCCTATTCTTATGAATTGAAAAAATTATCTATTGTGCAAAATCAAATATCTATGCTTATCAAACAAGTTCAATTACAAACAAACTATTCAAGAACAAGAAATTGTACTACTCTAATTAACCTATGAAATTCAGTCCAATTGTTAACTACGAATTCACAAGAGCAAGATGAAATTCTACTCTAATGACCAAACATGAACTAGAAACTAATGGTTTTAAAATAGTAAATTAATCATAAGAAAACTAATTCATTCCTATTAACAAATTGAAATGCTTCCTATTGTTGCAGAAAGGAAACTAATCTACGAGACAAAATTCAAATGCTATCTAGAACATATAACTATTCTTTAACTAATGTCTATGGCTATAGAATTCAAAAACCTATCTTCTATGAATGAGAATTCAAAGCAAGCAAACCCTATGATACGAGAGAAGAAAGTAAAAGTGCAAGGATAGAAAAAATAATTCAATTTTTGTGTTTAAAGCAAATGAAACAAAATGAAAATGTTCTAACTACTCAAGATCTAATTCTTAATACCATTTATATCTACTAACAAAGTTCTGGAAAAGAGTGCAGATCCTACCATAAAAACAATTGCAATCTATTAGCAGAAGAACAATGCAATTACGGAAATGCATATGGCTTGGGTGCGAACGAAAAACTATATGGTGTTAAGCACCTACCTACAAGAAAACAAAAAAAGAGGAATTGCAATCTAGAAGGGGGAAAATGCAAAAGGTAAATCATGGCAGAAGTAAACGTGAGTATAGAAAAAAATGTGTAAGAGTGTATGCACACACAAACACAAATGTAATGGAACAACAATGTAAAAAAAAAGGCAAGCAGAAAACACAAAGGACAAATGTAAATTGGCAAAATGGAATGGAAAAACCTGATGTCTATTCGATACCATTTTTCTCCCTATCTATTAATTTATTCGAAAAACTTCATGCACTTAGGGATAAATGGTCTTAATTGGGAAGTGAATTTCGAACTGTTTCCTCAGATTCCTTACGGTTTTCTCATACACTACCCCCAAAATTTGTCTCCTGAAGTGATGACAGGAATGCAAATGTAAATGCAACAAACATAATTACGAAAATAAAGATGGATGGGAAGAGCATGAAGGAGCAGAATGAAAATGGAAATGAACAGGAATACAGAAGAAAACGACAACTAATTAACTCTACAGTGACTGAAAGCAAATGAAAAATCGTAAGAGAAAATTGTAAAGAGGAAAAGAAGAAACACAGAAGTAAAGTGGAGGAAAACAGAACATGAATGCAATCTAAAGGAACAAAACAAATAAATTGACGGGAAGAGCTCTGCAATTGGGGGAAACACCTATTCTATTGCACATAATTTAATCTAGTCAATAGCACACACCATTAAACATCTATTGAGATGAATTTAAAAAATTGTAATGCAAAACATAAACTACTTATATGATAGAATACACAGAGACGAATAAAATTAACAGAATGGATATGAATCATGCATAAGAAGAGCTTGCAACCTCTAGTGGCCCCCCCAAAGTCACAGCCTAATATTATCTACTTCCTCAGAGGAACATAAACATAGAAACCAACTTCTTATTGTGATCAATTTTTAAATTACAGAATTCATCTCAAGTGTGAGCTACAACAACAATGAGAGTAGATACCACCACTCTTTTCATGGCCAAGAGCCTATATAAATATATAAATTTAAATATGGAGAGAAGGCATTTTCCCCCAAAATGTGTACAAAATGAATTCCTTCATTTGGGAAACAAAGCCCCGTGATTTTTGTACATGAACACACGACCTAGGTGGAATCTTGGAGGTGGAGAAGCATGACAGTCTAAATTGTTGATGTATTTGTAACTTCAGAATGTATTCTTCTATGTATCTTATATATTGTAACTCAACGTTTATTCCGGGATGTTTCTATTATGTATTTGAGTCATGTTGTCATGCCCTGATGTTCCGATCGGGAGGATTAATAATGTAAACAAGTCTTGTCAAGTCATTGTTAAAGTCCCCACAGTTTCGGGGCACTAGAGTTATTATACACTCATAGAGATGTAGGCTCTAGTAAGTAATTTGGTAATTTAGGCCGACATGATTGAGTGCACTTCAAGTGAATGGAAGAATATAAATAGAGAGTGAGAGTCTCTCTATTTATCACTTGTAACACACATCACTCACTTACTCAAGTGTGGCGCATTAGTGAGGAAGGAAATACACTGGGACTAGACAAGAAGAAGACTACTGCTGTCGAGAGTGCATCTTACTGTTTTGGGGTCTTACATCTTGTTTTGATTCTATCTTTGAGGAATTTGCGGGGTTTTATCCATTTATGGTTTCCCCAATCAAAACATTGTGTTCATTTTCTCTTGTGTTTGATTGTTGTACTTGTTATTCTCTCAGTAAAGATCCTAACATAATGCTAGCTTAATGTTGAAAAACTAACATGGTATCAGAGATAACCTGAGAAGAAGACACTGTGCAGCTGTGGGAACTAGGGCTTCCTAGTTTGTGGACCTTCCTCCACATATTTTCAGAAAAATTAAGGTGGAACAACTCTCCTCCTTACGGTGCATCTTTCTATCGAAACATAATCCAATTCTGAGGTTTTTTAGTTTTGGACCTGTCTCTGGGGTCGGAAATTAGGACTTGTTACAGAAGAGGAATTTTTCAGTGAGCCCAGGTCTGGATTGATCTCCTCCCCAAAATCAAAGTTAGGGACAAATTTTAAGGCATTTGGGTGGATAGAACTCCAGAAAATCAAAACCCTAGTTTGCTCATGAACCAGCTCTGCAGAATTTCAGCTCAAGTTTTAGATCCGACATCTTGAACCTGGATCTCCCTGGTCTTGGAAGAGAATGAATTAGAATCCTACATTCATGAGGAGGTTCCAGTTCTAGAGGGAGATGAGGCAAAGGCCTTACATAAGAAGAAGATGGTTATGACAAAAAGGATCATTGCTGATTCTATTAAGGATCACCTTATCCCACAGGTGTCCTCTCTCAAGACACCCAAAGCTATGTTTGATGCCCTAACCAAATTGTTTGAAGGAAAGAACATCAATCGAAAGACGACCCTCAGGAACCAACTTAAGAATGTGAAGATTCAGAATGCAGAAACTATCCAGTCTTACCTCACAAGGGTTTCTCAGATCAAGGAACAATTAAAAGTTGTTGATGAAGAAGTGGAAAATGCAGATATTGTGATGGCTACTTTGAATGGCCTTCCTAGGTCATGGGATGATTTCATTCAAGGAGTCTATGCTAGAAATAAGTTAGTCAAATTCAGTAGACTATTGGAAGAATGCTCTCAAGAAGAAGCTCGGATATCAGCTCGAGAAGAGAAGATGGGAAGTGAAGACCAAGCTCTTATAGTACGCTCCAAGTCTCACTCCAAGTCAAGCAAAAGGATACCTCATGGTTCTAAAGGTAAGCGTTCTCACAAAGATAATAGTATAAGAGATATGTCTAGGGTCATATGTTATGCTTGTGATGAAGCAGGACACTTTGCAAAATATTTTCCTAACAAACAGAAGATAGTAAAGAAGAGCAACAAAAGAAGACATCATGATCATGCTGGAAAGGATAATGAACCATCCAGAAAGAGAACCAGATATGAAAGTGAAGATTCTTCAAAAGAGGATGAATATGTTTTGATATCAGCTCTCACAGGTAACATTACTCATGGAAGTGATGATTGGATTATAGATAGTGGGGCTTCCAAACATATGACGTGATTCAAGGAATCTTTTATAAGACTGTCAGAACATGAATCACCTCACAAGGTGAAACTAGGAGATGACTACCAATATCCAATAAAAGGTAGTGGGGAATCTTCATACAAGCTAGACTCTGGTAAGTCTCTAACAATGAAAGAAGTATTGTTTGTGCCAGGACTAAAGAAGAACCTTCTATCCATTTCAGCATTGGATGCAAAAGGAATGCGGGTGGCATTCATAGATGGTCAAGTCATCATGTGGCCAAAAGGAAATACTATCGATGATGCGGTAGTGATTGGAGAACAAGAAGGAGGCTTGTACAAATTGAAGGGCCATCCTGAACAAGTCTTGATCCATGACATAGTAGATCCAAATGAGCTTTGTCATAGAAGGTTTGCACTTGTGCATTACAGAGCACTACCTATTGCAAGTAAAGTTGTCGAAGGTCTTCCAGAAATTCAAGCTAAACATGATGGGGTCTGCAAAGGATGTGCGAAAGGAAAGAATACAAAAAAGATGTTTCCAAGCAACGAAAGAAAAGCCAAAAGTATTCTAGAAATCATCCACTCTGATGTATGCAGTCCTATGTCATCAAACTCACTTAGCGGGTATGCATACTATGTTTCTTTTATTGATGATTTTTCTAGAAAGACATGGATTTACTTTATGAAGAACAAAGATGAATTATTTAGCAAGTTCAAGGAATTCAAAGCCTTGATCGAAAACCATACTGAAAAGAAGATAAAGACCATTCGATTAGATAGTGGTGGAGAATTCACTTCAAATGAATTCAAAGAGCTATGCAAAGAATCAGGGATTAAGAGGGAGTTGTCCACTCCTTATAATCCACAACAGAATGGGATTGTGGAATGGAAGAACAGAACTATCATGGAAACTCCAAGAGCTATGCTTCATGATCAAGATCTACCTATGCATCTTTGGGATGAAGCTGCAAGAACAACAGTGTATGTGCAGAATCGTACTCCACATAGAGTGCTCGAGAAGAAGACTCCTGAAGAAGTATTCTCCGGCAAGAAACCATAAGTCAGCCATCTCAGAATATTTGGTTCTCCCGTGTACATACACATTCCAAAAGAACAGAGAACTAAATTAGATCCTTCAAGAAAGAAGGGTATATTTGTGGGATACTCTGAAAGCTCGAAGGCTTACAGAATCTACTTCCCAGGATACAAGAAGATTGACATCAGTAGGGATGTGCCATTTGATGAAGGCACAACCTACAGTAAATCTAGAAAGAAACCTACTGAAGAACCTGAAGAAGTGGAAGCAGAAGTAACCAGAATTCATGATACAATCATGGAAAAAGAAGCTCAAGAAGAAGATCGAGAGTTCGAGGAACCACAAAGACCTATAGATCCACCTCTGGAGAAGAATCCTCATAAGAGGAAACCTACTTGGGTACGTGAACTTATCCAAGGTGTGGAAAGATATGGGGCTCCAGAAGAGAATCACAGAGAAAGAAAGAAGACCAGATCAAATTCTGGGTATGTAGCTTTACTATGTGATTTCATTGATAAAGAACCTTCCAATTATGAAGAAGCGGCAGAACAAAAAGAATGAAAGGATGCTATGATCGAAGAATACCAATAGATCATGAAGAATGATGTTTGGGATGTTGTCCCAAGACCGAAAGGGAAGTCAGTTGTCACTTCCAAATGGATCTACAAGATCAAGCATGCTGCAGACGGTAGCATTGAAAAGTACAAGGAAAGATTTGTAGCTCGAGGATTCTCTTAGAAAGAGGGAGTAGACTATGAAGAAACCTTTGCACCTATAGCCAGATACACTTCCATCAGATCAGTACTTGCTCTGGCTGTAGTGATGAAATGGAAGATACACCAGATGGATGTCAAGACTGCCTTCTTGAATGGTGTAGTAGAAGAGGAAGTGTATGTAGAACAGCCACTCAGGTTTGAGACACATGATAGAGAGTCTCATGTATGCATATTGAAGAAAGCCCTGTATGGTTTGAAACAGGCACCCAGGACCTGGTACGGCAGAATTGATAGCTTTCTATCCAGTTTGGGCTTTACCAAGAGTAAAGCAGATTCCAACCTTTACTACAAGGTTGAAGATGACAACCCAGTGATGCTTCTACTATATGTAGATGATCTATTTGTGACAGGTACATATGGGTTGATTTCTAATACGAAGAGAAAGATTTCTGCTGAATACGAGATGAAGGAATTGGGGATGATGCATTACTTTCTAGGTATGGAAGTGTGGCAGAGTACAGATGGAATCATCCTTGGACAAGGGAAGTATGCAGTAGAGATCCTGAAGAGGTTTGGGATGATGGACTGCAAAGCTATGGCCACATCTATGGAATTGAACCTAAATATATGCTTCATCAGAGTCGGTTGATGCTACAATGTATCATCAGATGATTGGGTCATTGATGTACCTGACGAACATGAGACCAGACATTTGCTTTGCTGTCAACACCTTGAGCCAGTATCTGATAGATCCGAGGAGTGTTCACTTGATTGCTGCAAAGAATATTCTCAGGTACATGAAGGGTACAGTTGATTATGGGCTCAAGTACGATGCAAATCAAAAAATTAACCTAGAGGGTTATGTTGATTTAGATTAGGCAGGCAGTGTCATCGATAGGAAGAGTACTTCAAGATGTTGCTTCAGTATGGGATCAGGAATGATCTCTTGGTTTAGAAGGAAGCAATCCTATGTGGCACTGAGTACAGCTGAAGCCGAGTATGTCATAGCTTGTTCAGCTAGTTGTGAGGCAGTATGGATGCGGAAGATACTGTCTGATATATTTGATCTCCAGTTGGATGCTACTTGTATACATTGTGACAACCAGAGTTGCATAAAGTTGTCAGAGAATCCAGTGTTCCATGACAAGTAGAAGCATATCGAGATCAAGTATCACTATATCAGGGATATGGTGCAGAGAGGAGCAGTGAAGCTCCAGTATGTTGCGATGGAGGAACAGATAGCTGATGTGTTGACGAAGCCATTAGCTAGAGTGAAGTTCAAGTACTTCAGGGAGAAGCTTGGTGTTCTCCAGATCAAGGTTTCCTCCAAGAGAAAGTGATGAGACCCATAGCCATTCTGACATGGTGAGAGGATTGGTTCCTTCCATGGTAAGATGTAAGGGCTGAGCCATTCTATCATGGTGAGAGGATTTGGTTCCTTCCATGTCAGACATGAGTGCTGACTACCATTCTGGGAATGGAGGCACCTGGTCAGTTATGAGGAACACTCAGTCCGGGACTGAGAGAGCCATTTTGACATGGTGAGAAGATTGGTTCCTTCCATGGTCAGATGTAAGGGCTGAACCATTCTATCATGGCTAAAGGATTAGGTTCCTCCCATGTCATATTTGAGTGTTGGCCATTCTGTTGAGTACGATAGATGTAAGGGAAACTGCCACTCTTCGGGAGAGTGGAGGCACCTGGTCCGTTACTAGGTAGCTCAGTCAGAGATTAGGGGCCATTCTGATGAGGGTATAGGATTTAGTTCCTACCAAGTCAGATGTGAGTGCATGACCTTCTGACGAGTAGGTCAGATGTAAGCGCAAAAATATTTCATCATTGTGGCGGATGTGGTTCCAGCCTGGTTGAAAGTCTTCCATCATTGTGGCGGATGTGGTTCTAGCCTGGGTGAAAAGAAAATGGTTCTTTCATCATTGTGGCGGATGTGGTTCCAGCCTGGATGGATGTGAGTATTGTGCCCTTCTGATGAGTAGGTCAGATATAAGTGCAAATCCATTTCACAGATGGTAGTTGATGTGCCTACCATGCTAGTGAATGTGAGTGCTGGGCCTTTCTAATGTGATTGTAGTTTACTACATGATCAGACGTGAGTGTTGGGAATTCCTTTCTGATGAGTAGGTTAGATGTAAGTGCTGGGCGAAGACCTACCTAGTGTCTAGGCCTACAACCAGCATGAAAAAGGGCTGGCTCTGTAGAACTTCCTATGAAGAGATAGTACACACATGATGATGACCAGAGATGATCCAGATCGAGCTATTATCCAGATCCAGTTACGATGACTCTGAGAGATCCAGATCCAGCAGTGATGATCCAGATCGAGAGATGATCTAGATCCAGATCCAGATCGAGTGATGATCCAGATCCAGTCCAGTGATGATGATCCAGATCCAGTGATGATCCAGATCCAGTGATGATGTTCTATGATGATCCAGATCTGATAATGAAGAAGACTTGAAGACAAAGATGATCCAGAGAAGAAGACCAGTGCTGAAAATTGTGTCGAAAGAATACCTTCCTAGTTAAGAGGGAGTGTTGATGTATTTGTAACTTCGAAATGTATTCTTCTATGTATCTTATATATTGTAACCCGACGTTTATTTCAGGATGTTTCTATTATGTATTTGAGTCATGTTGTCATGCCCTGATGTTCCGATCGGGAGGATTAATAATGTAAACAAGTCTTTCCAAGTCATTGTTAAAGTCCCCACAGTTTCAGGGCACTAGAGTTATTATACACTCATAGAGATGTAGGATCTAGTAAGTAATTTTGTAAGTTAGGCCGACATGATTGAGTGCACTTCAAGTGAACGGAAGAATATAAATAGAGAGTGAGAGTCTCTCTATTTATCACTTGTAACACACATCACTCACTTACTCAAGTGTGGCGCATTAGTGAGGAAGGAAATACACTGGGAATAGAAGAGAAGAAGGCTACTGCTGTCAGGAGTGCATCTTACTGTTTTGGGGTCTTACATCTTGTGTTGATTCTATCTTTGAGGAATTTGTGGGGTTTTCTCCATTTATGGTTTCCCCAATCAAAACATTGTGTTCATTGTCTCTTGTGTTTGATTGATGTACTTGTTATTCTCTCAGTAAAGATCCTAACATAATGCTAGCTTAATGCTAAAAAACTAACATAAATCAACGTGAATGGTAGTAATGGAAATTAGTTTATAAAGCTGATTTCTTAGCAGAATTTCTGCTGAGTTGTTTTCCAATTTGAATGTTGGGTGCGCGCTTCACGTTTTTGTTGAGTTTGATTGGTTGGGTTCTATATTCTCTGATTTTTCATCCATATTATCCATTCCATCTTCATTCTCATGTGAACCTGCATGAAAGAGTTCGTTGGGTTTTTAATATATGGAACAAACCAAAAAAATAATTCATTTAATTCATATGGTATGAAATGTTGGATGGATATGGTTTAAGATAATTACATATGGTAGATTTTTAATGAATATGTCCTTAAAAGTAATTTCATATGATGACCCTTTTTAATGGATGTCACCTTTTTTTTTGGAATTATAGTTACCATTTAATCATTCATTTTATCATATTAGGTGGCATGTCAACCAATGTGGTTATAATTTATGGTTTTCAAGTTTTCAAGTGGCAATATATTATGATTTTTAAATTCAAACAAATTTATGAATCTCTTAAAACAATGATTCTTTCAATATATTAATTCTTCAATTATGTATTTGTTTGACATCTGAAATATCCCAAAGCTCATCATCATAGTTTTTTGTTTGCATATGTAGGATCAACAAAACTAGAAAGAATAAGAAGATGAAGGTATGATGGGATCAACGAGAGATGAAAGAAAAAGATAAACCTAACCAATAACCCCACATTAAAACATGCCATCAAACTCAATGCAGAACTTAGGACCGAAAGAAAGGTCGGATGGAGTACCGAAATGCTTACGATTTGCACAATTTTGCATTTAATACATTAAAAATAACATATTATGCTCACTTTACATTTACGAGATTTTAATTAATAAAACAAAGTAAAAGATAACCTTATTCAACATAAATGTATTAAACCATGGTAGATAAGATGAGAAATTAATGTAAATAATATCGTTATAAAAGACAATCCCAAACCCCAACACTCCCCCAGACCAAAGGTATGGCACGTCCACGTGACATGAATGAATTGGAAGTGGTATTTCATTTATTCAAAAAATAAGTTCGATCATTAATAGTTTATAGGAAATCTTCAAAAAAACTAAGCCAACTTTATTACTGCATGAAAACTAGAACTTTAGAAAAAAATTGTTATGTTATGAGAAGAACAAAACGACTTCATATTATTTAAGATTTCTTAATAAATACAATTCCTCCAACTAGTAATAATTCATGCTTATGAAGACCATATAAACTGAGAAAAAAAAATGTTATGTTATGAGATGACCAAAACAACTTCATATTATTTAATACTTCTTAATAAATACAATTCCGCCAACTAGTAATAATTCATGCTTATGAAGACCATATAAATTGAGACTCTCTCCCATAGACCAAAGGTATGGAACAACCTTGTGCCATGAATGAATTAATGTTGGGTTGTGTAATTAGTAGGTAATATCATACTAATCTATATTCTTCAACTCATGCAAATTTATTAGTTTATGCTCACCAAGACCACATATAAGATATGATAGGGGATTTTCCTCATGTCTCCGAAATGGAAAACATGAGGCTATAGATAGTCTGTAAATCCTATAGGAAACTAGCCATCCCTGATAATTCTCAAAGTTTTATCATCATTCAAGTAATTATGGACAGAGTTTTCATTTCAAGTTCATTAGACTCCTAAGTTTATGGGTCCCACTTCTAGGATAGTGATTGTAATACCCCAAAATTTCATAAAAATTTAAAATTTTTCCTATGACATTAAATGTTTACAATCGTTGCTTAAGAGGGACATTTAAGTATTAACAGTTAACAACATTAAGGTCTAAACTAATTACTTTGTTAATTTCTGTATCTACATACTTAATTATTGCTTCCATAATTCAATAATTAAAGGTTGATTTGTCAGGTGATGATCTGAAATAACATGAGCTGAAAACATCTGTTTGTTTACTAGGTGCTAAAGTTTATTTTATTGTTTGTAATATGAAGGAACATCAGTTAAAGTATGAGGCTTACTTATATTTTTAACTAACACAATGAGACGATGCTTCTTGTATAGGTCCTTTTTATAGGTAAGACATTTTTATAATCCAGTTTCAGGATTGATATTAATTATCTCAACTAGCATAAATGCTAGTATATTTGTTTAAATTTACAGCTTTCAAGCAAAAGAAGGTATCGTCAATTTTTTGTTTTTACTTTTTCTTTATTTGCTAATAAGCATAAATACTTGGGAATTAAATCACAACATAGGAAATATATGTTTTCTATTTAGTTTTGATCATAACTACTACATCATATTTTTATCCAATTATTGTTACATGATGTACTACATACAACTAGATCTTGCATAACTTTTGTAGACTAAAACTTGCATTATAATATTATTTATTACTTATTTTTTATGTTAGATTAATACCAACCCTATATGCATTCTATATAATGGTAAGTTTTGCAGCTAGATCTTACCTTATAATGTTACTTGTCATTAAGACCATTTATACGTACATGTATCAAGGTAAAATCCTCAACAATTATTTCATAGACTTGGTTATGAAAGAAATTTCTATTATCCATGACACTACCAACTATGTGCACAATAAGTTATATTAAAACCTAGGTAATGGCCAAGTGTAAATGCAACGAATCCATGATAAGGTTATAAGTGATGTAATATTTCTTTGTTTATGGGTTGAAAGTCATTACCTACAGAAATATTTAAAACCAAAACCTTGCACATATTGCTACTCCTTTACATGGTTTTCATTCTATGGTTAATAAATCCTATTTAAGAAAAATTATGATAATGATAACTTTTCAAAATTATGCTATGGATATTATGTCACAATGAAATCTATTGAGTTTCAAAATAGATTATAATGAAGGTTTATTTAACTTCTTGTTTGCAGGCTACACAAAAAGGGGTCTTCTAAACTACAGAGAAAAACCCACAATTCAAATACTATTTGATCTTCCACGTGGTTGATGTTTATAGGATAGGATTTTGACTTTTCGAACCTCACTATAAACATCCCCAAAACCCTAAAATATCTCATTTACCTAAATTTTATTTTGGAGAGTTGACACAGGCTCATGGCCTCATGGCCATTGATGCCATTCCTTATCTCTGCGTGTGAAGTCTTTGTTTCCATTGTTTACCTCTGCGTATGAGCTCTTCGTTGCCCTTGCTTTACTCTGTGTGTGAGGGCCTTTGTCCAATTGTAACTCTATTTGGAACAGCATCTGGTTTCCGTTTGGTTCCAACATGGTTTTGGTTCATGGATTAAACCATCTCGTCGAGGTTTCTTGATAGTATCTCTTCTCTTTTTCTTGGGCATACTCTTTCTTGTGGATAGGGTTTATGTTTATGCCACCTACTACGTAGATAAGTTCAAGACTCTCCAGGTATATATTTTTTTAAATTTAAGCCCTTCTGCACTGTTTAAGGTTTATTGAGTTCGCTATTTTAATCAAGACTATTTAATACACATTGAATTTATCTTTTGCAGACATCCAAATTGGTTGTGGTGAGCTGGAAGACACCGCATATTTCCACGAGGGGACTCCACATTTAGCTTAAAACCCGGTAAGCATAGGTCTTACCTGAGGTTCCTTCTGCGATGGGTGTATGAGGTTTTGGTTGATACTGTTCCACTGAGATGCGACTCCTAGTTGTGTCTATATTTTATTCTGTTTGTTTGGAAAGTCCATGTGGCTGTGACTTGAATATTTTGATGAAAAATATTATGAAGCCTTTTTGGCCGTAACTTGATTTATAGGAGTTTATTTTGGACAAGCTTAAAACCGTGACTTATGTGGGATTTTTAAATGTGTTTTGGATATGGTTTAAAAGATCTTTACATTTTGCTTAAGATTTAAAGGCTTATTGTGTTAGATATCCTGTATTCAGCCATGAAATATGGTTTTTACGAGGTCAATGGCAGACTGCGGGGTTTCCTGTAATGGATTAAAAATAAATTTTGTTTAAGTTTAACTTAATAGAAATATTTTATTGTTAAAATACTTGTGAATAGATGGTTTTAAAAAATTTAGAAGAGGTTTTATGATTGTTTAAGTCCATAATTTTTTATTTTATTTAGAAAGAGGAAAATGTTCAGGATATTAGTTTTAATACAGAGATTGAGATCTTCTCTGTCAGTAAAGATTTGTTTGAGGAAATAACTAAAAGAGAAGGGTTTGTTAATACAACCCGAATTTTTACTGTGTAAATGGATTAAGAAATTTTTAAATGTCTTTTCTTAAATTGTCTTAGTTTATATTTGATAAACAGTATTAATACTATTTTTGTATAATCTTTATTTTAATTATGTACATTTATAATATGGATATTATAAAGCTTTTGATTTGATAAAAAGACGATAAATTATAAAATCTCTAATCTAGGAAGAGAAAGTAAACGCTGACAGTTCTCCAAATATTTAGGGTTTGTATTTGTATTTTATTTAAAAACCTTGCATTATTATTGATTACATAATGCATTTATTACTTCGTGTTTATTTACAGTATAAATAAAAATTACTTAGATGTTCAGACTAAATCCTAAGAAATTACTATACTACATTTTACTGTTTATAGGTTACTGCTATTTATTTTGTTTTTGTATTTCCTATAGTATTTAATAACTATACATATACTTATAATGTATTAAACTTATACATAATAATAAGGAGCACCCTTACACAGACTGTGTACTATTTTTTTTTTAAGTTCTTTATTGAAGATAGTTTTGTTTATGTTTAAAATAATGTACTCTATCTTAGGAAATTTCTGAAATAGAAAATATTTTTTCTAATTAACCCTATAAAAATATGTAGAAAGTAAATAAACATATTCCTGCATACTTCATTTTATTTATACATCAAAATTTAATCTAACCTACTGTACTAGAGTACTACCTTCTTGAAGATGTGGAAAAATATAGTTAGGTATTTTACCCATCAATAAATTTGAAATTTACCCTAATCATTCATTCAGAATTCATCTATCTTTCCATAGTAAAATACTTCCTTCAATTAATTCTAAAAACAGATAAAGCAGGCACATAACCATATTATTTCCTAAATTCATTCCTTCTTGTTCCTAAGTATGCATAGAGAAATTAGAAAGAACATGTAGAACCTAGAAATGTAGCAGAGGAGACAACAACTTAAGCATCATGTTCATCCCAAGCAACTCCTGAAGATAGCTGAACTAAAAATATTAGAACCCCCGAGCTTGTCTAATGGTCCTCCTTGTTGAAAGCACTGGGTGAGAGAATTGGTTTAGAAACCTCTGCAACTCCATTCAGTAATCAACAGTAATATGTTCTGCTTGTAACAGTATGAACTCAACTTAAATCAGCTGCACTAGTTCATAACTTCATCACCTTTCACTCAAAAAAAACTTCTTCTCGTCCCCTACATCGAATTTCTTGTGCACTAAATTCACTGAGAATTTTTCACAGGTAAAGAATGAGTAGCCCTAGCTGAATTCAATGGGAAGTTTTATTAGCATGCCTAGGTATTTTAGGTCAATTTTCACTTAATGAGCCACCTGCTCTTGTTCCACTTTCTTGGGGAAAATTACCACAAAAATAGGGAAGTTGCCTCCTACAACAGCTAGAAGTAGTTTGAGGATGCTACCAAGTGTCAATCTACTCTCAATCCAGCCTATTCCACCAAGTGACCAGTAAAACATTCATTCAACAACCTTCTTAAGTTGTTGTCTCATCTTTCATTTATTTAATAATAAAATATTCAGCAATTAAATGAAATTATCCTTAACCCGACTTGGTCATTAATTACAAACTTTATAACCAAACTAAAGCATAATGTCTCCTAAAACATAAAATGCTTTTGCAATTTAGGGTATGTGACAGTGCTATCCTATGTATAGTATGAATTAGACAACAAGGTCTTAAGTGCAACTTACAAACATTTTCAAATGGCAGAATAATAAAGTTCATTTACCATAACGTAACCATATATACTCCTTTCTAGCTAATCTAACAAATAGTTTCATACATTGATACATAGAAGTGCCATATACTTTGCATAAATTATCCTCTCTAAGTATATTACCCTCTTTTAACCAAGCCTGTTCAGTACCCCGTCGGGTTTACCTAGTCATACCACATGCCGATACCCACTGCCAGCAAGCCTATTCAGTACTTTGGCAGGTCAACCTCTTAAGTCTGTTTTTCATCAGAGGCTCTTGTCCTAGTGTTTCCACTCCGTATATATTTTTGGAAATTAAATTTTCCTATGAAGGAGTGAATTGGGGAGCAGCTATGAAAATCGTGCTATAGGATGGGATGGTATATGGGTTGGAGGATAATTTATTTAAAACTTCTTGAACCAAATAAATATATTTCTCCCAATATATTGGATACTGCAAGTGAGCTAGCCAAATCAAAAACATAGATGGCTGAGTTTATTAATGTAAAGTGGATGGAGCCATAAGACAATGAATGAAAGGTGTATCTATCCCCAAAACTCGCCTCTTTCATATAGATTTATAGTAGTGTTCCCCACAAACAGGGAATTTCATTCGCCCTTATGCTACTGTGTAGTAGAGATGCTTAAATAACATTCCCTAATAATGAAGCCAGGATGTACGAGTGACCTCTAGGTTTTTGATAGACCCTAATTTATGAAAAATCCCCATGATGTTTAAAGCTGGTCTTGATTAACTGACATAATTAGAAATATGCATGCATGAAAATAAATAATGATGTAAGATTGTTTTGGTTTAGTCATTGGCATTATCTTCTTCGTAGTTATTTTATTTGAAAAAGAAAACAAAAAATGAAGTTGCATTATTCCCTAAACTAAGAATGCAACATTTTATTTATATACATATTTCCCTACCCTAAGAAGAAAGAAAACATGTTTATTGAAGTATAGGAGCTCTTCCAATGAAACCAAGTGCAAAGAAAAAGGAGAATTGTACCTTTATCCACATACAAAACGATTGTTACAGTGATTACCTGAATGTAGAATTTCAACCAACTTACTTTTATTTGCATCAAAAGGTGTCGAATGAAGGAATGGTATTGTGGCTAGGTTACCTATTGGAACAACCTTTTTATATAGTTCTCATACTCACCTCCCTTCACTATTTCATACAGATCCTCTTCTTCTAGTTGAGCAGTTGTTTGAGCATATGATGGATTTGTTAACTTGCATGTAGATATCTCTTCAGTTTCAGGTCGCTCTCCATCGGATGTAGTCCCCAATTGTTCATCTTCGTCTACAGTTTGGCAGGGGTAATATTTTTGTAGCTCTTGGGACTATGCTTCATTTTCCATTTCAGGAGAGGTTGATAAGCTCTTAACTAATTTCAATATGTGTTTTACTTGATGAGAATGATTCCCAGCTGCTGCTAGGATCTGAGAGAGTTCTCTCATGGTAATAAGCACCTTCGAATCCATGTTGATAGCTATTAGGTCATGCTTCACACAAGGTTAGTGGTTGGGGTTCTTACAACACCCTTTTTTTTATGTGTTTTTGACAAACTATCTAGTACTAAAAACAATTTTCAAATTAAACACACCACAGTTTTATAAAATAAACAACCTACACGAATTTAACTTGTAGAAAGTAAACAAACCTAATATTGTTGAAAAGATACCACATTTTCATAAGAGTAAATTGCATGAAAGTAAACTACCTATGTTTGTGGAAAGAAAAGTGCACTCAAGAGAACTAAATCAAAGAGTAAACATTCTTTTGCGAGAAGTGAAACTTGCAAAAAGTAAAGACTCCTAAGAGAAAATAAGCACACTTTGCGGAACACACATGCGGAAATAAGTTTGAAGAAAATAAAACACACTTGCAAAAAGGAACAACAAGGATTTGGGGCACCCCACTATAGTGGATGCGCAGGTTCTTACCTCTCATATTACCGTTCTCCCCTCCCCCTTGTTGTGTAATGTAAAAGGAAACTGTCTACTTATACTGTAATACACAAAAAATTTGTAAAAATTTAATTTTTTTCCTATGACATTAAATGTTTGCAATCGTCACTAGTGAGGGACATTTAACTGTTAACAGTTAACATAATCATGCTTAAACTAGAACTGATTCCTTTATTAAATTCTAGATCTAAACACTTAAATATTTTCTTCCATAAATCACTATTAAAGATTTGATTTAGCAGGTTATGATTTGGAACAACATGAATTGAAAAATCTATTTAATTACTAAGTGCTAAAGTTTGTTTTACTATTTGTGAAAATATGAAGGAAATTTAGTTGAGTCCAAGGCTTACTTATATTTTTAGCTAATGTAGTGAAGTGATGCTTCTTTTACAGGTATTTTACACGTAAGACATTTTGTAACCAGTTCTGGATCGAGATTACTATCTCAACTAGCATAAAATAAAATGCTAGTATAATTTTTTATTTTACAGCTTTGATCAAATTATGGAGGTATCATTGAACTGTATATTTACATTTTATTTAATTTCATGTAAACATAAGTAATTGGAAACATGAAGATAAATCCAGATGTTTTCTACCTAACTTCGAATATAACTCGTACATCAAACTTTCATTTATTTACTATCAGTTTAGGTCTTGTATACCATTCTAGAGAAAGATAATTTGTATACCAGGTCATTCGATACCTTATTACTTGATATCATGGTAATCCATAAGTGTTTTTCTCAACAATATACAAATGTTAAGTAAACTAGGAAAAACTTAAATCTAGGTATATTCATAAGGTATAATGATTGGTATTCAAACATGAAACTAAATATTTAGTGCATAATACACTCTATTAATTGTTTAAGTACTTACTAGGTATAAAAGAAATAATAAGAACATTATATCATTAATTAATAGTATTATTGGTTGTGTAAGGAATGAAAAGATAATTCCTACAAAACCTATCCAACCTAACCTTCCATAATATTTATCTCACAAGGAGATATGAAAATCATTATTACCCTATAACAAAATTAAGTATTAATACTTATACTAGGAATCAAGGTGAGAATCTTTCCATACTTGCAAGCTTACATATAGAAGTGTTTTTAACCAATATATTATCATTGGTTTTCTACATGGTCTTTTACAAGTCCTAGAGTTTATCATAAGGTGTTATTTATGATGTTAACAAGGTTAAATAAATTCCTTGCATAAGTTCTTACCCATTTACATGGTTTATTAATTTAAGTGCAAACCCTAGTTTAACAAAGATTACCTCCAATATCATTTCCCTTTTAAGATTATAACATGCATATTATAATATGAGATCTTACTCTATTGTTGAAAGGGTTATAACCAAGTTTTTATGTAAATGCTCATTACCTGTAGGATGCTCCAAGACTCTCTCGAAACTATAAAGTTATACCCACCATTCTGAATGTATTAAAATCCACGTGGTCGATGCTTATTGGTTAGTTTTTGTTGACTTTGGAGGTTCACTATATAACTCTCCCAAACCCTAAAAATTTGCATTTTACTTATCTTTTGCCCATGGTGGAGAGGAAGCCGCAGGCTTACGACCTCATGGCTTCACTGTTGTTTTTCTGCTACAAGTGAGAGCCTCCATTGCTGTGGCTTACCTTTACATGTGAGAGTCCTTATCACCTTTTCTATTCTCTGCATATGAGAGTCTTTGTTGTGATTCCTTATCTGTGTGTGTGTGTGTGTGTGTTCTCTTCATTGCCATTACTTGGCCTCTGCGTGGGCTTTCCTTCGATACTTGTGAATTGGTGGACTCTGTCTGAGTTAGATAGTGTGTTTTAAGTTTTTTTTTGTGTTCACCATGGTTTTGGATTTGGGATTGCACATTTCTCATTGGGGTTTTCTTAAGAGTAGCTCTCCTTATGGCTCGACATACCCTTTCTTGTGGCTAGCGTAAATTCATGTTACCATTACGGGGCTGAGATCAACTCTCTAGGTAAGAAGTTTTATTTCAAACAGAATTATAACTCTTCTGCATTGTTCAAGGATTTATTACCTTGGTTATTTGTATGAGTTAAACATCCAGTGGGTTTCAATTGTGCAGGTTTTTTGAATTGGATGTTCTGTGCTAGAAACTACCGGAGAATTCCATGCAAGGACTCCACACTTCGTGTCCACCATGGTAAGCCGCATGCTTTCGTGAGGTTTCTCCTCCAATGGTTGTATGGGGTCTGGTTTTTACAATTCGCTTGGGTTGAAAATACTGCTCGGTCATGGATACAATGTAATATGCTTGTTTGGAAGGCCATTTGGCCATGGCTTAAAGAAATATTTCTGAGGCCTTCTCGGTTGTAGCTTGATCTACAAAATTTGTATTTTTGACAAGATTTTTAAGCCATGACTTTTGTTGTAAAAAGGCCATTAGGTCGTAACTTGTATTGAAAACTGCAAAGGTTTTTTTATAAATTAAGTTAGGGTTTAGAAACTGTTTATATTTTGAATAAGCTCTAATATAATTGTTTTATATCTTATATAATTGGTCATATAAATATACTATTTTTTAATAAATACGATGGCAGGATGTGAGATTTATCCATTTTGGTTAATTTTCAATTTCTTGTTTAAATTTTAATTTAAAATAAACTTCTTTATTAAGTCTATAATTTTCGATTTTATTTAGGAGAGGAAAAGTTCAAAATGTTGGTTTTAAAGAGCGTTTAAAATTAGTTCCTTGTCTGTAAAACAATTATTCTGAAAAATAATTAAAATAAGGTTTGTTTAATATAACCTGAGTTTTTACTATATTCTCGGGTTAAAATGTTTAAAGGGTCTTTACTTAAATTATCTTAGTTTATATTTGTCAACAATTTTCAATATTATTTCTGTGAAAAGCTTATTTTAAACTGTGTATTTATAAATCAGATACTTCTGTTTGTATAAATGAATAATTTATGCTTTAAGTAAATATGAGTAGAATTGTATTAACCCTACTCTGGAAAAGGAGAAGGAAACCAAGGTCATAAATTGACACTTTCTCCAAATTAGGGTTTTTATAAAATCTTAATTACTTTTAAATCATTACAGACTTTAATATTTAATGGTAATGTGTTTCAAGTTTCATTCTTACTTAGATTAGTAATGAACTCATCTAAGTAATTACTAGCCTCATTTTACTGTTTTTCCTAAGTTAATCCTACTTCTTTATTTTTCTATAAATATAATGTTTTTATTTCCTATGTTTATTTATAATAAATAGGCTTATAGAAACTATTCTATTTACTGTGTAAATAAGAGCACAGATTATATATTTTTATAATAATGTTCTCCATCTAAGGAAAATTTTTGAAATAGAAAAGCTTTCTTTTGATGAACCCTATAAAACCTGTAGAAGGTAAATAAACTAGCCAGCATAATTCATTTGATTATCTATCAAAATTTAATCTAACCTACTATACTAGAGTACTACCTTCAAGAAGGTGTGGAAAAATACAGTTAGGTATTTTTTATCTATCAGTAAAATTGGAAATTTCTCGAATCATTTATCCTAATCTATATCTAATCCTAAATTTGACTATCCTTTCACAGTAAAATATTTCATTCAATAATTCTAATAACAGAAGAACAGAAGTATAACATAGTATTCCCTAAGTTCAATCCTTCTTGATCCTAAATATGAAAATAGAAATTATAAAGAGCATGTAGAACCTAGAAATGTGGAAGAGGAGACAACAAATTAAGGAACCTGTTCCTCCCAGCCAACTCTTGGAGATAGCTGAACTGCATATCTCAGGACCCTCGAGCCTGTCTACTGGTCCATCTGGTTGAAGTACTAGGTGAGAGATCTTGTTTAGTAAACCTCTACAACTCTGCTGAGTATTCAACATTAATCTATTTTTCTTGTATCAATATGAACTCAGCTTAAAATAGCTACAATATTTCAAAACTTCATCACTTTTCACTCAAAAAAACCTTCTGCTAGTCCCCTCCATCGAATTTTCTTGTGCACTAAATCCAGTCAGAATTTTCACAAGTAAATAATGAGCATCCTCAGCTGAATTCAATGGGAATTTTTATTAGCATGCCTAGGTCTTTTGGGTCGGTTTTCACTTAATGAGCCACCTGCTCTTGTTCCACTTTCTTAGGGAACATGACCACAAAAATAGGGAAGTTACTTCCTATAGCATCTAGAAGTAGTTTGAGGATGCTTCCAAGTGTCAATATTCTCTCAACCTAGCCTATTCAACCAAGTGACAAGTAAAACACTCATTTAACATCCTACTTAAGATGTTGTCTCATCTTTAATTAATTAATTAATAAAATATTCAACAATTACATGCAATTATCCTTGGCCCCACTTGGTCATTAATTACAAACTTTATAATAAAATTATAACATAATGTCTCTTAAAACATAAAATGTTTTTCAATTTGGGACATGTGACATACACACCCCCTTAAATATAACATCGTCCTCAATGTTATTTATTCTTTGTCCACAGAATTTCCCTGGAACAGAATTGGATATGCAACCCGCATATGACTCTCCAATTCCCAGGTGGATTCTTATAGACTAGGGTGCTTCCATTGCACCTTCACCTAACCAATGGTGCGATTCCAAAGAAATATCTCCCTCAATTCGAGGCTACAATCTAGTTCCACCAGAAAATCTCCTTTGCGTTCCACTTGAACATCATTCCAATTTATAACATGAGTAGCATCACGTACATATTTTTTTAACACCGAGATATGAAAAACATTATGAACCCTCAAATTTGGAGGTAAATCCAATTGATATGCCACTTGTACCATTATAGACAGTATCTCAAAAGGACCACAATATCGAGGTGCTATCTTAGCACAACTTCCTAATTTCAAAGAACTCTTTTTAAGCCTTACCTTTATAAAGACATGTTCACCCACCTGGAAGTATTTTTGAGTTCGTTTAAGATTTTCTTGACTTTTTTGTATGTATTACGCAATCTTTTAAGTTACCTTGCACCTGTTTTACAATTAACTCCATCTCTTTTAGTAGTTCAGGTCCTAATACTAACTTGTGAACAAGGTTACTCCATGAGATGGGGGTGTTACACTTTTTTCCATACAAAATTTCAAATGGACTGTATCTTGTTGAACCTTGGTAGTGATTGTTGTAAGAAAACTATAACAGGTGTAATTAATCTTCCCATTTACCTGGATACTCCTTAACATACATTCTGACCATATATTCCAATGCTTGATTCACCCTTTCAGTCTTTCCATTCGTCTCGGGATGAAAAGAGGTACTGAAATTTAAAGTAGTATTCAGGCGTTTAAATAAAGACTTCCAGAAATTTCCTGTAAACTTAGGGTCTTTGTATGAAATTATAACTTTTGGTATCCCATGTAAACAAAATATTTGTTTCATGAATATAACAACAATATTAGCAGCCTTTTAAGTGGTATTTATAGGTATTAAATGAGATTCTTTACTAAGTTTATCAATGACTACCATTATCAAGTCATTCAGATTCTAATTTCTATGTAGACCTATAATAAAATCAAGACTGATTATTTCCAACTTCCATCTAGGGATAGGTAATGACTATAGTAAACCGACTGGATGCTGGTGTGCAGTCTTAACTTGTTGACATTCAAAACACTTGGAAATGTATTCTTCCAGTTCATTCTTCATGTTTGGCAAAAAACTAATCCTTCCATAACATGGTTATAGTCTTCTGATAACCAGGATGTCCTGAGTAAGGACTCTTATGAATTTGATTTAAAATCAGTAGCTTAATCTTAGGTACATTAGGTATATACATCCTATCTTTATATAGGAATAATCCTTTTTTCATTTAGAATATACCCTATACTTAAACTTTTAGTTAAATTTTCCGTTACTTTTGCTTGTAATTTCTGATAATTTTCATCCAATTTTACTCCTTCCTTTAGCCATTCCTATAAATCTGTTTTATAAGTGTTGATTGCTGCAGCAAAATTTAGTTTTGTGTTTCTACTTAGAGCATCAACAACCATATTTTATTTTCCCTTAATATGTTGGATTTCAAAATCGTATTCGCCAAGGAATGCTACCCACCTAGCTTGCCTTCCGTTTAAGTTGGGTTGATCCAACAAATATTTTAATCATTTATTATCTGTCATTAACATAAATTTTCTTCCTATTAAGTGATGGAGACACATCTTCAAAGCATGTATGACGAAATACAACTATAAATCATAGGTTGCATAGTTTTTCTCATAAATCTTAAGCTTCCTAGAATCATATGCATTTACGTGTCCTTCTTGAGTTAAAACTCCACCTAGATCGTCATTGCATGCATCATTGCATACTATAAACTCTTTATTAGGATAAGCAATTCTTAATATTGGTGTAGTAGTTAGTAATGTTTTTAAATTTTTAAAACTTTCTTCACACTTTTGGTTCCACTCGCATTTCTTCGCTTTCTTCTGTAAAGAATTTATGGGATTTGCAATTCTTGAGAACCCTTCAATGAATCTTCGATAGTAGTCAATAATCCCCATGAATGACCGTATGCTAGTCACGCCTTTTGGGACTGGCCATTCTTCAATTGCTTTTATTTTTTATGGATCAACTAAGATCCCTTCTTTTGTTACATGGCCCAAGTACTATATTTTATCCTTAAATAAGTCGCACTTACTAAATTTAGCATAAAGCTTATGTTCTTGCAATTCTTATAAAACAAATTTTAAGTGATCCTCGTGTTCTTCTTTAGACTTAGAATAAATTAGAATGTCATCAATGAATACCACCACAAATTTATCAAGGAACTTATGCAATACATTATTCATTAAGCACATTAGAATATTCGGGGCATTAGTAAGCCCAAATGGCATAACAACAAACTCATAGTGACCATATCTAGTCATAAAAGCTCTTTTAAATATGTCTTCATATTTGATTCGAACCTAGTGATAACCAGATTGTAAATCAATCTTTGAAAATACAGTTTCTCCACATAGATAATCAAACTGATCATCTATGTGGGGCAATGGGTATATATTCTTAATAGTCATTTTATTAAGTTGACAGTAATTAATGCATAAACGTAGAGTATCGTCCTTCTTTTTAATGAAAATAACAGGTGCTCCCCAAGGAGACACGCTGGGTCTGATATACTTCTTACCAATAAGTTCCTTTAATTGTACTTTTAATTCATTCAGTTCCAATATATTCATCCGATAAGGGGATTTTGAACTGGGCATTGCACCAGGTACCAACTCAACAGTGAAGTCTAACTCCATTTTTGGAGGTAGTCCCAAATTTTTTTTTCTGGAAATACATCTGAATACCCCCTCAAGATTGGAATATATTCAAGTTTTATTTTATCTTCGTTATTGGTATGTTCTTCATTAATTACAGTTACAACAAAGGATTTACAACCATTCAGAATAGCTCTCTTTAATTGGAAAGCAGAGATTTGTCTGTTAGTTGTTTTACTAGGGATTCCTATTATGGTTACTATTTCTCCTTGATTATTTACGCAAGTAAAAGTTTTATCAAAATAGTTCAGAACTACTCTATGTTGTTCTAACTAGTCCATACCAATGAACATGTCATGAGAGCCTAAAGGAATTACATTAAGCTTCACTGAGGTTTCAAACTGGTCCATACTTACAGTGCAATCTTCTACAAAACAAATCACTTTTATTTTTGCTCCAGTAGCTAGCTGAACTAACCATGACTTTGCAAACTTTTCTACTGATAAATTGGATTTTTCTACTAAATCAGGAGAAATATAACTCAGGATAGCCCTTAGGTCAATTAATATAGAAATGGGTATTTTATTCAGCTTACCTTCTACTTCCACCATGGAAGTCTGATAATCCACCTACCTATTTTCCACCGCCACATTGATCCTAGGCATTGTCCTCATTAATTCACCAACATTCATCTCCTCCTGTACCATATGTATGTTTCTCACAGACTTCTTTTTGTTAGGGAATACTG
This sequence comes from Pseudotsuga menziesii, assembly GCA_001517045.1. Lineage (NCBI taxonomy): Eukaryota > Viridiplantae > Streptophyta > Pinopsida > Pinales > Pinaceae > Pseudotsuga > Pseudotsuga menziesii. The sequence continues at coordinate 91,331 of LPNX010713185.1, forward strand.
ATGCATAATGAGGTCCATTACACTCCCAACACTTTACTGGTTCTTTACATTCATTATTATTAATGTAATTGTTGTGATTATTATAAGGTTCTTTATTTCCACTTTATTTCAAGGGCCATTAGGGTTTAACTGTTATTTACCTTTATTTCCTTGGAAATTCTTATTAGGAAAATTATGTGTTATTATTCCTAAAATTGTGGTCAGGTACGAAACCCTTCTTCTTTTGTTCAAAATTGTTAGACCTCTTAGCCTTCTAGTTTGACATGCTTTCCTTTTTGTGGTTCTGCTCACAGGGAAAATTTGCCTTTCGCATAGCCTCCTCTATGGTTTTTGGAATATCGTATTCAACTCTGTCTTTAATGTGAAAAGGTGAAAATATTAGAAACTGATGTACCTTAGGATTCTCATCCACAATGTAAGGAATGTAACGTAGCAAACTTAAAAATTTACCATTTAATTATTTCGTGTTCATAGTTCCCAGCTTCAATTCATAAAATTCATTAGCTCGCTCTCCGTAGCACTATTCTGATAAAAGCTTCTTTTTAAAGTATTTCTTAAAGGTACTCCAGTTAATGTTCTTTTCCCTAATACCTTTTACTCGTTTTAAGTCTTGCCACCAAATATGTGCCTTCCCAGTTAAGCTATAAATGGCCATCCTTGCTTTTAGCTGGTTAGAGTAATTAGATTTGGAAATATTTCTTCATTCCAGAAAGCCATCATTCTGCCTCTTCTCCTTTCTCAGTTTTACCGTTGAAAGTGGGTGGTTTTATCTTCTTAAATTCTCCTGAAATTTCTTCATAAGGATTAAATTTTCTTTTTCTTGAATGATAATTATCTTCACTACTATCACTAGTGTACTGACGATTCTTCCTGTGCGAGTCGCCATATATTTCAAAGGATGAGCTAAGTTAAATTTTATACTATTTAGACTTTTTACTTTTGTGTTGACAAGACATATATTCAGATCCCAACTGTTCATCTTTTTCTTCATTATGAAAATTTTCCATCAGTATCTTGTTCAACTCTTCTTGAGCTCTCAAAATTCTTTCATTTTCTTTTTAAAATTTGTCGATATCAGTTCTTAATTCTTTAACAGTTTGTAATAATTCTGAAGAATTGTTAATAATTTCTTCCTAAACTGGTTCTCTTCTCAAATTACTCTATTCATTAAACGGTGACTCTTCATCTGCATATTCCTCGAGTCTTTCCATATTTGCAATTTAGCTCAAATTTTTTTTTAGGAAATATCATTTCAAAAAGAAAAATAATAATCAGTATGTATGCATTTAATTTATTGTTTGTCTATGCAGGTTGAGCCTCATTCATGCCTAGTGTCTGAACGTGTGCTCTAATACCACATGTAATACACCAAAAATCGTAAAAATTTAAATTTTTTCCTATGACATTAAATGTTTGCAATTGTCACTACTAAGGGACATTTAAATGTTAAGAGTTAACATAATCAGGTTTAAACTAGAACTAATTCCTTTATTATATTCTAGATCTAGACACTTAAATATTTTCTTCCATAACTCATTATTAAATATTTGATTTAGTAGGTTATGATTTGGAACAACATGAATCGAAACATCTATTTAATTACTAAGTGCTAAAGTTTGTTTTATTGTTTGTGAAAATAAGAAGGAACTTCAGTTGAGTCCGAGGCTTATGTAGCTTTTTATTTCATGCAGTGAAGTGATGCTTCTTTTACGGGTATTTTATAGGTAACATGTTTTGTAACCAGTTCTGGATCGAGATTACTATCTCAACTAGCATAAAATAAAATGCTAGTATAATTGTTTATTTTACAGCTTTGATCAAATTATGGAGGTATCGTTCAACTGTATATTTATGTTTTATTTAATTTCATGTAAACATCAGTAATTACAAATATGAACATAAAATGAGATGTTTTCTACCTAACTTCGACTATAACTGGAACATCAAACTTTCATTTATTTACTATCAGTTTAGGTCATGTATACCATTTTAGAGAAAGATAATTTGTATACAAGGTCATTCCATACCTTATTACTTGATATCATGGTAATTCATAAGTGTTTGTCTCAATAATATACAAATGTTAAGTAAACTAGGAAGAACCTAAATCTAGGTATATTCATAAGGTATAATGACTGATATTCTAACATGATACTAATTATTTAGTGCAGAAGACAATCTATTAACTATTAAAGTACTTACTGGGTAGAAATGCAATAATAAGAACATTATATCATTAATCAATAGTATTATTGCTGATCAATCCTACAAAACCTATCCAACCTAACCTTCCATAATCTTTATCTCACAAGGAGATATCAAAATCATTATTACCTTATAACAAAACTAAGTATTAATACTTATACTAGGAATTAAGCTCAGAATCTTTCTGTACTTGCAAGCTTACACGCATAACTGTTTTTAACCAATATATTATCATAGGTTTTATACAAGGTCTTTTACAAGTCCTATACTTTATCATAAGGTGTTATTTATGATGTTAACAAGGTTAAAGAATTTCCTTGCATATGTTCTTACCCATTTACATGGTTTATAAAATATAGATACAAACCCTACTTTAACGAAGATTACCTCCAATATCATTTCCCTTTAAGATTATAACATGCATGTTATAATATGAGATATTACTCTAATCTTAAAAGGGTTAAAACCAAGTTTTTATGTAAATGCTCATTACTTCCAGGATGCTCCAAGAATCTCTCGAAACTATAGAGTTAGATCCACCATTCCGAACGTATTAAACTCCATGTGGTCGATGCTTATTGGTTAGGTTTTGCTGACCTTGGAGGTTCACTATATAACTCTCCTAAACCATAAAAATTTTCATTTTACCTATCTTTTTCCCACGGTGGAGAGGAATCCACATGCCTACGCCCTCATGGTTTCACCGTTGTTTTTTTGCTGCAAGTGAGAGCCTTCATTGTTGTGGCTTACCTTTACCCGTGAGAGTCCTTATCACCTTTTCTATTTGCTGCGTATGAGAGTCTTTGTTGCCATTAATTATCTATGTGTGTGTGTGGTATTCATCGCCATTACTTTCCCTTTGTGTGGGCTTTCCTTTCGCACTTGTGGATTGGTGGACTTTGTCTGAGTTAAATAGTGTGCTTCCAGTTTTTTTTGTGTTCACCATGGTTTTGGCTTTGGGTTTGCACATTTCTCATTGGGGTTTTCTTGATAGTAGCTCTCCTTATGGCTCAGCGTACCCTTTTTCGTGGCTACGATCTATTCATGTTACCATTACGGGGCTGACATAAACTCTTCAGGTAAGAATTTTTGTTTTAAACAAAATTATAACTCTTTTTCACTATTTATAGATTTATTACCTTGGTTACTTGTATGATTTTAACATTCAGTGGGTTTCACTTGTGCAGGTTTTTCGAATTGGATGTTGTGTGCCGGAAACCACCGAAGAATTCCATGCAAGGACTCCACACTTAGTGTCCACCCTGGTAAGACTTGATCTTGCCTGAGGTTTCTCCTGCAATGGTTGTATGGGGTTTGGTTGTTACAGTTCACTTGGGTTGAAAATACTGCTCGGTTGTAACTACAATGTAGTCTATTTTTTTGGAAGGCTGTTTGGTCGTGGCTTAAAGAAATATTTATGAGGCATTCTTGGCCCTATCTTGATTTACATAGTTTGTATTTTGGACAAGTTTTTTAAGCCGTGAATTTTGTTGTAAAAATGCCATTAGGTCGTAACTTGTATGGAAAACTGCAGAGGTTTTTTTATAAATTAAGTTAGGTTTTAGAAATTTTTTATATTTTGAATAAGCTCTAAGCTTACTATTTTTTATCTTATATAATTGGTAATATATATATCTATACTGTGTTTTTAAGAAATACCATTGCAGGCTGTCAGATTTATATGTTTTGGTTAATTTTAAATTTCTTGTTTAAATTTTAATTTAAAAGAAATTTCTTTATTAAGTCTATAATTTTCGATTTTATTTAGGAGAGGAAAAGTTCAAAATGGTTTTAAAGCAGTGTTTAAAATTTGTTCTCTGTCTCTAAACAAATATTCAGAAAAATAGTTAAAAGAAGGTTTGTTTAATATAAGCTAGTTTTTACTATATTCTTGGGTTGGAATGTTTAAAGGGTCTTTACTTAAATTATCTTAGTTTATATTTGTCAACAGTTTTCAATATTGTTTCTGTGAAAAGATTATTTTAAACTGTGTATTTATAAATTAGATAGTTGTGTTTGTATAAATGAATAATTTATGCTTTAAGTAAATATGAGTAGAACTATATTAACCCTGGTCTGGAGAAGGAGAAGGATACTAAGGTCATAAATTGACAGTTTCTCCAAATTAGGGTTTTTATAAAATATTAATTACTTTTAAATCTTTACAGAGTTTAATATTTAATGGTAATGTGTTTCAAGTCTCAATCTTACTTAGATTAGTAATGAAATTATCTAAGTACTTACTAGCCTCATTTTACTGTTTTCTTTAAGTTAATCGTGCTTCTTTATTTTTCTATACTTATAATGTTTTTAATTCCTATGTATATTTATAATAAATAGGATTATAGCAACTAATCTATTTACTGTGTAAATAAGAGCACAGACTGTATATTTTTTAGATTCTTCTAGGAGATAGTTTTGTTTATTTTTATAATAATGTACTATGTCTAAGGAAAATTTCTGAAATAGAAAATCTTTCTTCTGATGAACCCTATAAAACTTGTAGAAGGTAAATAAACACATTGATACATACTTCATTTGATTATCTATAAAAGATTAATCTAACCTAATGTACTAGAGTACTACCTTCAAGAAGGTGTGAAAAAATACAGCTAGGTATATTTTTATCCATCAGTAAAATTGGAAATTTATCTAATCATTTGTCCTAATCTATATCTAATCCTGAATTTGACTATCTTTTCACAGTAAAATATTTCATTCAATAATTATAATAACAGAAGAACATAAGTATAACATATTATTCCGTAAGTTCAATCCTTCTTGATCCTAAATATGCAAATAGAAATTAGAAAGAACATGTAGAACATGGAAATGTAGAAGAGGAGATAACAACTTAAGGGACCTATTCCTCCCAACCAACTCCCAGAGACCCCTGAGCCTCTCTTTTGGTCCACCTGGTTGAAGTACTGGGTGAGAGATCTTGTTTAGTAAACCTCTGCAACTCTCCTGAGTATTCAACAGTAATATGTTCTACTTGTAGCAGTATGAACTCAGCTTAAAATAGTTGCACTAGTTAAGAACTTCGACACTTTTCACTCAATGAAAACTTCTGCCAGTCCCCTCCACTTGTGCACTAAATTCACTCATAATTTTCACAAGTAAAGAATGATCAGCCTCAACTGAATTCAATGGGAAGTTTTATTAGCATGACTAGGTCTTTTGTGTCGGTTTTCACTTAATGAGCCACCTACTCTTGCTCCACTTTCTTGGGGAACATGACCATAAAAATATGAAAATTGCCTCTTGCAACAGCTAGAAGTAGTTTGAGGATGCTTCCAAGTGTCAATCTGCTCTCAACCTAGCCTATTCCACCAAGTGACCAGTAAAACACTCATTTAACATCCTCCTTAAGTTGTTGTCTCATCTTTAATTTATTAATTAATAAAATATTCATCAATTGCATGCAATTATCCCTTACCCCACTTGGTCATTATTTACAAACTTTATAATAAAATTATAACATAATATATCTTAAAACATAAAATGTTTTTGCAATTTGGGGCATGTGAAATAGACTCCAACCCCTTTAGCACCTCCCCAAGAACAGCACCAAAATGGTGGTGAAAATATATGCTATCTAATTTAACACTTAATTTCTCAACCCAGGAAGGCATCTTGTGAGATGCAAACACTATATGTGCAGGATTGAAGGCCTTAACTAATCTAGGCTAACCTAAAACCGATAATCTATCTAAAATTGAGTAAGAGTTCTAAATTATAAATCAACTTGTCGACCTTCAAATGGAACTGTATCGAGAAACTATATACGATATGACATTCAGACTCTAACTAGGACTTCAACTATAAAACTAATCTATTAATTCAAACCTAACTCTATGTTATCTTAACATATAAATGAATATTGAAATTGCAATAAAAAGAAATTACTCTTCTAGAAAGCAACACTTGGTCCAAAAGAAAACTAACTAATGAAAGTAAAACTAACTACTCAAACTTGCAGCAAATTATCTAATCTATGCTATGAATGAGAAAACTATTCTACTTATGCAAAAGTAAAGATCTATCTAAGAATGCAATTACAACTTGATTATTAAAGAGCAATACTAATATCTAAGCTATAGATTTTATAAACTAATTACTTTAAAATGGAAACTATTCTATTTCTTAAAAAAATGGACTAACTACCTAATCTATGGAATTCAACCTAATTATTGAACTATGGATTCATAGAAAGCGAAGAAAACATTATTCTAAATACCAAGCATAAATAAATGCATTTTGAAACAGTAAACTAATTGAAAGAAATCTATTTTACTAATCTATGTAATTTAACTCGACAACTAACTATGAATTGAAGAAAACAAGACAAATAACTATTCTAAAGACTAACTAGATCATTCGTAACAAAATCTATTTAACGTCTATTTAACAAATTGAAATGTGTCCTATGTTTGAAAAGCAAATGGAAATGAAAACCAAAGTACACAGAAACCAAATTAAGTAAACATAAAACTATGTAGTGAGACAAAAAAACAGAACATGTGACAGAAAGTGAACTTGGCAGTTGATTTCTCATTTAATATTTTAATGCTTTTAACAAATTAATAGATTTCATTAACATGAGTTTTAATAAGTTTTATATCAGCATAGAGTTCAAAGTTCAATTCAATCTTAAAGTGAATTATTATTTATAATTGAAACTATTCTAAATTAAATTTGTATTTAAAACTACAGTAAAATAAATGAAATTTGCTAATTACGATTTTTTTAAAAGGAATACTATTGTTAAGTCTAAGCTACAGAAGAAAAATAATCATTCAAACTCTAAGAAAACTACCTATCCTATTCTTATGAATTGAAAAAAACTATCTACTGTGCAAAATTAAAGATCTAAGCTTATCAAACAAGTTCAATTACAAACAAACTATTGAAGAACATGAAACTATACTACTCTAATTAACCTATGAAATTAAGTCCAATGGTTAACTACAAATTCACAAGAGAAAGATGAAATGCTACTCTAAATACCAAGCAGGAACTCGAAACTAATGCTTTTAAAACAGAAAATTAATCATAAGAAAACTATTTCATTCCTATTAACAAATTGAAATGCTCTCTATTATTGCGAAAAGGAAACTAATCTCCAAGACAAAATTCAAATGCTATCTAGAACATAGAACTATTCTTTAACTAATGTCTATCTCTACGGAATTCAGAAACCTATCTTCTATGAATGCAAATTCAATGCAAGAAAACCCTATGATACGAGAGAAGAAAGTAAAAGTGCAAGGATAGCAAAAATAATTCAATTTTTGTGTCTAAAGCAAATGAAACAAAATGAAAACGTTCTAACTACTCAAGCTCTGAACCTTAATGCCATTTCTATCTACTAACACAATTCTGGAAAAGAGTGCAGATCCTACCGTAAAAAAAATTGCAATCTATTAGAATAAGACCAATGCAATTATGGAAATGCATATGGCTTGGGCATGAAATAAAAACTATATGGTGTTAAGCATCTACCTACAAAAAAACAAAAAAAAAGAGGAATTGCAATCATGAAGGGGGCAAATGCAAATATAAATCGTGATAGAAGTAAACGTGAGTGCAGAAAAAAATGTGAAATATAATATGCACATGCAAACGCAAATGTAATGGAACAACAATGTAAAAAAAAGACAGGCAGAAAACACAAAGGACAAACATGAATGGGCAGAACGAAATGCAAAAACGTGATTTCTATTTAGAAACGTTTTCTAGCCTGTTTGTTAAGCCATTCAAAAAACTTCCTGCAATTAGGGATAAATGGGACTAATTGGGAAGTGGGTTTTGAACTGTTTCCTCAGATTCCTTATGGTTTGCTCATACGCTACCCCCAAAATGTTTCTCTTGAAGTGATGGTGAGAATGCAGTTGTAAATGGAACAAACATAAGTGTGAAAATAAATATGGATGGGTAGAGCATGAAGGAGCATAACAACAATGGAAATGAATAGGAATACAAAAGCGAATGACAACTAATTAACTCTATGGTGATTGAAAGCAAATGACAAATCCTAAGAGAAAATTGTAAAGAGGGAAAGAAGAAACACAAAAGTAAAGTGCAGGAAAACAGAACATGAATGTAATCTACAGGAACACAACAAAGAAATTGACGGGAAGAGCTCTGCAATTGGGGAGAAACGCCTATTCTATTGCACATAATTTAATCTAGTTAAAATAAAACACCATTAAACATCTATTGATCTAAATTTAATAAATTGAAATGAAAAACATAAACTAATTACTTAACAAAATGAACAGAGATGAATAAAATTAACATAATGGATCTGGATCATGCACAAGAAGAGCTTGCAACCTCTGGTGGGCCCCCAAGATTCATAGCCTGAGACTATCTACTTCCTCAGAGGAACATAAACATAGAAACCAGGTTCTTATTGCAATCAATTTCGAAATTACAGAGTTCAGCTCAAGTATGAGCCACAACAAAAATGACAGTAGCTACCACCACTCTTTTCATGGATAAGAGCATATATATATATATATATATATATAGAGAGAGAGAGAGAGAGAGAGAGAGAGAGAGGGAGAGAGGGCGTTTTTCCCCAAAATGTGTACAAAATGGATTCTTTAATTTGGGAAACAAAGGCCCATGATTTTTGTAGATGAACACATGACCTAGGTGGAATCTTGGAGGTGGCGAAGCATGACATTCTGAATCAACATGAATGGTCATAACGGAAATTAGTTTATAAACCTGATTTCTGTGCGGAATTTCTGTCGAGTTGTTTCCCAAATTGAATGTTGGGTGCCAGCTTCACATTGTGGTTGAGTTTGATTGGTTGGGTTCTAGATTCACATTGTGGTTGAGTTTGATTGCAGGTTCACGTGAGGATGAAGATGGCACACATAATATGGATGAAAAGGATTGAGTTTGATTGGTTGGGTTCTAGATTCTTTGCCTTTTCATCCATATTATGTGTGCCATCTTCATCCTCACGTGAACCTGCATGAAAGATTTTGTTAGTTTTTTAATATATGGAACAAACCAAACAAATCATTCATTTAATTCATATGGTATGAATCATTGGATGGATATGGTTTAAGATAATTACACATGGTATATTTTTAATGAATATGTCTTTAAAAATAATTTCATACGATGGCCCTTTTTAATGGACGTCATGTTTGTTTTTGGAATTATAATTACCATTTAATCATTCATTTTAACTTATTAGGTGGCATGTAAATCAATGTGGTTATAATTTATGGTTTTAAAGTTTTTAAGTGGAAATTTATTATGAATTTTAAATTCAAACAAATTTATGAATATCTTAAAACAATGATTATTTCAATATATTAATTCTTCAATTATCTATTTGTTTGAAATTTGAAATATCCCAAAGCTCATCATTATAGTTTTTTATTTGCACATACAGGATCAGCAGAACTAGAAAGAATAGGAAGATAAAGGTATGATGGGATCAACGAGAGATGAAAGACAAAGATAAACCAAACCAATAACCCCATATTAAAACATGCCATCAAACTCAATGTGGAACTTAGGACCGAATGAAAGGTCGGATGGAGTACTGAAATGCTTACGATTTGCACAATATTGCATTTAATACATTAAAAATAACATATTAGGCTCACTTTACACTTACGAGGTTTTAATTAATAAAACAAAGTAAAATATAACCTTATTGAACATAAATATATTACACCATGGTAGTTAAGATGAGAAATTAATGTAAATAATATTGTTATAAAAGACAATCCCGGAGCCCAGCATTGATACCAGAATATGGAAGGAAATGATTGATGGAATTCTGGCCTCTCCGTTGTCCAAATCGAATGTGATCAATCGTGAGTTGGAGGGGTCCACGACACTGAGTGGAGACAATAATTATTTTCGATGTGGTAGGAATGTTTTCATCACTTCTAGAGCATACATGGCCCTAGATGACTAGGCCATGTCGTCAACAATGCTATAGTTCAAAGAAGCTCTAGCCCTGGCATTATTGGTGATCTGTTGCATGAGGAATCGTGGTCCTTGAGCCACCCCATCAATGGGGGGTGTATCTAGGTAAAGTGGTATGTTGGTTGTGTTGGATGTGGATGATGCTAATGTGTCAGTGGTTTCAGTAGTGGAGCCATACTGATTGTGCCTAGTCTGCAGGTTGACCTCTTCAGTTGTCATTGCCAGCAGGTGATGAACAACTGTCTCTGTAGGCGGGGCCACAACAGGAGTTGTGGGAGCAGGTTGGGGCATAGGTGCAGTTGTTACCAATCCTTGGAGTGGTAAGGAGTTTTGAAGCACCATGGGTGGAGGGCCTGGTGGTGCTGGATTAGATTGAGCTTGAGTTTCCGCATTGGTTTCATGCTAAGATTCATTCTGAAGAACCTGCTTGGCGTGACCTATGAGGGGGGATTTGTGCATGTAAATATCGTAGATGTAGCATAGTTTGCATCGACGGTTGGTCCGTAACTGATCATTTCGTCTATGTGGATTAGGTTGTTGGGGGTTATCATCCGGCTAGTTTGTGCCGGTGTTGTTGGGAGGATTCATCCATTTTCCACTTCCTTGTGGTTAGTTGTTACCTCGGTTCCTACCTCATTTTTTCTTACATTTCCCTTGTTGGCTATTGGGGGCCGGTTGGTTGGGACAATTTTGCTAAGAAAAAATTTGTCCCGTGGATGTCGGAGGAGCTGGAGTGGGGGCTGAAGTGACTTTCATGGGTGGTGCGTAGTAGGATGGAGGAGATGGAGGGGCTACAAATCTGATCGTTGATCCCAAATACGACTATGACGACCAAGTTGGCGCATGGGCGTGCCGGTGTGGTGTGAGATGCATGTAAGGGGTTGTGGCTCCGGATAGAGCCATCATCTTAGAGTCATTGGGTACTCGGTGTGGCTGCACAACACTACGGGTGTTGCTTGGGTGCGGTGTCACGTAGTGCTATGGGTGTTGGGAGACAGAACCTATGATGAAATCCACAACATGGGATGCCGCCGATGCGTCGCGATGAGAGGTACCAGCATGGGGAGCATCTAGAATGATGGTGTATAGGTATCCATACTAACCATAAATCAAGTCAAATTGTTGGGCCTTCAAGATGGGCTCTTCCTCGGATTGGGGATGTTCGGAGGTAGCATTCTTGGCTATAAGTGGTAGCAAGGGTTTTAAGAGCTAGTCAAGAAAAATAATGTCATCAAGATGAATCTTGCACAAGCTACAATGTTGCTGCCACTTGTGGATGTGGTTGGTTATGTGAGTCGCAGTGTTTTGGAAGCAAGATAGAAAGATCTCAATGCCCTCGTCGTAAATGACGGGGATTCAGAAATATTGTAGGAACATGAAGGATAAGGAATTTAATTTTGGGTAAGAGGCTTGAGGTATCTCAATATATCATTTATCTACGACGCTTGTGAGGGTGCGTTGGAAAAACCTAAGTCTGATCAAATCGATGACAATGTTGTTTGAAGAGAAACATAGATGAAACGACATGATGTGTTTTTGGGGGAACTCACCTCCCTTCCCTTCAAACTTTGGAATTTTTGATGGGTGTTTGGTTGGCATAGGAGGCCAATAGGGTTGATGGCTAATTGGGTCATTGGTTAACCTGACCAAATCAAGAAATTTGAGGCGATCCATGAATGGGAGGTTAGACCCAAGGTTGGTGTGGGAGGGACTGATGATGGCGCTGGAGTTTACAGGAGCGTGATGTCCATGCATGACTGGGGACAACTGAAGTTGACTTCCCACAATGGGGATAGTTGAGATAGTCGTGGAAGGGCCACTGCCCCCAGGTATGAAAGGTGGTATTGTGGGAATTGTAGGAGTTGGTATGGGGCCACCACTAATGGGTAGAAGATTCACAACCATATGCGCAATGGTATTGGGACCATTGGTCAGGATGTTGGTAATGATGTGAGGCAGGGACATGGGTCTGTTTCCAACCACCCTTCCAAAGAAGGGATCGAAATTACGCCATCCATGGGGCTAGACAATGTAGCGAGAATGTTTGGCTTAGATTGATAGGAATGTGAATCAGAATCAAAGGCTCTATGGCCTTCTAATGGTAAGGAGGGTTGTCGAGGAGGGCCCTAATGGTGTTGTTCTAGAGACCCAAACTAATGGGTATTTCCTCTTAGGCATGAGGAAGAGCACGGTGGATCAATGGTGTATTACTAGTGGTAACTGTTAATGAATTTTGGACCTCGATTTAATGGATTCGTATTGGTTCACAGGTGATCACTTGGCCACCAAGACTGCCAGAAGACGCTGCTTGGATTTTTTCTCATAAAGGTGTTTCTAGTCAATTAGAAGGGGTCATTTCCCATTTCACTTGGAAATTCCTCTCATTGGCCAGCTACTTTGGGGTTCCCGTGGTACTCGACATAATGAGTTTAGGGAAAATCCCAAGCACTTCCCATGGTTAAGGCGCTTGAGACTTATGTCGTCAAACCGCACGATTTTGATTAAGTAAATTGGTTACTTTTATGGTTTGCTTGAGGTCATGAACCGAGTTTGGTTGAATTATATGATGTGAATGTGTTCACTTTGTGAATAAGCTTGTTATTTTTTATTAGTTTTTCAATTATGTGGTGAGCAAATAATAATGGATTTTCTGCATAGATCAAGCTATGGGAAATACAAACTGTAACATGTGAACTAGTAAAATAAAACAGATCCAAAGTGCAATACAAAATATAAAATGTGAATCAGTAGTGTGACTACCTAGTTTTTGTATCCCTCAAGTCCAAGAAGTAGTTGTGGGCTCTCATCAAAGTGGGAACAAGCTCACCCATAGATCCACAGATCACTCCTCAAATGCCTGGTTTCCCAATGGTTTCCACTCACTCTAGCTTCCAAGGCACTTATTTGTAGTGGAAAAGAACAATGACAAAGACAAATTCCTATTACTAAGATTTCTCAACTCTTTGTCTTATCTCAGAAGACCTTGGCGGATTATGACTAAGTAGAGGAAGAAGGGCTAAACAAGACGGTTAATTTCTAATGTGTTTTAATAATGAAATACTAAAATTAAACTTGCAGAAAATAACATAGAAGTAGGAAATTTTGCATTTTAACAGTCAACCAGACAGGAAAATGAATGTAAAATTGATTAAAAAATATACAAGTCACTTATGGCTGCTAGATAGTGGCAACTGAGTCACAAAAACAGTCCAAACAGTAGTGATTGGGTCACCTCTAGTCAAGAAAATGTAGTGACAGTGCCTTGGGATTCAGGTCGGTCCTTTCAGGGATGAATCAGTGACTGGTTCGCTCCTTTCATCCTAAAATAAGCTAATTGGACCAGAAATAGAAAAAATTAAAAACCTGAGTCAAGAACAACTGATAGTAACTGGTACTCTGGCCAAACGGACTCATATCAGCCTCGGGAGGGATTGATTAGGGACGACTATGAAATAAAACTTGCAAAAAACTTATAAAAAATAGGGGTCCTGTGGAATCCTCCCACCGTGGTCGCCAAACTGTGGTTGGGTAAAAACCCTGGCCACGTGCTAATGCACCTCCCTTTTGTCAAAGGGATGAAAGGGTAGATTCTACAATGAAAAAACTAAATGCAACAAAAAATGTTAGTAGCAAAAAATAAACAAGTACATACAATCTACAAACTAAGCAAAAGTGGTGAGACTGTTATACCATACGATCTGTTTGAATAGGGGGCCACTATACCCTAACTTAGAAACAACACTGCTTCTCTATAGGTTTGGGTAGTGTGGAGGTTGACTCAACACACAAGAAGGGGAGCAAGTGGGGAAAAATGGAATGGTTGGGATGAGTAGCTTGAGAGTGATGGTGTCTCCAAGGACTCATACAAGTATAATAACGATGAAGGAAAACAAGTCATGTGTGATGGGGACCTCCACTTCTTTATTTATAATTTTTTCACTCATTTAGGGTTTTAAGCCCCTAATTAGGCTTTTGATCCCTACTTAGGGTTTTGAGCACCTTTCTCATGTTTTTTAGCTCTTCTTGAGGTTTTTAGGCCCTTTCTGGGGGCTTTAACCCTTTTGTGAGATTTTTAGCTCTCTTGTGAGCTTTCTAGCTCTCTTGTGAGATTTTTAGCTCTTTTTGTGGGTTTTTAGCCCCTTTTTAATTATTTTTGAGATTTTGAGATAGAAATAAGGCTAAACATAGGTGTGTAGGTAAAAAAGGGTTAGAAAATGGAAGTTTGTATGTGGTGTAGGCTGTATACAGCAGGTTAAGCAATTTTTTGTGTTAAAAACTACTTTACAAGATGACGAGCATGCAGATCATGTTATTGAAGATCGAGTTCTTAATGATCCTATGGATGAAGATGATGTTATTGATACGAATGGTGAATATTAGATAAATAAATTACCACAAGACACATTTTCTCCATTGGATGAAGACAACCTCCATGCTTTTCATGATGTTCCTCTTCTCGAGAAGTCCCAAGAACCTCTTTATGAAGGCTGAACAATTCTATGTGCTATATTTTTGTTGGTGAACTTGAAGGTTTTGAATGGTTTATCAAACACTTGTTTCACACAACTCCTAAGGAATGTAAAGTTGAATTTTTTCCTCTATTTTTTGGTCTAATTAATTCGTAGATTAGGGATATGAAATATTTATGATGTATATTTTTTACATTTCACTTTTTTTCAATGTTGCAGATTGTTGGGTGAATTTCTATTACAACCATCAAATAATTTACCATGCACAAGTCGAGAGATATTCTTGATTATGAAAAAAATTGGAGTGGAATATCAATCTATTGACGCATCTTTTGATGATCATATTATATATTATGGACAGTATCCATCAGAAAACAAATTCCCGCAATGTGAAATTAGTAGATATGAAAATGATCAATTAACAAAAGAGGTCCCTCACAATGTTCTTCGTTATATTCCAATAATTCCATGTTTCCAAAGACTATTCAAGTGCCAAAGTAAATCACAATTTATGAATTACCATGTGAAGAACGAAAGTGAAGATGGTGTTCTTCGAATGCTTGCATATGGTTCTGCATTGAACAACATCAAAGAAAAATGACCATTTTTTATATATGAACCTCATAATGTTAGAATTTGATTGGCAACTGATGGTTTCAATCCATTTGGTGAGCTTCGTTCTACTTACTCAGTATGTCCTACTTTCGTCATAAACAATAACCTACCTCCTTTGATGACCATTAAGAAAGAGCACATAATGTTGGCAATGATTATTCCAGGTATTTTTTGAAAGTTGTAATTATATTATTTCATAAATTTATTTGTTTAATTTATGCATGAGAACACATTTTATATATTTGGATGGATAACTAAATATAAATATTGTATGTTTATTGATCAAATGGGTAAGTACCAAGTTAAATATATGAATGTATATATTGAGCCTCTTATCGATGACCTATTGAAGTTATGGGCTAGAATCACTATGTATGACATTTCTAAACCAATAAGGAAGAAACAATTTCAGTTCCATGGAATACTTGCATGGACAATTGATGACACTCCTAGGTTAACATATTTTTGTGGTATGTAAATTTATGTTGCACGTTGTTAAAATTATATGATTTTAAGGTTAAAAACATGCATTTGTTTAAAAAATAATAATATTTTGATGGATTTATAAAATTAATACATATATCTCGCATGTCTTCAAACAAAGGGAAAATTTGCATGTCTAGTATGTAGTCCTAGGATAAAATATCATCGTTCAAGAAGTTTAGCAAAGGAGGTGTTCGATGAGTACAGGAACTTCCTCTCTAAGAACCATAGGTACCGAACTATCGAAAAAACAAAATTCAATGGTAAAGAAGAGAATGAAAAGAAACCACGAAGAATGACACCTCACCTATGGAAGTCAAAATATAGTAGAAATCGTCAAGGTATGCAAATTGTATATTGCAACATACAATATGTTCACATAATATTATGATTTTCATATTTTTGTTGAACTTTCTCTACCATGGGTGTCATGAATTATTGTTAATGTGTTTCCGTTTATGTTTAATGAATGGATTTAAGGCATGAATGGGATTCCTCGAGGAATGAAGAGTTATTACATACAATTCAGTAGGTTTCCTTACTATGAGCACCTACAAATAACTCATTTGTTTGATACAAACCATATCAGGAATAAAGTAACATAAATGATATGGTAGAAATTATATAGAAGGTCAGACAAAGATAAAATTCGAAAAAACTATACTGACATTGCAGAAGCCAATCACGCATTCCAAAGTGTAATTATTTCCAATGCCGGAAATGGGAACTAGAATATTAGTCTTCCATGGTTATTGAGGGAGCAACAAATAAATGCTATAAAATAGGTCATTCAAAAAATAAGGTTTCCGATGGGGTTTTCATCGAGCATACAAAATATCTTAACCAAAAAAGGTGATTTTGGCGGTGTTAAAACTCATGACTCGCATAGATTCATTAAGGTAATTATTTACGTATATAATTTTCATTAAGTAAATATTTTTAGTAATTGTTCTCTCCTATTTGGAAACATTAGATAATGATTTGATTTTTTCTACAGTACATTCTACCTATGGATTTCCTAGATAGCTTTGATTGACACATAAAACAAGTTATATATGATCTTGGTAAATACATGAGGTAAGTAACAATTTTATATGCATGAAAAATGTTCATTCTTTTGGTTTCATTTCTTATCGACATATTTTTTTTTACAACTTGGAACTTTATTATATATTATATGCCCCAATCTAGTTGATCATTCATGTTATTTTCTTTCATCTTTTGTAGGTGGATTTAATCTAAAGAAATCCATAAAAATATATTAGGTATTGGAAGAGAAAAATTCCTTGTCTAATGTGTGAAATGAAGAAGTATTTACCTCCATAATTTTTCAATGCACAAGAACACTATCTCATACACCAAATTGAGGAGATTGAATTGTGTGGACCTATAAACTCAATGTTAATGTGGATGGTGGAAAGGAATTTGAAGACATTGAAGGTTTTTGTTAGAAAAAGAGCATGGCGTGAGGGTTCTATGGTGTAGTGATATATTATATATCAATCCATGGTGTACATTAGTCAGTATCTTCCAAATTTAACAAAAACTATCAATCTACCTAGCATTTGACATGTCAACTCCATCAACAAATTTGAAGGGAAGGTCCTGCCAGGGAAAGGTAGAAAGAAGAAAGTGAAAGGTAATTGAATGGTGTACATTTTATTTATTATACAATTAAGTTTTCAATTTATGTAATTTTTATTATTCCATCAGTATTTTAAGGTAAACTTAATTGCCTTTAATGATAGCTAATTTACAATTCTTAATTATTATTTTTTCATATAGTTGGTTGCGTGTGGGATGCAATACATTTATACATTGCAAACAATCTTGATTGGATGGACGAATGGATTGAATGATGTACAAAATACTATGGTACCTTAACATGGGAAGGGGTTAGTAAATTGATTAAAACAATCCATCGTCATCGAGAGGAATATCCCGAACTTATAATGCAAAGAGAAATTGATTTAGAATGCAGTTTAAAAGATAAAAAGGAAAGTATATTCACCCTGCTCATATTTTTTTTTGTTTCACATTGTATCAAAATATTTGTCTCATTTATGTCTTCTTATATATTTATTTACCGAGTCGGGCATGATGCAAGTGATACATAACAATGCTATGTGGTGCAATGGTCATAAATTTCACATCCAAAAGTGGGATGACAAGATGAAAAACATTTGATTGTGGGATAACTGTAGTTTTTCAAGTCACTAACGTTTCCTCTAGAAGTGACAGGCATCCAGAAGTATCTGAAAATAGGTACTATGGTTATTTGGAATATATACTTGAGTGTGACTTTAATTAATTTAAAGTAGTTATGTTTGAGGTCAATGGTACAGTCTATGAATGAATGAATGAATGTGATCCTGAAAGAACTATTATTAAGCATGTCATAGATTTACTATGGTTAATACAAGGGCACTTGAACCAGGTACATAGCCTTATGTTCTTCCAAGTCAATATGACCAGGTCTTTTACTCATAGGTTCTAGGTAAAGCAGGTTGGTCATACAATTTTAGATACAATCCAAGAGGAAGGCCAATCAAGTATAATGTAGTAGAGGAAGAATCCAATGTTGAAGAAGAAGGTGATGCATATCAGGAGCAGTTGGACGTCAACGTAGATGTGTCAGATGAAGAATCTAATCAATAAGTTGATCATATAAATGATGTAGAAGACAGTGCAATTGGCATTGATGATATTGATGATGAATATCTAACCGAAAATTACTTTGATCATTATCCTAATATGAGCGATATTTTCAATGATAGTGATTCAGAACCAGATGACGATATAGATTTTGGGTTGGATGAAGAAGAATATGAATGAAATTGTAGCAATGTTGGAATCGAGGAGGTATGTGAGAAGATATTTTGCATAATGTATTATGTTTACGAATATTTAGTTATGTTTAAACCATATTTATCATCATCGTTGCTATCACCATCATAAAAAAATATGTCATCATCATCATCATCTTCATCATGATCACCATCTTCACCACCACCACCAACATCATCATCATCTTCATCATCCTCATACTCACCACCATCATCTTTGTCATCATCATCATCATCTTCTTCATCATCCTCATACTCACCACCATCATCTTTGTCATCATCATCATCACCATCATCATAATCCCCGTCAGCATTGTCATCATCATCATTGTCATCACCATCATCACAATCTCTGTCATCGTCATCATCTTTATCATGATCATCATCTTCACCACCACCACCACCACCACCACAACCACCACCACCATCATTATCATCATCTTCACCACCACCACCACCACCACCATCATCATCATCTTCATCATCCTCATCATCATCATCATCATCATCAACATCATCATAATCCTCGTCATCATCTTCATCATCATCATCATCACCGTACTCCTCATAAACATCATCACCAGCATCTTCTTCATCGTCATGATAATTGTCATCATCATCGTCGTCACCTGCATCTTCATCATCATCACCACCACCATCATCTTCATGATCATGGCCACCATCATCGCCATCGTCCTCGTCGTTGTCATCATCATCATCACCATCATCATCATCATCATTGTCGTCGTCATCACCATCTTCATCATCATCATAATATTCATTATCATCCTCATCGTCATCCTCATAATCATCATCATCATCATCGTCATCACATCATCATCAGCAACAGCACCAACAACACCGCGATAATCATCTTCATCATCATCATCATCCTCATCATTGATGATGATGATCATCATAATTGATATCTACTCTATATATTTTAATTTAATATTCATGTGTTAAAATTATTGAATTTTATTGGTACGTATAAATTAACTATTTGTTACTGTTATTTACATTTTCTTGTATGTTGTCATATGCTAAAAGACAATTTTTTTTTTACATAAATTTTGTCAGGTTATGGGGAATTGAGAGTGATTTGACGGGTGGGGGGGGGGGCATAAGAGCTTCCTCCTTCATGTGGTTGGCCCTGTTTAGTAAAGAATATTAAATTATTCTCGAAAGAAAGAGAAGTTGAGTAAGGAAATGGATAGTTATGATGATGATGATGATATGATGATGATGAAGATGAGGATGTGGATGAGGATGACGACGATGATGATGATGATGATGATGATGATGAAGATGATGATGATGATTACGAATACGATGGAGATAATGACGACGATGATCAATCATCATCATCATCATCATCATCATCATCATCATCATCTTCATCATCCTCATCAACATCACCATAATCATCATCATCATCATCATCACCATCATCATCATCATTATCATCATCATTAGCATCATCATCATCGTTAGCATTAGCAGCATCATCATCGTCATCATCATCGTCGTCATTGACCTGTGATCATCATCACCATCATCCTCAACATCATCATCATCCTCATCATCACCATCATTAGCATCATCATCATCATCACCATCATCATCATCATCGTCGTCATCATCATCATCATCGACATCATCATCATCACCATCATCATCATCATCACCATCATCATCATCATTGCCATCATCATCATCATAACCATCACCATCATCATCATCATCTCCAACATCATCATCATCATCCTCAATTCCTCCTCCTCATCATCAAATACTTTATCATCATCATCATCATCTTCATCATCTTCATCATCATCATCATCGTCGTCGTCATCGTCATCATCATCATTGTCATCATCATCGTCATATTAATCATCATCATCATCGTCATCATCATCATCATCTTCATCATCATCATCATCATCCCGATCATCTTCAGCATGATCATTGTGTTTATTGTCATCATCATCGTCACCATCATCATGATCATCATCATCATCGTCGTCATCATCATCATTATCAGCAGCATCAGCATCGACATCAACATCATCATCATCATTTTCATCATTGTCACCAGCATCATCATCATTATCATCGTAATTTTCATCATCATCATCATCATCATCATCAACTTCATCATCATCATCATTATCATCGTAATTTTCATCATCATCATCATCATCATCATCATCATCATCAACTTCATCATCATCATCTTCATCAACATCATCAATATCATCGCCATCATCATGATCATCATCGTCATCATGATCATCGTCATCATCATCATCATCATCATCATCATCATCATCATCAATATCGTCGCCATCATCATGATCATCGTGATCATCATGATCATCATGATCATGATCATCATCACCATCTTCATCATGATCAATATCGTCATCATTATGATCATCATCGTCATCATGATCATCATGATCATCATCGTCATCATGATACCACTAGTTAGTACTAGGTCTAATATGGAACTTCTAACACAATAAACATAGGACGATGGAAACTACCACAAATATAAGCAGTGTGTAATTTCACTTCATCATTCTCTACCACTTTATGAAATATTCATGCTATCAACATAACATGATAAAACCAATAGACATTAAATTTAAATTTTAGAGTACAAAATTCAAATGAAATTAAACATAAAATATCAAATCACTCATATCTTATCATACCCTTTCATCTCCATCATGATCATCGTCTTCATCACTTTCATCGTTATCGTCTTCATGATACCACTAATTAGTACTAGGTCTATTAAGGAACTTCTAACACAATAAATATAGGTAGATGAAAACTACCACAAATATAAGCGGCATGTAATTTCACTTCATCATTCTCTATAACTTAATGAAATATTTATGCTATCAACATAACATGACAAAACCAATAGACAATAAATTTAAATTTTAGAGTATAAATGAAATTATGTTTCCAGTTGCAACTCCTCTCAATTTATGTTAATAGACTTAGTAAACACGTTTGAGGAAGAATTATTATTATGTTTTTATAAAGGAGGGTACTTTATATCATTTGTGTGAGATAAAAACAATAAAGGTAAATCACTTGAGTGAGAGATACGAAGTGAAAGAGGAGGAGGGGAGTGGGTCCTATCTACATTCCTTCAACACCCAACCTTTAACGGGGATGAATCCCGATGATATACAACTTATACCTCTCGTTAGCATTGTCATCATCATATAATACAACTTCATAATCTCAATCGCTAAATTATATTAGCATGTATTCATAACACATATGATATATCACCATGACAACACACATACAGTCAATCCTAACAAGCAAATTGTTTTTGTTCCTCCTAAAACAAGCATTTCTAGATGATCTATACATGCCAAAATAAACACAAAGTTTTAAGGTGTACATCATATATATATATATATATATATATATTTATACCATTGAATGCACAGGTCATAAAGATTGCACATGTGTTATTTTTATGTCAACCCAAAAACAGTCATCCTAGAACATTATCTTATGTCAATCACATTGTATAGTCCAATTACCATAAACAACAAATAGAAATATAATGAAGCATCCTTAATAAAATTAAAATTAAATATATAAAAAATAAAATATAAAATATAAAATAAAACAAAACAAAATATATATATATATAGGAGTTCACTAGTGAACCGACGATACGCATCGATCGGACGACCGGCCGTCGGTCACGTTTGACGTGGCCGCTCGTCCGATCAATGCATATCGTCGGGCAAATAGGTCTCGGCTATATATATATATATATATATATAAAACAAAAATATATAACCCCGCGAAACAAAGAACAAAAATAATATACAACCTGGCGATATACAAACCCCGTGAGGTTGAAAGAAAGAGGGTAACAACACATCTGGGATTACCACGAATGAACACATTACAGAGACAATCCCCATCATTAAGATCCAAGGCTTAATCGGACCGGATCTATCAACCTAAAACCGACGGTAAGATTTATTTCTCTATAAAACTTCACCCGCCCTGCCCTTAGAGACCTGCCCATTTATAACAGATATAGATGCAGGTCAAGCTGGGGATCCTGTGAAAAATACAGGCTCAGTGGATGAGTTCGCCGGAAGTGAAAGAAAGAGAGGAGATGGGTCGCAGTCTGTAGAGGATATTTCCACGACACTCATGCGCTAGAGTTAGGGATTGAGGAGGCTTTGCAGAGGTAGAGAAGGAGGCCACGTAGAGGAGGTCATGTAGAGGAGGAAGAGGACGTCACGCAGGAGGCAAGGATGTCACAGAGAGGCAGAGGAGCAGGTCACGCAAAGGAGGTAAATGAGGTCATGCAAGGGCCGACATAATTCACCCGAATTGGTGAGTACCCTAGAATGACTAAGCATGCTCCAACTTTATTTATATTATACCCTCGATCTTGTTTATTTCCAAAGGAATTATCTTGAAGGAAACAAGATAAGAACCCACAGATTTAATTAAATAATAAAAACAATATATCTTTCCTCAAATAATTTTGATTTGGAATTATAAAAAACAAGTTCTTTATTTACCATCGATTTATACTAGTATGAGAAATATGAAAAGACTGTGTTCATTAAGTTTCTTCCTAATCTAGGGATTTGATGATCAAAACTTGAATGAAGAAATCCATAACATTTGGCAGTCTTTTTCGATTCAATATCAGGTGTCTGTGATTCAATATTAGTTCGATTTCGAATTTTAGAATGTGTTTGTTTTACGTTAACCAGCTCAAAAACTCATGAAAATTGTACCCATGCTTCTGTTATCTGATATTTGCATACATTTTGACCTTTTACGGATGTTACAGTGCCCAGAACTAAAAAAAATCCTCTTATGCGCTCAACATGTCTATATTGCTACTTCAACTTTTCAAATGTTTTATGCAAAAGGTTTTTATGCATCAATTATCTCTTAGCATGGTCCGCTTAAATTGCACGATTAAATGCCAATGAACATGCTTCTTTGAATCCATATTACTTATCCTTTCATGATTTTAATCATTTCTCGACCCTCGTAGAAGAGATTTTATGAAGTATACCTCAAGGGATACTATAGAATTGATATGATTTGGTTGAGAAGCAATACTTTATAAACTCATAGTTTTTGAATCTTCACTCCACATTCTATAAAAATAGAAACCTCTTGCATATTTAATAGAATTTCCAAACTTATGGAAATGACCATTTCATTTGAGGCTTCCTTGCAAAAATACATTGTATGTCTCTGAATTTCAACAATAATCCATCCATAATTCTAACACATGTCTTTGTTTCTTAAATGCATTTAGTATCCCAAATTTAACATTTTCTTTGAAAATCATGTTCTGAATATCAAATAAGTGTATCTTATATAAGAGTGCAGGTTTACCAATTTAAGTGGGTTAGATTCAAGCCCACTTACAATGCTTAGTTTATCTTTTGATTCATTTAAGGGAAGATAAAGAATAATTTATCACTGCAATGATTTTCATTTTCACTTTTGTTAAATGCAAGTTAATGCCAAATTATTTTTTCATACCTAAGAGATTTCTAAATATCTTGACCCCAACTAGGTCTTGTATAATCGAGAGCATTGTGAAAGACCTACAAAGCACTTGTGATATTTTTTTTTGTGATCAAAATGTTGTACAGACCTACATATGGTGAATGATGTTTCGTAAGGACTATTGTAATACTTTTCATGTGGATTATCCATACATATTGTCACAAAGCTTCTATAAATATTGAGTTACTCTAATTTATTCAAGTAAATTTTAAATTACAAATAAAACTTTAATTTGGATGATGCTCTAGATGTCCCTGAATTGCACACAACTTTCAGTGTATGATAAGTAAAAAATAATAGGCTATAGTTTAGTACATCTGTAACAACCCACTTTTTCTTTTTTTCTTTGTTGATCTCAGAGTAAGATAGTAATGATAATCAATGGATAAGTTTGTCCCTTTTCTTATATTTATCATCTTGCATTGTAGTTTTCATCTATAAACATGTTATCATATGTATTTGGATTTTTCTAAGAATAGTGATGACTTTCAATATTAAAAGTTTAATTGTCATAATTAAATTTAATTATAATACTCTTTCATTGTGATCTCTCTCATGCACACAATATTCTAACAAGACCTTATTTATCATGGCCCTTCCTACTAACTTTTATTCTTAGGCACGATATAACGATATAATAGTGAACCGCTATTACTCTTATGTATCTTTAACACTACAACATGCAAGAAAATACATTTACTATATTGATATTGACATATCATTCACTTAATTTTTTATAGGAGCCTAATCAGCTAGGCTCTCTTGTAAACTCTTTCTGTTTGGGAACTTTTTGTTCGCTATGCCACCCTAAATGTAGGTCCTATTAAAGGTAATGACTCCTTGAAGTGCTTTTGCTGTACTATTTGTAGGCTCCCCCTGCAATGGTGTGATTGTAGATTGGACCACCATCTCCCTTATGATTTCAAAGTTGGATTAATTTGTAAAATATCATGTGCATTATTGGAGGAAATATATCTTGCGCACTTTCAAACTCAAATTGGCTAAGATATAGAGATGATTATCATATACATGCATCATGTACTAGTATTTAGTGCCATTATCTCCTTAACCTTATTAAATATTTCTCTCTAAATGGGTCATCCTTGTCTTATCCATACTCAAGAGGAGGGGAGTGGACTTTTGCATGGAATGGAATTCCCTATGCTCAGATGTTTTGTGAATCCTTTCCATGTTTCATCCTACCATCCTTTATGAATACAACTTGAAAGAGAAAAGCATGAATACCATTATTTACTATAATATCATGAGGGAATGCAACAGAACTAGGGATGAATTTGGTTCCTTCACCAAGATTCATTTCTCTCTCTTCCAGCCTGTGTGAATGGCACATTGTTATATATAGGTTGAGGCTATATGCAAGTCCTATGCTAATTCAATAGAATATATGCCCTTAGATATTGGCATCTAAGACAAAAGAAATTAACATTATGTAGTGCATCTCCTTAGGGCATGTTTTTAAGAATCACTTTTGGAATTGGGGTCACACTCATGATGTGAAATATTGGCATTTAAATTCAATATCAGCCATTAAAATCATCCATGATTATCCATGACATAACCATAGATATGCTAACCTTGTATGCACATTGAACCAAATATTCACCTATAATGAGGTTGGGAAAAGACCTTTTGATGTCTTCTCCATAAAATATGAAGACATCTCGGGATGATCATAAATGATGTAGGAGCATCTCTCATTAACAAAAATTTCCCGCATACAATTTGATTTCATAGCTAAGTGTAATAAGGTTGGAATTGATTTCAGATAAATTTTCAATCCTCTTTCATTCTTATTTTTACTTGGCTATCATTTCTGTACCATCATTGCACATTTCCTGACGATTATGCAAAATTGTGGAAAATGCCATTTTTGCAGACAAAATATTCTTAGAGGTGATTGTTGAGGGAATTTGGAAATGGGAAACTCAATATAATATTAATATCTCCAACCTAGTGTATTTAATTTTCACCCAACATGCATTTGGTCTATGATGGTGTGCATTTATAAAATGCATTAATGTTGATTTTCCATTCTTAATCAAAATACGTTCGGTATTTTTGCACAATGACACATTTTTCATTTGTAAATGAAAGTATAGAAGTATAGGAAGGTTAAAATGTTGAAACACACATTATCCAAGTTGAACACTTAATTTGGGCCTATAACAAAGTATGTGCATACATTTTAGTGTAACTAGCAAAGAATTGTCAATTAGGTGCCACAACTCAACTTCGTAGATTGATAACCTGTAGAGGAAGGATTATTCAGAGACTTTGGACATGTTACCTTGTCATCCAACTAGAATAATATAACTTCGAGGTTCTATCTTCATATGAGGGCATCTATACACACTATGGCATGATTTTTTTCCTCAACAAACTTATGACTTTAGGTGCTCTATTTTTCAAATGGAAGAATAAGGTTTTAAAGAGGAAACATGCATGTTTTAGTTCTTGGGTTAAGTTTGAGTAAATGGGAGGCTACATTAAGCCTAATGATATGTCACCTATCCATCATTAACCTTCATAAGTCATTTTATCCCCTGTAAGAGACAAATTTTACTATGGATCATAATATATAATCTGCCTCATTCGCTAAACTCCTATGAGACAAAATGCATCGTGGTTTCTACTATAAAGTAGAAAACTTGAAATTAGTCCAATCCATAGCAATCATGGCCAATTCATGAGGACCAACGCAAGGTTGATTGAGATCAACCATTGGAATTCCAACAGAAACAACCTAAACTAAGAGGCAAATGACTCTTCTTACACCCCTTTTAATGCACTCTCCCTCTATTACCTTGCACGAGGATCCTTCACCCATGAATTAAATAATTCAACCCCCAATCGTTTGGAGTCAAAATAGTTCAGGAATCATCCTTCCTTTGGATCCAACGGCTGCTGTAAAATATAGAATGAGTTTAAGGTTCTTTTACTTTATAAATAGGAAGGACAGATCCCTCTACGCACTTGGAAATCACCAGTCATGATTCCAACATGTCGCAACTCCTCCTTCAACGAACATAGCCAATTTCTTCTCTGTTTTAATTTTGCTATTACTCCCATTTTCACGTGCAGTTGAATTAGTTGAACTGGAGATCAACGTGTACCGTATTGGATTCTATGAACTTGTAATAAGTACAATTTAATCTACTTATACAAAGACTATTTCTATGTCTCATACATATCCTCAATTGATATACAAAACAAATCCTCGATGTACAAATCATCCCCTTATCAATTGTCTCAAATCCTCTAGGATTGATTCCGATGCTAAATTCATTTTAATGGACTTTTAATTACAAATATGCATGCAACTAGAACTCACTCATCAATAATACACAATGGAAATTAAATATTGGATAAACCCTTCCTTTCATTAATAAAAGCATAAATATGTATACTCAGAAACTCTTACTCTCCTCTTGCCCTGTTCTCTGCAATTCTCAATCCTCTGACTATCAAGATTTTAACTTGACTTCACCTTTCGCATTCATTCACACGGATTCCTCCTATCTTATACATTTCCCGGGCTTCCATTCAATCCACCATAACAGGTTGATACCTTAATCATTAGTTATTGCTTCACACGGATGCACATAACCGTGCAAGTTTAATGTCCATACATACATGAATAATTCCATTCACACATCACATAGAATGATTGAATTTTATTTTTATTAACAAAACAACAACTATACAAATATAAGAAACTCAATCCTCACTCATGGTGGCCTCATTTGACATTTCTTGGCCATGTTCCCTTTTGGATCTCTCGATCCATTTCAAAACTACTGAAGGTTGAACCTCACTTTTCCCTCAGGATTACATCTTTATACCAGGCAAGTTACTTCCATCTCCCCTAACAAAATCCTAAAAACCAATAACTAGTCTCCTATATCTAAGCAATTGATTCTATAAATAGACTTCCTATACATAAAACCCGCTCAAGTTTTCCCACCAAACCTTTAAGTGCCTACACAAAACTCAAAAAACTTAACTATTAAAGATATGGAAATAAGTATTTATGCAATAACTATTCATGAAATAACTATTTATTGAAGATAAAGACATTGGAATATTTGGTGCTATTTTACATTTTTTATTTTGTTAGTTATCCCATTCATCATTATGCATATTAGATTAGTTTCATTTCATCTATTGCATTTCAAAAACCCTAAACGATGGATACCGATGCAACTGATAAAACCTCAAAACCATAATGGCTATCGAGACAAGATTCAAACGGGTTCCCTATTCCAAACTGTGTCATGTCTAATTAATACTTTTCACCAGGGGTAACCCCTATTGTTTGCACAAGGAAATTCCACCCTGCCAACACCAACAGGTACCAAGCATGAGAATTTATTTGTATTAGTACCACCTAAATAATGTTTGTAGGCAATAAATAGTACCCAATTTTAATGATTGTAGGTACCACCAAATAGGTACTTGTCGGATCTATCTTCCTCAAGTGAGGGATATAGACTAGAAGAGGTTCAAAGCGAGGTATCTAATGCAAGATCTAATAGGTCGAGATCAACTAGAGGTGAAAAGGTAATGATAAAATTTTGTAGACACATGGAATTTTTTTGTTTCTAAAGGAGGATCATGTGGTTATGATAATGAGTGCATAGGTGACATTAAGTTTCCCCTGAGGTATAGACATCTTATCAAATGATGGCTACCCAAGGAGCTACCCAAAGTTGACACAGATTTCTTCCTCAATGGGAGGACTTATCGCATTCCTCCATACTCTTTACATGGACTGGAGCTATTTTCCATGGATGGCATACGTTGGAGCAGGGTCCCGCAGCTACAGAAGAAGCTGCTAGTTTTGGCGGAAAGAAGTTAAGATAGAGCTATGACGCCATAGCACATTTTCAGCTGGAGAGCAGAGCCGAAAACCATGACTTTTAAGATAGAAAAGTCAAGAAAGGCAACGGTACCTGAGCGGCCGAGAAGAGAGAGCTCAACCACTGCATTGAAGGCAGCGGCGGAAGACAGGAGGGCTCAGCGACCCTCATAAAGGAGAAGGAGCAACGAGGCTGAAGCATTGAAGGCGAAGGACAGAAAAGCGAAGCGGTGCATAGTACCCATGATCAGTGCCGGGAAGCATGGAAGACTGCAGAGAGCTGTGGTGTGATGGAAAGCGGCTACCTCAAGTATAGATATGGCCGACTGTTACTAGTTAGGGTTTTGGGTTACTGTTGGGACAGGCCCACAGTGTTGTAATGGCAAGACCTTCGGGCTGCCTATAAAGGAATATATTTTGTATTGTAAAAGGGTTGGAGAGTTAGCTAGTTATTTTGTTGGTTAGTTAGTTGGTTCATTCAGTTGTTAGTAGTGTTTTGTAGATTATTAGACTATTGTAAAAGCCTAGCTATGGTTCTGTTATTAACGGTAGCAATCTTACGGTAACCAGTAGCTAGCTTATAGAGTATGAATGTAACGACCCATAGGGATCGGCAGAGAGGGAAGAGTATTTTGTAGGAGAGCAATATAGAAGAGAAAAGAGATCTAAGAGACAAGATCTTGAGCTGCATATGTGGTGCAGCAGAACTGTGTTTTACCTTCCCCTGAGCTATAATAAAAACACAGTTCTGAGGACGTAACTTCCATCCTGGAGGTGAACCACGTTAAAATCAAGTGTTATGCGATTGGTTTATGTGTTATGTTTACTTATGCATTTCTCAGTCAGTTCATGGACTTTGTTTACAGTTTAATGAATGAATGTGTTAATCAATTCACAACAATATAGAAGGGTAAACATAAGTTACAGTCTTTGGCATGCTGTATATGGTTCATTTATGCATTGCGTAAAATAGTCTCTATTGCAGTATCGAATAGCCTTGTATGTTAAGTCTTGCACGTCGACACGAGCAACGCTAAGTGCGCTAAACCGCGGAGGTAGGATATCACAGAGAGGTGATACCACACCGGAAGAGGAGCTGTGGTGCGCGATACCGCAGGCTAAGGACTTAGCGTTGGGTAGGAACTGCGTGTCGCACAATGCGCGGCGATGTGATAAGGTCGGAGATATCGCGAGTTTGGGAAAGTGCGCGCCGCAGGAAAGGATCGCGCGACGGTAAAAAGGAATATCTCGTGGCTAGAAGAGCTGCGAGACGAGAAAATCGCGCGACGCGAGCAGGAGATCGTGCGACGCACAGAAAGAGACCTCGCAGCTAGGAGAGCTACGAGCCACTAGTAGGATTTCCACAGAACCTGGTCCAGGATGCTTGAGTCCTCGGCCAACCCATTAGAGTCACTTCGGGTGAGACTTCAGGCCTCTTTGCAGTCTGTCGCCGAAAGGGCCAGTGATCTAGGGGTGTTGTTGGTTGATTATAGTTAACTTGGGTCTGCCCATAGCAGCCAACAAATGGTTCCATTGTCGGTTTTGAACAACTGAGCGCTAATGTTCTGTTGGCATCCCACCAAAGAAGAGTTTCACCAGTGGCTGGATTCAAACTTAAGGGAGTTTGCCCAGAAAGAAAATCGGAGTCCTAAACTAAGCACAGAGGACTGGTTACAAAAGCATATCGCTTCAGATATACATGCCATATTTTTTGCAACCTATGGAAATGAGCTTTTCGACTAGTTATCCAAATTGGCAGATAGGAACATATTCAAGAAGAAAAGAAACATTTTCTGGACACCGGAGCTGATTCAGACTGTGTAGAACCTCGACAATCCCATTACGAGAGCAGTAGAATTCTGGCTTGCGAGTGTGCTAGGAGGCTTTGTTACAGAATTTACAGTTGACCAGAGAAAAAGCTTCAGCGAGGCTGAGCGATACTTCTTCAAAGGATATCGTGGTAAGTACCTAAAGTCTCTAAACTTGTCCATTAAGATGCTGCTACATGAAAAAGGAGTAATGGACATGATTTTAGATGAATAAGTAAAGATAGTAATGTCACAAGAGTTTGAAAGTGATTTTGATGACATTGGACGCACACATAGTGGCAAGAAATATAAAGTAGCTTTCGGCTCTCCTGTATTTGGAGATAGTTCAGACAATATTAGGCAACCGAGTCCTAGTACCACAGAAGAACCAGAGGGGGGTATCCCTTACCAGCCCTATACCCCACAGAAACAGACCGGGACTCAGAGTAATCCTGTAGGTACTCCATCCAGTAGCTCACAGACAATACCTACTACCGCTACATCACCTTCACCTACACCGCTGAGTGGTAGTAATGCAGTCAATCAGAACCCACCGTAGAGAAATAGAATGGGAGATGATATGAAGCTACCTACCTTTAAGGGTACAGGAGCAGAGGACCCAGAACAGCATTGGTTTCTATGTGAAGCCATGTGGACCATTAAAACAATCAACGACGATAACCTTAAACTTGTACAGTTGGTCACTACACTCAGAGATCGAGCTTTAACATGGTACATAAACTATACCACAGTACCCAAGACACTTGCCCAGGTCAAGAACGCCATGATTAAAGAGTTCAAGAAACCTAAGTCTGAATCTCAGTGCATTACAGAGCTCAAGGATAATAAGCAGCTATCATCAGAATCAGTATGAGACTTTGACCAGAAATTCAAAGCTCTTATAGACCAAGTAAGTTTTGAGTTTGCGCCGGAGCAGCATAAGGAATGGTTTATTGCAGCGCT
>LPNX010713185.1:130886-151433 GCA_001517045.1 Pseudotsuga menziesii
GTCACAGGAAAAGAGCCAGAGCACAGTCGAAAAGAAACTTCTAGACTTAAGAACAATTACAGAGAATATTACCATGAGGTACATCCCACCTGAAAAGATGAACACCGGAGAAACCTCGACACCGTTGATGTCCCGCTAGGAAAGCTTAGCTAAAGATCACCTCAATACTGTGTTAATTCCACCGGGGAGTATCCAATTCCCTGCCACAATGAAGGACCCACCAGTTTAGTTTAGACAATCCATTGAAGTTAACCTTGCAGATTTTCATATTGACCAGTTGCATATGATCCAGCAGCAGTTAGGCGTAGAGCTCAAGAGTAGAGAGCTCGCGACTTACAAACAGAATACGCAGCTGAAGCAACAGAATGCAGCACTTGCTATTAGTGTTCAGAAAAGGGCAGACGAAGTACGAACATATGAGGAAAGAGAGCAAGATCTTTCTCAAGTTTTGCAGAGCATTGCATTGGAACTGCCCCAATGTAACATTGAGTTCGCCTTACCAGTTCCGCAGAAGCTAAGAAGAGTAGCAGACAGAGCAAAGGATCTGGAAGAAACCGTGACTAGGATGGACGTAGAAGTCGCCAAGATGAAGGCAAACCACGAGGTGCAGATCGCTGAGCTTGAGGATCGCATACGAGACACCTCCTAGGAAGACCAGAAAGCGCGAGTAGAAGCCCTTCAACTCACTTCTGCATAGATGCAATCTCGCATCGACGAAGCACAGTTAGTACTAACCGATGCGATGAACACATGGGCCGAGTTAGATGAGCCACTGGAGAAAGTAGAAATCCAACAAAGTATTTGGCAGATAGAGAATACTGCTACGACAATGAAAGAAGAAATTAAGGGCTTGTCAGCTCTTCAAAAGATGAGGAAAACAAAGGAGATGAACTGTTTACAGCACGAAGCGCAACAATTAAGAACCAAGGAGATGTACATTAATGACCTGCTTCAACCGTATCAAGAGAAAATCACAGAGATAGTCGATATGGTTGAATAGAAAATGAAGGAGTTCACTACCACCAGAGAGAAAACTGACACCACAGAAGACGCCAGTATTAGTCAAGCTTTGCTTGAATCGGCACAAGAGAGTGTCGAAGTGATGCACAAGGAAGTCAGAGGACTTCATGACAGGTTGCAGAGGGCTTCACAGGAAGCCACGGCAAAGCTACAGCAGGAGAAGCTCTCTGAAGGTGGCTCGAGGGCGAGCCACAAGTAAGTGTTAGGGGACTGTTGGAGCAGGGTCCCGCAACTACAGAAGAAGTTGCTAGTTTTGGAGGAAAGATAAGTTTTGGCTGAAAGAAGTTAAGACAGAGCTACGACGCCGTAGCACATTTCCAACTGGAGAGCAGAGTCAGAAACTATGACTTTTAAGATAGAAAAGTCAAGAAAGGCAACGGTACTTGAGCGACCAAGAAGAGAGAGCTCAACCGCTGCATTGAAGGCAGCGGCAGAAGATAGGAGGGCTCAACGACCCTCATAAAGGAGAAGGAGCAACGAGGCTGAAGCATTGAAGGCGAAGGACAAAAAAGTGAAGCGGTGCATAGTACCCATGATCAGTGCTAGGAAGCATGAAAGACTGTAGAGAGCTGTGGTGTGACAAAAAGCGGCTACCTCAAGTACAGATATGGTCGACTGTCACTAGTTAGGGTTTTGGGTTACTGTTGGGACAGGCCCACAGTGTTGTAATGGCAAGACCTTCTGGTTTCCTATAAAGGAATATTGTTTTTGTATTGTAAAAGGGTTGGAGAGTTAGCTAGTCATTTTGTTGGTTAGTTAGTTGGTTCATTCAGTTGTTAGTGGTGTTTTGTAGATTATTAGACTGTTGTAAAAGCCTAGCTCTGGTTCTGTTATTAGTGGTAGCAATCTTACGGTAACCAGTAGCTAGCTTATAGAGTATGCATGTAACGACCCGCGGGGATCGGCAGAGAGGGAAGAGTATATTGTAGGAGAGCAATATAGAAGAGAAAAGAGATCTAAGAGAGAATATCTTGAGCTGCATATGCGGTGCAGCAGAACTGTGTTTTACCTTCCCCTGAGCTATAATAAAAACACAGTTCTGTGGACGTAACTTCCATCCTGGAGGTGAACCACATTAAAATCAAGTGTTATGCGATTGGTTTATGTGTTATGTTTACTTATGCATTTCTCAGTCAATTCATGGACTTTGTTTACAGTTTAATGAATGAATGTGTTAATCGATTCATAGAAATATAGAAGGGTAAACATAAGTTATAGTATTTGGCATGCTGTATATGGTTCATTTATGCTTTGCATAAAACAGTCTCTATTGCAGTATCGAATAGCCTTTTATGTTAAGTCTTGCGCGTTGACACGACCAACGCTAAGTGCGCTAAACCGCGGAGGTAGGATATCACAGAGAGGTGATACCGCACCGACAGAGGAGCTATAGTGTGCGATACTGCAGGTTAAGGACTTAGCGTTGGGTAGGAACTGCGTGTCGCACAGTGCGCGGCGATGCGATTAGGTTAGAGATATCGCGAGTCTGGGAAAGTGCACGCCGCAGGAAAGGATCACACGACGGTAAAAAGGAATATCTCGTGGCTAGAAGAGCTGCGAGATGAGGAAATCATGCGACACGAGCAGGAGATCTCGCGACGCACAGAAAGAGACCTCGCAGCTAGGAGAGATGCGAGCCACTAGTAGGATTTCCATAGAACCTGGTCCAAGATGCTTGAGTCCTTGGCCAACCCATTAGAGTCACTTCGGGTGAGAATTCAGGTCGCTTTGCGGTCTGTCGCCGAAAAGGCCAATGATCTAGGGGTGTTGTTGGTTGATTATAGTTAACCCGGGTCTGCCCATAGCAGCCAACAGCATAAAGGTTTCATATGGCACTGAAATTGAATTGATGGAGTATGTCGGCCCATGCTACAAATACAATGACTGGTTGTTGTTGGTCCTATATACACGAAGTATGCGGACATATGGAGTGGCAACAATTTATTATCAACTACAGGACATCACTCTGCACAAAGGAGAAACTGTGTATATTGATGAAAGGCCAAAAGCTTCAGGAAATATCGCAAGGTTTATAAATAGCACACGACTAGGGTCAACACATAAGCTACCCAATTTCCTATTTGAGTGGCGTGAAGGAAATTGTGTTTTTGTATGTGCAACAAAATCAATAGCTGCAGGTGAAGAGTTTTTGATTGATTACAATTTGAATCGAATAGATGCGGGGGTTTCTACTATGGGGGTAAGTTTCTTATACAACATTTAACTCAACCTTTGATCGATGACTTGTTATTTTTCTCTTGCATCAAGTTTATTTATGCCATGCTTTTTATAATATACACATGGTTAATTATATGTCATGCTTTTCATTAATCACGTTTAAGATACATTCTTATATATGTAATTTTCATTTTTAATTCCTTAATTCTTATATTGTGGCAAGGTGATCATCGCCATATGCTAGAAGATGGACGTGGAAAGTCACCAATGGTGAGGGATGAGGTAAACTTTAGTTTAATAGTACCTAATAGCCCCAATGTAATAGTAACCACAATTCATGATTATATTACATATGTTAAGGTTTGACATTTTTTCTACTATTGAGCTCAATATTTCAATATGATATCAATCGTATTGTATTCTAGCAGGGGGTTAGTACTATGCGTGCCACACCTAGATATTTTGGATAGGTAAATTTGACTCTCATAGTAACAATAATTTTTTTATATTAATCAAGTTTATTATACATGGTTCAATTTTTAGTTATCGATATGAAAATGTCTTTCTTATTGTATTGTGGAAAGATGACCATGGAAAGGAACCAAAGCTATCGCATCAGATAAATGATAGTGTAATAGTACCTAAACATGATTATAATACTTTTTTGTGATTATATTCATTATATATTTTTTAAATGAATTTTTTAATGATGTTCGTAGAGCACACCACATCAAGGTCATTATGTGGTCCATGAAGTAGTCATATGTTATTCAACCGACACAATGGTTACTGTGAAAGTGGCTTTAAATAAGTGCAATGAATACCTTCTTGATCTTATTTTAATCGATCCAATGACTGAAGAAATACAAGCACAAATTGATGAATTGAATAGAAAGACAAAAAAATACGGGGAAAGGGGAATCTTTGAAATATTTTACGAACTAGATATATTCATTTATGTTATTTTAGTTATTTTTTTTATATATGTTCTAATCAATTAAATTTTTAGTCTTTACAGTTATTTGGATCCAAAAACAGGGGAATAATAACAGGCTGCAGAGGGCGGTATAGTTACTAGCGATGCTTCAACACTTTCTAAATATATCGTACCAATGAGGCTATTTTTTTCTCCTACACAACAATGCACTTTAGATGCCACTCCTGCAATGAATGTTGGAGGTTAAGATGGCTCTTCAAAAAACGCTACTCCACATGATGATAGAGAGGACGGTGGCATTGATTGTGATAGTTTCTATCCTATCTCAATGTGTGTGGTTAGCAAGGGATCATTTCCCGTTAGCTTCTTGGTGTATGCTCAGTTTATTCCAATCAAGATAGCGAATATTGCAAGTATTATTTAATTCAAAGCCACATAACTCAAACTAGATTTAATAATAATCATATTTTTTTGCAGGAAATAATGTCTTTAATAAGAACCTGCATGAAAATGCGTTGTAGATTTTTCGTCCCATCATTCGTACATCGTGGAATTGTTGGAGACATTTACCACCTTACACACTCATTTTGGTCAATTTGGCCTAGTTAAATGACTATCCTAAGTTTTATTGACTTAATTGACATCAGAGGAGCACTAGATGACATCAGCTAGATCAGACCCATGCCTACCTTCAGTCAAGGAGGCTAACTTAGCCTTCTTCAACATTCAGGGAGGTTAACTAGAGCACTCCGGGGGTGATCTGAGTGTCATTAATGCCCCATATTGCTAATTGATGGTTACAATCAGTTAAACATAACAGTGAAGGAACCCTCCTTCATTAAATTGATTATTTATTGATTATTTAGTGAACTGGAGTCAACAGGGGCACCTCCAACCACTTTTGATGTTCAGTCAAACTTCATTTAACCTCATCGAGGTTCATTGGAGTCATTGATGCGCTACCACTTGATGGTTGGCTTGTTGTGACATGTGTCTGACCTAATTTCAGTTAGACTCAATCATTTATTGCACTCCAACTTTAGTTAGGGCTCAATTGAGTCAATTAGGGTTTTGATGAGTGGTTAACTTGGGTGTTGACTATGGCTTACATTTAGTTAAGCTAGACTCACTCATTCAATTCGAATGACCTCCTTAGGAATTCGAATTTCTTTTTCATTCATGCTTGTAGCATGATCTTGTATTGTATTACTCATTCTTTTTGTGAATATACAGAGCGACTACTCATTTTGTAGCACAATTAAACCATTTTCATGCCTTATTCTTATTAATATTTGATAAGACTTGTGTTTAGTCCCTAGATTACTGTGACAGATTAATATGGTATCATAGCTCATGGCGGGACGAAGCTCAGATCTATGAAAAACAAGGTTTTTGATAGATCTTGCATGAAAATTGAGCAATAGCTCAAAAATCCAGCACTGTGCTAGAAGCCAAGGATTACCACTTAATACCCCAAGTAAGGACTTGTTGATCAAGCTTGCTTGATTGACTATGTTGGGTGTGATGAAAGCCTAAAATGTGCAAGCTGTCCGACCTTACATTGCCCCTTTTGTTGTGATTTTTCAGGTTTTTACCAGGTGAAAGCATTCGCTCCAGCAGATTCAGATCGCTTCTTCCGTAGATCTTTTGACTCCGTTAAATTTCCACTCATGGAAAGGAGACATGGAGATCTAGCTATGTTCTGGAGGACTTTATAGGGTCAGAATGGACACTGAAGAAGAGCCTAGTTCTGCAATAGACAAATCTAGATTCTTGAACAAGAAGGATGAAGCATTCGGATTCTTGTGCCTCTCTATTTCTTGAGATCTTATTTTCCATCTTTCGGGATTGAAGACTCCAAAGGAAATTTGGGACAAATTGGAAACCCTGTATGGAAACAAGGACAATTTAAGAGTTTACCAGCTCAAAAATGAATTAATGTCTCTCTAGCTTTCCAATTTTGAGACCTTGAATGACTTTTTCACAAAGTTCAAGCACATTTTCTTACTGTTGAAGCAATGCAAAGTGGAGAAGGAGGATTATCAGCTCATCCTCTCCATACTCTCCAAACTTGGAGCTGATTATTCAATTTGTTTCTCTACATTCCGTGCGAGGAAGCTTACAACCCCTTGATGGAATATGCCCGCACTCAATGCCTTCATTGAGTCCCTAAAAAGTGAACATGATAAGCTTGTCCAAATGAGGATCATCAGATCCTCTCGTGATTAATCCCTCAATGTCTCAGGGCCCAAATATTTGAAGGGTAAAGGAAAGCAGCAGAAGAACCCAAAAACTAAATTCAAAGCTCCTAATCCTAAAGTTGAAAACTAGCAGCATGATGAGTCTTCCAGCTCAAAGAAGAACAAAGGGAAAGGGCACCATGGAAAGGAAAAATTCAAGTGTTCATACTGCAGAAAGGGCTTCCTTCCTGAACATGCCTGCATGAAGAAGAACCTTGATGAAGTTACCTCTCTCCTTGAGAGAAATCACATCAATCTTCCGGAAAGCTTTCGAAGGAGAGATTAGCAATATTGAGAACCACAGCATGAAAGAGGTCATGCCCTCATGGAAAGCACTTTGAATTCCAAAACACTCTTGATTGATTCTGGAGCTTCGAACCTCATGATGGCTGAAAGAGACTCCTTCTCATCCTTGGAGACTGACAAATCCATCCCCATCCACATGGGAGATGACTCCACCATCATTTCAAAAGGACAAGGTACGGTTGATCTTGAGAATGGCTATTTTTCAAATGTTTTGTATGTACCGTATCTGGCATCAAATCTCCTTAGTGTCTATCAGATGACACATATAGGAGTGCCTAAGAGATTATCTTTCAACTTGAATGATATTGAGATAACTGAACTTGCATCTAGGAAACTCATTGCTAAAGGCCTTGTAAACCATCATGCAAAATCCTATGAGTTCTCCCACATTGTGGCGGATGCGAATCCAACCGCACTGCTAACTCATGGAAATGAAGTTAGTAGGATGTGGCATGAAAGGTTTGGCCACCTAAATTTTAAATATTTGCAGCAATTATAGAAAAATTTCATAGTTTAAGGCCTCCCGGTCATCAAGGCAACCACTGGAATTTGCAAGGGCTATGTGGTTGGAAAACACGCTGAGCACAAGTACGATCGGGGGAAGGAAAACCAAGCTACATGCATATTGGGGATGATACATTCCAAAATCAGTGGTCCAATGCCTATCACATTGATGAATGGATCAAGGTATCTTCTGAATTTTATTGAATATTTTTCAAGGTACACATGGGTCTTCCTTCTCAAAAAGAAGTCTGAAGTATGTGAAAAATTCACTGAACTGAAGGCCTTGATCGAGAATGCCTCTAGGATTAAGATCAAGACCTTGAGATCTGATAATGGTGGGGAGTATGTTAGTAATGAGTTTCTGCACATATGCTCCCAAATTGGTATTCAGGTCCAACATTCAAGTCCCTACATTCCCCAGCAAAATGGTGTAGTGAAAAGGAAGAATCTGTCTCTCAAGGAGATGACCACCTATATGTTGGAATCAAAGAAGTTGGCTGCAAATTTGTGGGATGAATCCATGCATGCAATAGAATAAATTCATAATAGAGTTCCACACTCATCCATGAAAGGGAATACCTCTTTCAAAGCATACTTTGGACACAAGCTGGATGTGTCGAACCTACGGGTGTTTGGGTCCACTGCATGGGCCCGAATTCCACTTGATAAAAGAAGGGATTTGCAACTGAAAACATAGAATGTCTGTTTATTGGGTTTCTTGATGAATCAAAGGTTTCAAGCTACTGGATATAAAAACAAAACAGATCATCATCGAGATAAGTGTCAAGTTCGATGAGCCTCTTCAGGAGGTGGAACTAGTGAAGGAGAAAACTGTTGAATTTCCTTCCTATTCTACTAAATATTTGGATGATGAAATTAGGGGTGATGACCCTCATTTAGATCCTATGATTTCAGATATCAATGTACAACAAATATCATATGCTTAATTAGAACCTGAAGTACAAAATCATCTTCCCACATGGGCCCGACAAACACTCTCCTCCACAAGATATAACATTGGAAATCTAGATGATCCAAGGAGAACCTGGTCTGATTTCCAAAGAGCAGGTATTGCGCTCTCTTGTCTTGATAATTTTCTATCTAAAACTTGTTATTTGATTATCATTTCAGACCCAAAATCCTACAATGCTTAGAAGGATCTGAGATGGCAAGTTGCCATGGATGAAGAGATGAATTCTCTTTAGAAAAACACTACTTGTGAGCTAGTTTCTCTTCCTCCGGGAAGGAAATTGGTTCAATGCAAGTGGGTGTTTTGGAACAAGGTTGTTGTTGATGGTAGAACCTACAAATATAAGACAAGGCTGGTGGAAAAAAAATTTCTCTTAGGTACAAGGTGTGGACTACCATGAGACCATTGCACTGGTTGAAAAATTGGACTCCATCCTCCTAGTTTTGGCAATTTTAGCATCTAAGCACTGGGAAGTGCATCATATCGATGTTAAGTCATCCTTTAAGCATAGAGATATTCATGAGCAGATATACATGAAGCATCCTGAGTGCTACATCTCTAATCCATATTTTGTTTGCAAGCTAAAGAAGTCACTATATGGGTTAAAACAAGCCCCAAGAGAGTGGTATTCCAAGATGGATGCCTTCCTTCTCTCGCAAAACTTCCAAAGGTGTAGATCAGATCCAAATGTGTGTATACAGAAGTTCGATGGTAATTTGATTATTATTGTTTTATATTTTGATGACTTACTGATCACAGGTAGCACATTTGCTTCTATTTTAGCCATCAAAACTACTCTCCACAATGCATTTCAAATGAGCGATTTGGGGCTCTTAAAACAATTTTTTGGGGCTCGAAATTGAGAAAAATTCTGATGGGATAATGGTCACTTAGTCCAAATACATATCATACCTATTATTAAAGTTTAACATGGATGAATTTAGGCCTGCACCACTTCCTTTTCTTTTAGGGATCAGCCTTGAAGAAGGAAAAAGCACACCTCCCATGCACTACACTATCTATCGACAACTGATTGGTAGATTATTGTACTTGACACATTCTTGGCCTGATATATATTATGCCATGAATTTTGTATCAAGATACATGTAGCAGCCTCATGATATTCATTGCAAGGCAGCCAAGAGGATCCTCCAGTATATTCAGGGAACTAGGACCTACGACATTCACTATGCTGCAAACTCCGAGCTAGAGTTGGTTGGATACATAGATTCCGATTGTATGGGTGATTCTATTGATCAAAAATATACTTTTGGATATGTATTCATGTTTTATGGTGGCCCCATTTACTTTTCTAGCAAAAAGCATGCTGCCATAGCATTATCTTCAGCAGAGGCTGAGTATCGAGGAGCGGTGAATGCTTGCATCCAAGCAGTTTGGTTGCAAGGCATTCTTTCAAAGTTTGATCTTGGTAGTAATTTTTCCACTATCCTCTTTTGTTACAATAAAATTTCTATTAATATATCCACAGATCAAGTTACCAGGTAGAGGACCCAGGATGTAGAGATCCACATGCACTATATCATGGAGCTAGTGCATGACAGGACCATCATTCTGCAATACTGCCTGACTAATGAGCAGAT
Source organism: Pseudotsuga menziesii (assembly GCA_001517045.1). Classification (NCBI taxonomy): domain Eukaryota; kingdom Viridiplantae; phylum Streptophyta; class Pinopsida; order Pinales; family Pinaceae; genus Pseudotsuga; species Pseudotsuga menziesii. Next base: position 140,643 of record LPNX010713185.1, read on the forward strand.
TGCAGACATCTTCACCAAGATATTTTTAGAAAATAAGTTCACTTACCTCCGTTCACTATTGGGGGTGAGTTCATCAGGGTGATCAGACTACTTTCAGTGTTCAGCTTAAGGGGGGAGTTTTCCCAATGGGTTTTCCCTCTTTTCATCACTTAGTTTGTTTTTTAGCATTGTTTCAGTTTCATTATTGTATAGGGTGAAATACGGCCTTATTTTCCATGGCCATAGCATTTTTATGCATTTTATGTTTTCTACTCCTTCAGAGTATAACTTAAGGGGGGGTGTTGGATACATTTACCACCTTACACACTTATTTTGGTCAATTTGGCCTAGTTAAACCACTATCCTAAGTTTTATTGACTTAATTGACATCAGAGGAGCACTAGATGACATCAGCTAGATCACACCTACACCTACCTTCAGTCAAGGAGGCTAACTTAGCCTTCTCCTACATTCAGGGACGATAACTGGAGCACTCTGGGGGTGATCTAAGTGTCATTAATGCCCCATATTGATAACTGATGGTTATAATCAGTTAAAAAGAGCAGTGAAGGCACCCTCCTTCATTAAATTCATTATTTATTGATTATTTAATGAGCTAGAGTCAATAGGGGCGTCTCCAACCACTTATGATGTTCAGTTACACTTCAGTTAACCTCATCGAGGTTCATTGGAGTCATTGATGCACTATCACTTGATGATTGGCTTGCTGTGACATGTGTCTGACCTACTTTTAGTTAGACTCAATCATTTATTGCACTTCAGCTTCAGTTAGGGCTCACACTAGTGGAAAATGAGAGATTAGTGACCGAAAAAATGACTAAAATCCGCATATCAATGACCACTTTTGGTTTGGCGATCGCTGGTAGCTAATTTGCGGTCTTTTATTACATGACCAAAATTGGTCATTTTTCTTTTGGTCCTTTATAGCTTATCGGTTGGTCATTAATTTGGTTATATATTTGAATCAATGACCAAATATATGACCACATTTGTGACCAAATTAATGACCAAATGACAAGCTAGAATATGACCAAATTTGGTCACGTAATAAAAGACCATAAATTAGCCACCAAAACTGATTTTTGGTCATCGGATATGCGAATTTTGGTCATTTGTCTGGTCATTTATATCTCATTGTTTGGCCGCATATATCTCAATTATTGCTCATTTTATTTGCGAATTTTGGTCATTAATCTCATTTACTGGTCACTAATTTAGTCATTTTTAGTCGCTTTATGTATGGTCATTATATTTTAGTAGTTTTAATGGTGTCCATTATTAATCAATATAAATTTTTAATTTGATATTACGTTTAAATTAAAAAAAGAATCATACATTTATTCTCATCTAATACACATGCGAATTATGCAATGTCACATTATAATTAATTACAACACTTGTAAATAATATCTAATACACATGTAAATCATGCAATGTCACATTAATTAGTTAATAATTACAACATTGGTGAATAATATAAAGTACAACCATATATATAAGTTTTAAACCACAAATTATATTATATGAAATGTCAAAAGTATTACAATAAATATGAGTTTTCTCACAAACACATATTAATTTTCATATAACTTTACAGGAAAATAATCACTTTTCAAAATATTACAATGGCTAAACCATCATACTTGCACTTGGTTGCAAAACTATACTTAGGTCCCACATCAACAGCTTCAAAACCATACTTAGATCCCACGTTAGCAGCTTCAAAACCACACTTAACAGCTTGAAAGCCTCAACATCATGGTCTTCATACTGAATGACAAATCCTCAGTAGTGGGCTCTTCATACTCAATGGCCCACTTATAAGTTAAGCTCACTCCTACAAAATCCAATAAAAAAATATCACTTGTAAAATAGAAAAACAATGAACTGTAAATTAGAAAAAGAATGAAGCAAATTATTTATCTTGTTCAACAGCTAACAACAATAACCAAGATCATGTGCAAAATAGCAAAAATCTAATCTAACAAATTCAATTTAAGAATTGGTTAAAATTAAACTTGAATGGCTAAATCTGCAACTAAACCAGCCTCAAGGTCCTCCTTCAAGGCTGCATGTTTGAGATCCACATAATTGGTGAAATACCTTGTGAGAAGATTGTTCATTTTGTTGAACTATTCAAATATCAATTATCATTTTAGTCAAATATGTTTAGTGTTCTGAATAATGGTAAGAAGAAAAACCACAGAAAACACTACATTAAAATACTAATGCAACCAAAAAATAAATTCGTAATACACTAAAAACGAATTATGATTTACCTGTGGCAATGATAAGAAAAGTGAGTATGATCAAGATTGTAACCCTTGATTGTTGTCAATTGCACCTTTGTACTTGTTTATTCTTGCTAAGTTCAACGACACAGAGTAATGCTTAATCAAATGGAGTTTCAACAGTGTTTTATTTGTCTGAAAATATTGTGCAATTTCCAGCCTATATGAAAACTGGGTTGGGCATTAAAAACTAAAATTTTTGACATTGAAACTAGGAGGGTTGAGAACTGAGAGAACTTTCAAACCCATATGAAATTCTACAATATGCAGCAAAACATGGCAAATAGACATGGAAAATAGTTTCCAAGATGATATTTACAATGGCAATGATATTTCAGAAGTCAGTGTGAGCATGTAAAAACTGAGCAGTAAAAGGCAATCAAGTAATGTGTCAATATAATTCAAATTCATTATTTCCAAATGACGAAGAAAAAAGGATTATAGTGAAATTGTGTCCCAATCATCTGTTGGTTAAGATTAAGATAAATGAGGATCTAGGAATGTCTTGAGCAAAACGTACTTGTGATAATAACCCAGACATTTGTGTGAAACACTTAAGTTGTGGTGACCACAAAGATGGCTTGTAGAACATTGGTAATGCTACAGTGATTCTTCAGACATTGAGCATTACAAAAAATTGAGTACAAATGTGAGGTCGGTGACCCCCAATAAATAAGTGTTTCTTTCCAATAGGTTGAAGTCCAGTAACAACCATTCAAGGAAAACAATCAAGGATTGATGAATGTTAAATGCATGAGACTTCAAAGGAAGAGAATCAGTTCTAATTATGAGATGCAGAAGAATTTGTCAATGAGATCCAGTGGAATTATGGTTTGAAAATCAGCATTAGTAACAAATATGAAGACATCACCAATGGAATATTATGATGCCCAACACTTAAGCAAGAACACTCAATCATATCTAGCTTGTGGTCTATTTTCTTTCACCGACATAAACATGTGAACCTTGAAAGTCTCATTATTATTATGTGATAAACTTTAGGAAGTGGGTGGCGAGTTTATGAAGGGGTTATGAAGTCGTCATTAGATAGTCCTAGTTAATAAGTAACTTGGATCATTAGATGAATGGTCATGATCCCCAAGCATTTGCTACTTGGATCTCTGTGTATAAAGCAGCCCTCATATTGAATTGAGCTATCATTGCAAGTTGAGGCATTCTCATTGTATACTGTGTGCCATACCTCTATCTCTATTATCCATGTGTGCAAATTTACAGACACATACTGCAACACAAGAGTTGGACTAAGAGCCTCAAGATGATTCTTTCGTTCGCTGTATGATATTTATGATTTTTTTCTCTTATTTATAAAAGTTGTGTGCACACTATTTCTAGATTAATTTTTTTAACAATCATTCCAAACTTATATCTTTGAGTGGATCCACTCCCAAAACTATTCACTTTTATCTCTACAAAATTCCCATTTGGTTTTATTAAGATAGTCACTTGGGGTCACCAAACTAGAATACTTTTTTTCTTTTGTAGCATCAACTGCCAAGCTCGTATACAGATTACCAGCAACAAATATTTAATTGCTAGTCACCATTCTTGAAAAAATCAATTATATATGGAGGTAACTGAATAATGCCAGCTGTGTTTTATGAATGTCTCTTATTTGTAAGTTGAATGTTTTCATTTAAATTTTACTTTCAATCAGATCTTGATTTCAGATATGCATAGATCATCTATAAATTGCCCTGTTTATGCAAATTTTATAGATTGAAACTACATGTTTGTGTCCATTGTTCTTGATTTATCTGATGGTTAAGCATGAAAATCAGTTAGAACTCAAGTAAAACCATAGCAAACAACTAGCCACAATATATTTTGGATTATTTACAAACATAACTACTATACCTTTTTGAAGGCGGAAAAATCTTCCAGCTTAACAGATGGTAAGTTTTGAAGGCATCACGAAGGTGAACCTGATGCCCACTTAAAAGGGAGATAATTCTCTGCAGAGATGAAAATCGATAACAGTTGAACAAATGGAAAAAGGTCGGCAAAAACAGGATAAAGAACAACATATTTAATTAATTCATATAACTATACTTTTCGATATACATGAATAATCATAAATTACTATTCAGCCATCCTCATTCCTCAAACATTTAATTGGAAAAGGAAATATTTCAGTTATTTAACCTCAGCAGTACTATTTGTCATATAATTACTAGAGTCAGCTGGCAATACGGCCCATCCAATTTGTAAGGTATCTCCTCTGTCGCTGACATTCAGAATGTTAACCTATGTTTGCTTCAGGTTTGCAAAAATATATATCCATAAATCGTCACTCTTGAAAACATGAAATGAATAATCTATGACTTCCTTCTAAACATTAAAATTTTGAAACTGTCAACAAGTATTAAGGATTTTTTGACTGCTGAAAACAATAATTTAACAATATTTTCACTTCATTGGCAGGGTTTCTGTTTCACCTGATAAACAACAACTTCCATCTCTCGTGCCATATCCTTTTTGAATTTAGTTGCAAGGAACCTGAAAGCCTTAGGATTAACGGTCAGAGACATATATATTTCTATTCCTCCAATTTCCTGATACACTCCTGAATGGTCAGAAACCGAGAATCAATCTCACCTCAATAATGACCATGAACAAATTCTTCGAAGTGAAAAATAGATACAACAGTCTACATCTTTTCCAGAGCCACATATATGTTTTCATGAGAATGCCAAGGTTGGAATCTTTATGAAAGGACCATGCAGGAGATACCTTTGGCCTTCAGTTGTGTCCTCCCATGACATAAAAATAAAAATACAGGTTATTTGAAATGGTTGATTAATTTACAAGCTGAAACTAGTGTGGTGAAATGGATGCTCTAAGATATGATAACAGGAAGATATCAATTATATACACAAAAGTTTAAAATCTCAGTTCAGAACAAATCATACCAATGGAGACAGCTACAAACAAACATGATGCAAATCATGTCAAGGTCAAAAATGATTCACATATATGTGAACATGCTAGCAGAGAATCATGCTAATATCCTAGAGAATCACAAATTCTCATAAAGGATTACACAAACAAAAATAATACTTGGAGATAAACATAATTGTTTAATTTTGTTGAATTTTGATCTTAATTGCAAAAATAGAGAGAATCTTTAGCTTTTGTTAGTTTAGAATTACGTTGGGTTGAGTGCCCAACACTTGGATCAACTAGTTTTGGATCATTTTCCATTCAGTTTTTTAGTTATTAGGTCATGTTTTGCTTGCTGGTTTTTCACATTTATTAACAGAAGTAATCAGGGCAGCAAGCTTGTATTTCAATTTAAGTGTTACTGATTGTTTTTAAATTTTAATTGTCAGTTGACCCCTAAAGTCACAAAAGGATTCTCCGCTATGGTTTGCAAGTACTAACCCAAAGTGCAGAGAAATAGTGCAAGGTGACAATGCACTGTTGCTAGTTACCTTAGAACCTCACAGTTTCAAGTGTTAACAAAATCCAATAGCCTCAATTAGCACATCAACAGGCTTCTAGGATCCAAAAAAGAGATGTCCTCCCAAGGACCATACACCTTGTCCAACCGCACCTAAACTAAACCTTATTCATCCCCTTCCTGGAATTGGACAATGTAAACCAAACCCCATAGTCAAACCCTTTCTCTCCCCAATTCGGATCAAGGAGCTGAAGAGAAGCCTTACATCTTTCCCAAACATGCTTTTCAAAACCACTGACAACCACTACCGTACCACCACCCCAATCATTATGGATTATACAACATTATCCACAATCATAACTAAAACAAAACAAAGTCATTCCTGTCACAAAATTAAAATCTCTATTGAATCCCATGCCTCTCAAAATGCAGTTTCTGAATTTAGAGAGTGATAGTAAATTCAAATGCTTGTAAGGTAAGGAATGCCACAACAAACTAAGATGGAATACATGTCTCCAATTCTGTAGAAAACTAATTCTATTTAAATATCGTAAGATATACTTCACTTATAAGACATCTGAAATTTTAGTACAAACAAAAAATTCCACAGCTAATAACATTTATGCATGAAGCCCAACTAGCTCATGAGAGCAAGAAATACAAAACACATCACTAACTTTGAAAAAGTGCCTCTATCCATTCATGTGCATGTCCATATAAATGTATAATAGATAAAGTTATAAACATATAAGAACCTGAGTGCGGATTTTGAATTCTGCAGCAAGCTCTTCTAATGGAATACACTTCTGCTTCTGCATGGTCCACAAAAAAAATTGTCAGATGGGATCCCAGGATAAGAAGAAAAAAATTTGGAATTCAAATCTCTTCTATACTCTAACCAACCATTGGCACAACAGAAATCCAATGTTCTAATCAATATCTCCATTCAATTGCAAGACTATGCATTGTTGGGCTAGATTAGCAAAGCTACAAGGTTTACCTGTGTAAGACAAGCTATGTCAAAAATATCAGGTTTCAATTATACTTCTCCCTCAAGACAACTTTGCAAATGTATTGTGACTCAATTTGCGCAGGCAAAGTAATTTCACAATTTTAAGCCTCTTCAGTTATTATTTGGAATTTGGAGAAGAGGTTTGAGTCAGATAATGGTTTCAGAGATATTTCATGACTCAAAGCGTGTCCCTAGTTACCAATGAATTTTCCATGTTACTACAGTCCAAAATAATGGTTTCAGAATTAAAACATTATTTTAATTCTATATCTCTGATCCTATCTGGAATTAAAACATTCTGGAATTAAAACATTATTTTAAAACATTATTTTAATTAAAATATCTCTGAAACCATTATCTAATCTAATCCTATGGTTTCAGAATTAAAACCATCTTATAGGAGCCAACAATATCTAAATCTAATCCTATCTGGAATTAAAACATTCTGTATCCATATTTTTTAAAATGATAAAAAAAAACCCTTTTACCAGTAACTACCAACACACTCTGTTCTCTTCTTTTACTACTACAGCCTTCAATGCTTCCTTACATCTCTGTTCTGATCCAAAAGATTACATCTCAACCCCATTAAATAGGACACTTAATATAACTACATCGGTATGTATAGATAATTATTATTTTCCTTAACATCTTGTCCTTTTCTAAATTATACCTGCAGGCTATAGCCTATCATTACACATAATTGATATTGTCTTTAAGAGATGCTATACTACCTTCAAGCTAAAAATATATAGCTAATATTGATGTTCTTATATTCTTGCACGTATCCTCATGCATCTTATGCAGCATCAACTAACCACAATCAAGTATTCATCTTTCTAATAGTCAAATGGTTTTAACTTTTGACAAATGTGTAATGTGAATAACTCATTGCAAAAGAATGCATATAAACTAACAGATGTTTATTCCAGCAGAAGCATACCATGGATATAGATTTTAGCAGTTAATAAAGTCTGATTTGAATTCTCTAACTTTGTTGCTTATTTATACAGAAGACTGATCCATAACTTTGAAGGATGTTTGTTTGAAAGTCAAAATGTCGATTTCCTGTTCCCCACATCTCTCATGAAAAGACAAAGAAGTGGGATGGAAGAAAAAATTTCAACTGAGATGTTGGAAGATTACCTACATGACTATTAATTAGATAGTGTATCTTAAGACTCGGCACATTACTGGTATCCAACGCAAATTTCATATCATAAAAACTCAATTATCCAACCAAACAAAAAGGCAAAGAGATACATCCTCAAGAAAATTTTGAATTAAAACCTATCTTTTGTGCCAAATGCAAATCCATAGTAAGTATCAAATATTCTGCCAAATCTAAAAAAAAAATTTTAATCAATCTTCTTCTTCTCCACTTATAGTACCTTTCCAAGTTTCTTGTAGCTTCTCCTCATGTTTGTAAACTGGTTGCACTTCCCAAACAAAGTAGCCTCCAGCCCTCAACATCCTATCCACCTCAAGAAGTAAAATACCCCCTTCATTAAAGGAAAAGAAAGTATCACAATTAGTGAACTCTCTTGAATGTATGTCCATAAACTTGTATGTTGCAAGACATGATTAGTTCATATAAGCAATATGAGCTCCATGAATCAAAACACAAAAGCAGCATAGTGACTACCTTGAATCGACATTAAAAACAAGGGCAATATCTGTAGCAAAATAATTATTCAACAATGTCTCTCCAATAAGCAACTTTAGAACTGCAAGAGGGCCTCTAAAATCTAATTCCCTCAGCAAGTAAGCAATAGCTTCAAATACTGAGACATACAAAGTAGTAACTGAATGGATTCTCTGCCTACTTGAATGCTACAACCCAAAATTATTGAATCACTAGCCATTGTAATAGATTATCACATTTGCATTCCAAAAGCAAATTTCTAGCAATCCTCCTCATCTTGTGTCTCCAATAAGCAACTTTAGAACTCCAAGAGGGCCTCTAAAATCTAATTCCCTCAGCAAATAAATAACAGCTTGAAATACTGGGACAAACAAAGTAGGAACTAAATGGCATCTCTGTCTACTTGAATGCTACAACCCAGAAGTATTGAATGACTAGCCATTGACATAGATAATCACATTTGCGTTCCAAAGCAATGTTCTAATAATCCTCCTCATATTTATTTAAAACCTAATGCAGATAGCATTATTCACACAATATCCAATTCTTTCATGTCGTAAATTCTCACAAAATTAAATACAGTAGAGGATGAATGGTGAGATTCAAGAATGTCTAGTGATGAGGAAAGATTCTGGAAATGGCTTTTAATTCAATGTCCTTTAATTTAATATAGTAAAATGCTATTGAGTAACAGTTCTTTTTGAATTTATCAAGTGACAAATCAGAAATATTTTCAATATTAATCATTTTTCCACTACTCTTGAATCCAATTTCCCTGTTTTACGTAAGAAGGGTCTTGTATGCCAGTCATGGAAGCCCATCTACCTTTCCCTAATTATCATTCTCCTTCATCAACCACAACATAATTTCTTATAACCATAGTTTGTCCAATTTCCCCATAGGTATAAATTCAAATGTTTGACCTCGTACTGTTAATTACATTAGATTCTTGGAACAAAAAGAAAATTGCATTAGATTCTGAGTTTACCTTTTATGTTCCCCCCACAAGCACTTCTCATTGTAAGCATCCTTTATGTGACCTTGCCATTCCCTATTTTCGGTCTTTTCGACCAGCTAAGGTGGAAGTTATTGTCTTATGTGCATGTTTTTCCTATTATTATTTGTGGTCTTCCGAATTTTAAGATAAAATAAGTATTTCACAGGGACATGTCTAGGGTGGGAGACAAGTCCCATGTTTCTTGTCAAAGAGTGACAGGCATGCATTACCATTACATCCCTCAACAGCCCTGAATGCAGGAAACTCCATTCCCATATTTCCATATCTTTCCAAACAATTAGGGGACTGCAAAGATGCCTGCACATCCCTTGGCATTGAACGACCTACATATGCCCCTCAAACGACATCTACAGTCCTCCTCCAGCATATATAAAGACATCCCAAACACAGTCACATTAAGTGATTGAAATATTAAAAGCAAAATATATTGGAACAAGTAGCATGCATCCAAAGAATGATGCCAATTCCTGGAAGTTTCAATGAATCTGAAACATGAGTACATGAGTTTCTAATTGCATATTAAATGTTATTTATTCCATTCTTTTAATATTTTCAAGGGTGTCACCCCTTGATATTTGGGGAGTCCCTACAACCATTCCCATAACACAACACCCCAACCCTGAAACAGTGTGGAACATGGGATAAAGGCCATTTCTTAAACTATAACTTTAACAATCTAATCATAAGATAGTTTTTCTTACATCCATTATACCATCATTCTTAACCATGCCACCCTTAAAATTATTTACAAGTTACAATGAGTCATTGTCATATAGAATTAGGCATTTCCAACATCACAATTTGTACAAGTCATGCCCAGTGAATGTGAGAGATCAAATTAAATCCCTTTTTAATCTGATCCAGGCACACAGACATTGAGATATATAAGAAATGCCTTTTAAAGTTAAGGTCTTTTTATCCATATCTCGTTAACATGCAAGTCAAAAGGCTCCAAAAGCAAGATCTACATCTCCATTGGTATAAGAATAATTTCACACCCCTTCAAGCCAATGGAGACTAAATATCTCGTGTAATGCCTAGGGGTCTCGTCATCTCATGGGCACATGTAACTTCCATATGACCACAACTGAGACCAATAGCACTTAACAATTCTTGAGATGGACGCTTAGCTCTATTATAGAAAGGAATGAATCATTAAAAGAAAAATACCTCTTGAAAGTGGGGTCACAAAATTCGATGAGAAACTATATCAAGAAACAGTCAAATAGGCTTAGCCAGCTCCATTTTCTTCCAATTTTCATTCTCCCGTAGATTTTACCAACCCTTTTTCCGTCTACTATGCTATGAGTTATTTCTAGCATCATGCACCTGTATGCTCTTCTAAGCACTCAACATGAAAAACGAAATTATGAATTTAGTGGTTGACAAAGGGTGTCCCATAAT
>LPNX010713185.1:151494-231607 GCA_001517045.1 Pseudotsuga menziesii
AGCCATGGGAATTAATTTGTTGACCATGTTTGACAGTGGATTATATGTGGATTATATGGAGAATTGTTCACAACAACAAAAATTCATGAATTTTCCAATCTATCATCTATCTGATGAAAAATGGTCCAGACCCCAGATCCACAAAAGGGCATACCGCATATCCATTGCCAGAAACTGGGGTAAACAACTCCTTTAGAATGGAACCAGTGAGTCTAAGGGAACAGACCAACAACCTTCACCACTCAATCATAGACCTAACTCTTCTCCACTGCTTGACCTCTAAAAATTATGCTATATGTATCTTTGTACCTAACAAATAATAAAAACCCTTGTTCAGATTTTTATTAATTTCATATAAAATGCACTAGATATAATCTCATAGTTTAGGAATCTGAAATAGAGTTAAAACTATACCATCATGAGTCCATTAAATTCGACAACGGGAACAATGAATCATCTCAAAAGCCTGACTAGGATACAAGAGGCGACGTGTTGCAAAAGATGCCAACATAGCAGGAACACCACGTTCAAGAGCAAACTGGATCTGATTTTCATGAACATATTTTGGAGCTATGGAAAGTGTTGATACATTTCGAGAAAGCAAAAAGGCACCAAAAATTGCTACACCACATCCCACATCCAAAACAACCCTAGTATGAACACCCCAAGCCACATCAGGAACCATCTGGACAACCAAATAAAAATAAAAAATCTTTAGGGCCTAGCAACAACAAATAACACCACAATGCATCTAGTTCCGAATGGAATTAGCTAGAACCCCTAATGAAAATAAGAAAACCAAGCACCATTTCCAATAACCTGAGCAATCTGATCTATGTAATGATCTTCACCATGTATGAATTGGGTTCCACCTCCTGGAAATTTGAATTTATCTTTATCTAATACAATCCAATTTTGACCACCTTTATCTTCCACCAAACGAATATGTGGAACATTATTAATGTACCAGACCTACAATGTTATAAATGAGCAAATAGTGCAAATGTCAGAATGAATATCAATAATAAAAATAAAATAAAGTTACCTGCTTACACAAGATAAATCATGCATAGTTGAGGACCACAAATTCGATCTGGTCAGAATACAATAGACGTCATAAATATACAAATGATATAGAGGCCTCTGTAGAAATGTGTGTAAGGATGACACGAATCATGAGAAGGAATTAATAATGAGTATGGAGATGGCATCCTTAAAGCAATGAATGGTAACTTCATGATTTCATAGTGGCCATCAGAATGCATTCCAGTTCCACGCAAACAGGTATATGGATCAGGTGGTCCTCAATAACCAACTACTTGATAATAAGTCGATACTCAATTAGATTTGGATGAACTGTAAATGCTTTGTGGTATTTATATAGGAACTCATAAGATGGATTCTAAAGAGGTAAAACATCTTGTTGTGTCTCTTCATTAACAACATTAATGACTTAACATCCATTGAAATTCACTGCTTGATGTGTTATTATCATTGCATATTTTGCCCTTTAAGGCAATGCTATTAATCCTCTCTTGGGTCTGATGGCCATTGAATGACTTGTAAGTTTTGGTATGTCGGTTCTTATTTGCTGTGTGCGTTAACTAAAATTGACATGTTTTCCATATATGTAAGCATGCCATTATATTTTAGTTCATCATTCTTTTATTCATTCTCAATTTGCATATTTGTGATAATTATAAGTTTATGATTTGAAATTTCTTGGTCTAAATTCTTCTACCATGTTAGACATAATAACACACAAAAGAAGCAAGCACACATAATAAAGAAGCTTTTTACCCTAGAAACACTTTACAAGGAAAACCAGCAAACAATAAATCCATTATCCTTGACCAATTCAGCCAAGGCATGGCCAATCCAGCCAACACTGGCCCCACACAAGGCATACAATGGAGTTACTCAAGCCTTTAAGAAGGCTTCATCACATGCTAATACCAGGGGCAAATACCATAGGTTACCCAAAACCATGAGCTCATAAACCACTAATGGAAAACACATTTGACCAAATCAAGGTTATCTCAACCACTCTTTAAATGAATCAAGATTAACCTAGCATTCCCCCCTTTAAACTTGACTTGGGGTAAACACCAACCCACCTTAAAGTTTTAACCGGGTTTCTAGGATTCAGGAATACAACATGCCCCCCTATCACCTAAGTCTATATCTAGACTTTACACTAGTGAATCAATAAACCAGGGGTATGCATTCCTAAATGAGTCTTACAACCATATGCCTATTTACATTGTGATTAAATATAACTCTATAAAAATGATTACAATATAGTGAATCAATTAATTCTTCATCCGCATCTTCCATGTGTCACTGCTTCACATCAATCCATATCATGCATTTCCATCTTTGGCTTAAGCTTCAACCAATGGACTGCATTTACCATGAACCGCACAAGGAACAACAACATGCTTTTGCAGCTTTTGTGGAGTAGACTTTTCAAGTACCACGCCAAGCAACTGGCATGTAATCTTTCTACCACCATTCGATTTCTACCTCACAACTTGTGCCAAACTTAGCTGTGGTGTAGCAAATTCCTAAGGTGAACGTGTTGTTTGGTTCAAACTTAAAAGAGGTTGGTAGTTTTGCACCGTGAGCTCCACTTTATTTCAGGCCACAAAACTTATCTTATTTGCTGCAGATACCATTTTGAGCACCCTCTGAAAGACACTTGTATTTGTGTATCTGGGTGCCCAAAAATATAAAAATGTGCCAAAACCACCATAGTACAGAATCAGGCCCTTGGTAGCTGGATGCCATTACTAAGAAGAGCCTTGTAGTGAAAAGGCGTTGTATTTTGAACATATGGGAAATAATTACACTTCTAAAAAAAACACAGCTTCTTCACAATGGGATATCGTATAACTATTCCATGTCAATTATGCCATTAGCATCTAGACATTAAGAGATTGTATCTTCAACTCCTGCCTACAAAGCCTAGGCTGATTTCCTTATTATTTTAATAATATAGGATGACCAAAGATGGCCTAGCCTTGGTACATATTCAAACTCTAAACTGGACACTCAAGTCCCACAAAGGTCTATCTGATTTGTCATAGTATTAGGCTTCTTGGGGATTAAAGGACAAAGTGGTTTTCAAATATATATCTCTCTCGTAGTTCTCTGTGTGCTGGTGTTCTCTTGCGCTACATTGATAAGGATCTATCACATATGTAGTGGGAAAATATTCTATCTGACAGGTGTCTATTGTGAAAACACATCAAATTGTCGGATGTATTTTATTCAAAGCAAAAGATCAAATGACAGAAAGAAAGATGTGTCCTTAGTACTTACATCCAATTCACAATCACAGATATCGATTGTTTTATCAAGGATATGATAGATGCCCATGAGCTCTGAGCATTGTGATGGGTCGACTCAATTAGAGATTAGGATCCAACCGATAAGTTTTTGGAGCTTTGCCAACATAGAAAATGAGATGACATCTCAGCATTCTAATACTTCAAAGGAAAGAGGGCACAGACAAACCTAGTCACGGTAGGATTGTATAGTGATTTCATGAGAACTATACTTACTAGCATCTGCCATCTAGACCATACACACATTCTGGCTTGATCTTATGACTATGTGCAAAATCATCCAATTGTTTCATGAATTTCAAAAATGAAAAATATCAAGAGACAAAGAAAAATGAATACTTACAACCAATTTAGAATCTCATACCCACAACTGTTTTTTCCAAACATATGACAAATACCCCGCAAGCTCTAAACATGATGATTGATTCGCTCAATTGAACATTAGGATCCAGAAAATAAGTTTTTGATGTCTTACATATCTGAACATTATGATAGATTCACTCAATTGAATATTTAGTGTCCAGATAATAAGTTTGGATGCCTCACCAATATGCCAAATGACAATACATCTCTGAAATTTGTAGGGTATGAATTAAATTATATAATCTCATCTTATCTTGCATTTATTAATTCAAAAAAAAAAGAGGAGACAAGTTACAACAAACCTCGTCGCAGCTAGATGGATCTGTTAAAACCCTATTGATTATCCTTCCATCATTAACAGTCTCGGCAGCGCAAAGGGTAAGACCTTCTTTCTTCGGGAGGATTGAATATGCCAGCATAGCTAGACTACAACGGAGCCTTTGTTGACAACTAATGATAACCCCGGTCTCCATTTTGTGCAGAAACCCACTTTGAAATCATAATAAAATTGAACATGAAAATGTCAATTTGCGGCTTCTGGGCCATGGAATGGGAGCGTTGTACTTAGGTGGAGTGGGAACAAGGAAATTTAACCGGTTCGCTTTGTCCGGGCAAAGACGTTCAAACCTCTCCCCTCTTGCCATGGATTTGAGCTTGGAAATTGCAGCGACATTGTCCAGGTAGGGTATATACTCACTCATATTCTTAGGGCACAGTTTGAATCTCTCAACCTTTTCCACCCCGATCTCGGTGCTCCCCTTCACATTCTCAGATCCATTGAATGATTGCTCAAAGATGTCCATATCAGAAATAGAGGTGTCATTATCAGTGTCATAATCATCCAGGTTGTCATCCTCCCCCACCAAGAAATGATCCCGCATTACTCCATCCTTGTCCACTATGCCAAAGGAAGCTGGTGATGGTGGTGGTGGTGGTGGAGATGGAGGACGAAGAGGGGGGTGGGTTTTGTGATGTTTAGGGAAGAGAGGTCATAGGTTGGAGCCTCAGTGCGTGTAAGGGAAACCATGTGGCATTGAACTGAAGAGGAAATCGAGCCAATAATGATCTGTACCTGGTCATAATCGCTTGCCTAGTGTTTTCCCAAGTAGAAGCATGCGATGGCAAGCAGCAGAAGACCCGCTACCTTCAATGTGAGGGGACTCTTCAGGATATCCTCCTTCATTTTTTCTTCCACCCTTTGGATCTAGCTTCTACGAATTTGCCTTTGCTCATTGGCTTCCCATGTCCAAAAATGGGTGAAACAATTGATTTGAGAGAGAAAAAAAAATTCAGAATTTTTTTTATTGCCGGAGTGACAACTATAAATGACCAAATAAATGACCAATTGTTATGTGGTCATTTTTAGTCTAGGTATCCTGTGACCAAATTTGGTCATTTATCTTGGTTGTTTTTAGTTGGTTTTTATCCCATGACCAAAAGTGGTCATTTATCTTGGTCTTTTTTAGTTATCTCACTTAAATTTATCAATTTTGGTCATTTATCCCTTCAAAAAAACTGTGGTGACCAAAATTTTTGGTCTCCTGGTCACTAATCTCTCAGTTTCCACTAGTCTCAGTTGAGTCAATTAGGGTTTTGATCAGTGGTTAACTTGAGTGTTGACTGTGGATTACATTCAGTTAAGCTAGACTCACTCATTCAATTCGAATGACCTCCTTAGGAATTCGAATTGCTTTTTCATTCATGCTTACAGCATGATCTTGTATTGTATTACTCATTCTTTGTGTGAATATATAGAGAGGCTACTCATTTTGCATCACAATTACACCATTTTCATGCCTTACTGTTATCAATCTTTGATGAGACTCATGTTTAGTCCCTATATTACTATGACAGATTAATAGGAATGCCCAAAATGAGAAATTGAAAGATGATTTGATGAACCACATGTTAATATTGCTAGGTGAAACCTTCAACCAAAAAAGGTGTCATTGCAACAGTTGGGTTAAATTTTAAATATGTCAAGGAAGATTATAGGGAAAATCTGCAAATTAACCACGAGTATGAGCATCCTCTGATGGTTCTAGAGGGGTCAAAGGAACTCATTGAGGATGAAAAGGAAAAAGCATTGAGAAAACAAGGAAAGACTAAGACAATCGGTTCAAGAAGGTATGGAACATATCATATATATTTTTAAAACTTTTAAATATATTTATGTTGCAATATCTAACGTATTTGCAAATTTTCATAGGCTCTCTGACACATCTAAAGTAACAAAGGAAAGATTGGAAAAACCTAGGAAGCACAAACTGGGCTAGGGTGGATATCAAAAGCTAAGGGCACGAATTGTAAGAATCATTTGATGATTATTTGTAGCCAATAATTAATTGAACAATTAATTATTTTTTCTAACTATATTTTAACAATTATTTCATTTATCACAAGCACTTTACATGGTGTTATTCATGGCAGGGAAATGTTTTTCAAGAGGAAGCCACTAATGAAGACTTGAAGCTCAAAAAATTAATGTCTTTTTTTCTTTTAGGGTGAGACCTACAAAAGAAGTGAGGGTAGCAGTATCGAACCGGTGCCATGTGATGGTGGTGCGCTTCCTATCTGTTATCCAACTTTTTGTACCATAATTTGGGTTACCTAAGGAGCCATTGGTTGACAAACTTGTTCAAAGGCTGGTTCCAATGTATCAGTTGATCCGTCTGCTTGTCTAGCCAATATTGGCTAGTCACTTTTTTATTTGAATAATTTTGACCATGGCCCCGCGGGGTTTGTAATAAAATGTGCTAGTAGGATATTTTTGAGTGGTTCGGTCTCCTGAGACGTAGAATCTCAAATAGGGTATTCTAGGGAGTTTTTTGCCCCTGACAATTATGCTTTGCCTTCAGCCGAGTATAATTGATGAGGTTTTCTCTTGCTTCCTCCAAAGCTGGAATGCCCGATGTTGAATTCTGGGCGTTGGAGGGTTATTAGAGCCCAACTGAGTGTTATAAGCCTACTAGACATTATTTAGATAGATCATGGTCATGTCCTAAGTCATCTAGACATATAAAATTATTTCGAAAAAAATCTTTTTCGAACAGTGAAAAATTATTTTTTTCAATTTTTTAATTTTTAATTACTTTTCCTAAGTTTTTTGAGTTAATTTTTCCATAAATTAAATGGAAAAAACTCGTTCATGATTCGGACTTGGATTTCAGTGATTGAAGGCTCTAACCTTGAGCCAAAAATCATTCTTGATCAGTCATCTAGTCAGAGCCAACTTTCAGATCAACAATCGGACACATAATGCCTTTTTACTCAAAAAAGTCAGTTTTGAGTAAAAAAAATGATTTTTATTAAAAAAAATGATTATTTTGGAGAAAACTAAAACTCTCCAAATTAATCCAAATTCAGTGAAATAAAAGGCTAAATGACATCTCATGGAGCACTTATGATGATTGGAGTTATCATAACTCAACTTTAGTCATCATTAAGAGAGCAATTAATTTATTATCAGTTAGCAGACATGTCATGTCCAGCTAAAGATGAGATGGAGAGCACTCATTGGTCCGGTCATTTGATCGAGGTGAAGACTAAAGTTTGCACCATCAGTGGGCTTCCCACACCTAACTAAGGCTCCAGCTAGACCTAAGGGTGAGCTTACCTACATCACACGTGTGGCCTTATCCTTGGCTTGTTTTCAGTGCACAGGTTTGGAGTGGGGGCGCCTTGCGTGGGTGGAGGCCTCCCCTCACTCCCGGTTCTCCGGTTTAGGTCTGAGCTCTTTGTTAGGTGGCTAAGCTGGTTAGGGTTGGTTTTTTGGTTTTACGATTTTAGCACTCTCTCATTTGTTAAAATAGAGGCTCTTTCAGCTCTATTGGATGGAGAATTTGTGCAAGTACACTCTGGAAAAATTTGTAATATCTTTTGAATTTGAATAAAGCAAGAAGACTTTGGAGGTCCATGTGGGAGTTATTTGTGTGCCATGCTTCATATTGTTCAAGGTGATACCATTCTTAGTTCATTTCTTTTGATCCTTAATTATATGATCTTGTGATTAGAAGGCTAACAATCTAGCACAATATTATTTGATCTATGCTTTTCTCTTAAGTTTTGTGGCTTTCAGGTATTCTCCCAAACACAAGAGCTCTTGTTTGATTTATGCATTCATTCTACAGGTGCCTAAGGGAGTCTTCTACTTTAAGAAATCAAGAAATGAAGGGTTTGCTTGCCTCATCCATCAAACCACAAACATCAAAAAAATCTATTGGTTACTTTGGTTGCTACAAGTGGATCTCCATTTTCAAGGTTCTATCCTACCTCTTTTCCACTTTTGTAGAAGTTATCAAGTCATTTAAATCTTTATTTCAAACTTGCTTGACTTCTACTAAGATCTACTTTTTCAAAGCTAGATCCATCTTTCTAAAGGTCCATTTTTAAAGATCTAGTTTCATTTCCTTTTTAAATCTATCTTTCTTTTTGCCTTGGAAAACGTGCACAAGTTTTCCATTTTTTGGGTTTTCCGGTTTTCTGTATTTTTTATTAATTCTAAATTCTCGAAATTCATTAAAAAATCAGAAAATTTTCAAATTTTTTTAATTTTTTGACCTTTTCTCGAAAACCGTGCCATTTCAAGCTCGCTATTTTGGGGCTGATTTTTGACTTTTTTTTATTGATTCTAAATTCTGGAAATTCATTAAAAAATCAGAAAATTTTCAAAAAATTTCAAAAATTTTAATTTTTTTAATTTTTGACCTTTTCTCGAAAAGCGTGCCATTTCAAGCTCAGTGTTTTTGGGCTGATTTTTGAATTTTTTCTGTTAATTCTAAATTCTGGAAATTCATTAAAAAATCAGGAAATTTTCAAAATTTTTCAATTTTTTTTTCTTTTTTACTTTTTCTCGAAAAGCGTGCCATTTTGTACTTGCTGTTTTTTTACTGATTTTCTGCTATTTTCCAGATTCTGAAAATTAGCCTAAAATGTTAAAAAAATCTTTAATTTTAAATTCGCAAAAGGTCCCAAGTCGTTTCGTCAAAAATCGTGCATTTTACATAAAAAAACGGTGAGCTTGCCTGATCCTTTCCAAGTTTTGATTTTGGGTCTCATTCCCTTGTTTTGATCTTTTGTTTCATCTCATAAGGCACTTGTCTTCTCATCCACTTAATCTTTTCGAATCACAGGTTAAGTTTGGTTTCCTAACACTCTCACTAGTCCTTGTTTAGAGCTCTTATCCACAGGTGAACCAAAAGCAAAACCAAACAAGAAAGAGCAAGCAGAACTAGATCCAAAGACAAGGATCCAAAGCCAAAAAGGAAGTCATTCTCCTTTGTACAAACTCATAAGAGTTTTTCATTTTTACTTAAGTTACTTCTCAAAGTCCTGACAAGGATTAAGTTCCAAAGGCATTTGTACTTCATTAATAAAACAAGGCTAAGTGGGATAGGGCCTCCCATACTTGGTTTTTCT
Organism: Pseudotsuga menziesii; assembly: GCA_001517045.1. Lineage (NCBI taxonomy): Eukaryota > Viridiplantae > Streptophyta > Pinopsida > Pinales > Pinaceae > Pseudotsuga > Pseudotsuga menziesii. The sequence goes on from LPNX010713185.1 coordinate 160,626, forward strand.
TCCCCATTTGGGGAAAAGTGTTTTTTGTTCTTAGCTTAGATTTATTTCGAGTACTTAGAGTAGTTTCATTTTTTTTTGCAAAGTAGATACTAATTGTTAGATTAGCCCATTTTGTTTCATTAACGAGGTTGATTACTTTATCTTTTAATTTTTTGTATCTTTCATAAGTAATTCAACTGTTTAAAGTAGAAATCTCTTGAATCTCACTTTGTAGATCAAGAGTGCTCTCTATCGGAGAGCTGTATTTTCATTGTTTAATAATTTAATCAATTAATCTTGAAAGTCTCTTGAACTTGCCGTAATCCAAGTTAAGAGCTCTCTCTATCAGAGATCATTCCCACTGCATATCCTTGCATCAAGCATATAGATTAGCTAAGTCTCTTGAACCACTGTCATAAGATGAGGTCAAGAGCGCTCTCTGTCGGAGAGTTTTAATTAATTAACTTAATAAAATTTGCAACTCACATCCCTTTAATTAATTAACCCCCTTCCCTCCTTGCTGGAGTATGCTTTGACCGATATTCGATCGGAATACCCAGAAACGACATTGGATCTCTAAACCCCACAAGAGGAACTTAACTAAAACTTTTCCCCATAACCAACGCATCGACGTTGTTCGATAAATACCGAGGCATGTGGGCAAATTCCAAGTGTGGGCGCCGGGCTACCTAATCTAGGCACTGGTAGTTAAGTTATTGAACACTTACCTTTGACCCCAGACAGATCCGTCATGTCTTCGAATGGAGCCACTGAAGGTATTACCGGTTAGGACATCCAGCCACCATAAGTGAAGATCACAAACAAAAAACTCTTAAAACTTACCAAGAGCACTTGCAAAACCTAACGTTCACTGGCATCTTTTGGGATTCACATATTTACACTCAAAGGATCTCTGATAAGTTGACTCCATAGGCACTGGTCCCATCTTTTAGCATTGTTGATAATCTAGGTCATTTGTCCATCGAATGTTTGATTATAAATCATATCTGTGAATGCTTTATCTATTTTGTGAAGCTCTCAAATATTTGTCTATCTTTCAATTCCAGTGATAGCAATGTGGATTGCTTTGTCTTGTGTTAAATTCATCACATTAATCATCTTAAATCACAATAACTCCTAAACAACACCCATCTGCATCCGAAACAACTAAAAATTAACTTAAGCATTGAGCCATAGAAAACTCTTTGTTAGGGACTACCCTCCTTGGCTTCGTTAGGAGTTAGCCTAAACGGAGGAGCTAGGAGTAGGTGACAGTACCTAGCTCTGTGCTTGCCCCCAAGGTCACACCTCTCCCACTTTCTCAAGTGAGGAGACAGCTTTCAGAAGATTTTTGCTATTGGTGTGCAATCGACGGACAACACTATCCATTAAGGTATGTATGCTATAAAACAAATTTATTCAATATGATTTTAAATACATAATTGATTAGGTTTACTAATTAATATTTTTTTATGAATGGGAGAGCATGTACCTTCTCATGCCTAGTCAGAAGAGGAACAAATGGAAGATCCAATGAACACTCCAGTTGACTCGGCTAGTCAGCCAGCAAATAAAGATCACTGTAATGAAATTGAAAATAATGAAAAATGTATATCAATAATACCTTCTTAGTTATATCTATATAACTATATTGGTTTTTTTAGATGATGCCCCTGTCCATCCACCTCCACCCCCTCCTAATTGATGTACCATAAATATGGTGTGCGGGTGCATATCCACACAATTAACAAAAAAGGAAAGCAGAACAACTACAATGGGGAATTACATAGAAGATGAAGTCCCCCTCTTACAATTTATGAGAAAAATACAAAAACATAAAAAAATGTAGTTGTAAACATTTAATATTTGTATTTGACTGAGTTAAGGCATTAGCTATTTTCAGTTTTGTAAGAAGTTTATTGAACTAGTCATTGCATGGTGATATTTTAGAATTGAGGTTTCACATATGTATGTTATTGCTTTGATCATATGTCTAAATATGTGTGACCTATTTAGATGACTATGGTTATCCTCAAGGGACTGGACACCCCTTCTTGAGTTAACCTGATGAATATGAGATGACCATATAGTTTATAATTGGTTTACTTCTATTACTACTTTTGTTTTCAGTACTTTAATGATGTATGTACTTCTATGTCTGATAGTACTATGTTGATTAGAACAATTAATATTATTATGTTTGTGCTTTTTTAAATTTATATGCCAACTGTTTGTTCACTTTGATGCATATCTTATTATTGAATATGTGTGACATCTTCCGAGGAATATGGTTATCGTCAAGGTGATGGACACCCCTTGCTGAGTTAAACTAAGGAAGATGAGATGACCACATGACCTTCCTTACCCTGGGATGATGATTATGAGCTTCCTTTGATTGCATGAGACACATGAGATGTATGACCACGTACAGTTGAGAAGGTCGGGTAACCTACCTTTAAGAATGAGTTGATGTGCATGAGCCTAGTATGCCATTGTGTTTCCTTATTATGATACATTGACTTGCATGTTTACTTGTATGTGATGTTTAGCCTTGCATGTTTACTTGAATTGCATGTTTATCCTTGCATATTTACTTGTATGGGATGTTTAACCTTCCATGTTTACTTATCCTTGCATGTTTAGCCTTGCATGTTTACTTGAATTGCATGTTTAATTGTATGTGATGTTTATCCTTGCATGGTTCATGACACTTTCTTCATAATGGTTACTTGACTTGCATGTTTACGTTGACTCGCATGTTTACTTGTATGGGATGATCTTTTTTAAGGTCTTTTCCAATTCAACGTTCTCTCCTTCAACCTGTATGTCGGTCTAGTTGAGTCTCATGGAACTAACCTAACACTAAGAGGTTTAAGTCTAAGGATAAGGGAGGTCTTCCCAACATATGAATAAATTTTATTTCTCCTTAGTTATTTCAGCATTACAAATGATAATGTGACATGTCCACAATAATAAATTTGTTTTTCTTCTTGGTGTCAATGGGCATGATGTAGTTTCCATATTCAAATGCAACTCAAAATATCAGTGCAATTATTGAACTTCTATAATTCCTTATATTGCTTATGATATGTTTATTTGTGTATGATTAACTGACATCTTCGCACATTTCAAGATATGCATGAATTTAATGCATGTGCATTTGTATAGGTTGGATACATTGTGACTTCATGCTTACTAAATCAGAATCATAACTTATTACGATGGGTTATCAATATTTTCTGCAATGATATTATTGGGTGGAATGAATCGTTTTAATGTTTGGCAGTTACTATGGTAATATCTTGTCTTGAAACCTCTATATGCTTCTACAATTATGCTACTATTGGCACAAATTATCCTTACTACTGGATTTCATTGCCATCTCTTGGGGATGTTTCAATGAATGTTTTCTTACATTCTAGTAGGATGTTACTGCTACAAATATCATTTTATTCCTACATCATCCCTCTTTCATGATAGTTGTTCTTCATCCCCAACACTATAACATTATGTTTTTTGGTTTCCTTCATTACCTTTGGTCCGCATAACTTCTCTTTTAAGGCTGCAAAATGGCCCAAAACCACTCTAAATAACCATACCATTGTACTGTAAACCCATAACAAAAAGGGGGTAAGAACAATGAATACTAGAATTTCATATTAGAGTGCTTGAGTTGTCAATGGGTAATAAGATTAACAGAACAATAATAGCACAACCTTTCCAACTATAGATATATTTGGATGATATAGACAATATTCTAGAGCAACCTTTGCAAACATATTTGTAGATGCAATTTTGGTTGTAGCTATTAAGAAGGATTTTATTTCAACATGAGGACATCTTAAACTCCTCCAATCAATTTTCATTCCACCATAAGAAACATCAACCAGAGAAATTGAACAATCTTCAACAAATAGGATTTTATCATAAAGCAACATGAAATATTCCCTCAAATATGTTACAGGAATGTGTATTGAATGGTAACACAAACAAACAAGGAATAATTTCATAAAGAGTATTATCCCCCTAATTAGGTCATTCTCCAATCAAGTAACTATCTCCATTTGGTTATCATGTAAAATGTCATGAAAGATGTAAGCAAATCTCTAATTCCCTAGGGAAGACTATCATGTAAGAACTCAACTAGGATTAAGAAACCAATGGGTAAGTCATCTCCAATGTGCAAAGCCATCACAAAATATATATCATATGAAATTCCATCACAAACCATCTAGGGTTTTAAGTTTTAACATACACCACGTTTCCAAAATCTCATGAAACACTGTCAAACAAGGTGTAAACACTTTCAAAGTAAACCTGAAAATTAACATGGTTGCACTTGAACAAATAGGAATTCTAGAAACCTTGTAACAAGGTCAATTCTCTAAGATATGGTATTTTTTAAGTGTTGGAATAGGTAGGGGATAATACCTACACACTCGGTCTAAATCCATAAATGTGAATTGACTCTATATTTAGTGTGAAGAATATCAAACATGAGTCATCCATGCTCGATGAGGGAAATGAAAAATAAGTCTTTCTTATAACATAAGACTTCACACTATAAGCTCAATCATAGTAAATAGAATATATAGGTTTATGAATAATTCTAGAACAAGTAGATAGGGGTAGTAGGCACTTTGTATGGTTGGGTTTGTTGCCCCCATATTGTGTGGGTGTCCAAATCTGATTCTGATCACACTCTTGAAAGTGGTGACATCATTCATAATGATGATTATTGACATCACACTCTATATAAGGGAATTGCAATTCATGGTACTAAAATTTTTCCTCATCCCTCTAAATATATGGAAATACAAGATATTGAATCAAATTTGTGTGCTAGGATATTAATTCACATTCCATGGAAACGCAGGGAATTGCAATTCATGGTAATAAAAAATTTCCTCATCGCTCTAAATATATGGAAATACAAGATATTGAATCAAATTTGTGTGCTAGGATATTAATTCACATTCCATGGCAATGCAGTTTCTTGAGAGAGGTGGATCTTCTTCCCTTTTGAGCCTTCCCTATGGTTTTTTTCTTTGTAGTATAGAAATTACGTTTAAATGACATATTCTATAGGATGATAAAATTGAAATGATAAATTTTGGAACCTAAAGTGGAGGATCATGGTACATTTAAAAAATTTTTGACTACTTTTGAAGCAATAGGCCATTCCTTGTGGATAGAACCATTGATGTCACGTTGAGGAATGGAAACTAAAAATGACAAAGGGAGTGAAAATATCAAGCTAGAGAATGCATCTTGGTTGTCGAAACATTACAAAGTTATTGTAGGATTTTGGAGTACCTTGTGAAATCTTCTTTGTAGTTAACTATGGCCTCTATATCACACTTGTTACTGCAAGTAGTTGATGGAGGATGTGTCATTGTTTGAATGGGGTAGAATAAATAGGTTTTAACATCACATATTTCATCTGAGGTAATCTAGAGTAGAGAGTAGATTATTAGGGATAATGTAATAATTGATCTAATACATCAAAAGGGAATTATGATTGTTTAACACTACTTTGAATAAAAAATGATGGTAAAACCTAACTCGAGATGGTCATCATAATTTAATGGACGATAACATGAATGTACTGTATACAATCATGGATGACTTTGACACTAGGGATATAGAAACAAATATTCTTCTCAAGTAGTGCCAATAAAACTACACTAGAATTTTATTGTGGATGCACTTAGGACTATCTGTTTGTTTGTGTTGAATAACGAGTAGAAGTATGTGCTAAAATATGTGTCAATTGTTTCTATGACCAATGTGAAAATTAACATAATGCCGATGAAAAAAAATAGTCAAATAAGAAGTGTTATAAATCTAATTAGGACAACATTGTGTATCCTAACAAAAAACCAAGAAGATCACATAAGTTGATGCCAACAAAAAAAAATAAAAAAATGACTTTGGTAAGCGGATGAAAGATATAATGACTCTAACCATGACAAAAATATATCATTTATTCTAGTTTCCAACCCCTTGATTATTTTGTTGTGTATAATCGAATGTTACATCCATCCATTTATGGTGCATAATCTCTACATTTTCTATAGGCCATTGCTCAGTTAGAGCTTTGGAAAAAGAGGAAATAAAGAAACTATGAGAAGAATTTATATGTTGTACCCAAGCATGTAGATGAGAAATGTGGCTTGGTTAAAACTTTAAAAGATCAAATCCAATAAATTTGGACATAGAGGACTTCCCCACTTGGGAAATCTATAGGACATTACACAACTAAAGAAGGATATACTCTTTTCCACAACCAAAGGATCCCATAAACTACCTTGGATCCCAAATGGAACAAATATTGGTCATCAGTATACATTCCAAAGACCATTTATCTTCTTCTGGTTAATGGCTTATCAAAAAATTCCAATTGCAAAATATGTCATCAAGAAATGCATCTTAGGTTTGTCTTGGTGTCTTCTTTGCAAATAAAATGAAGAGAACTCGACTCATTTCACTCTATAATTTCCCCTTTCAATTCAAGTCACTAAATAAGGAATGAAAGAGCTTAGCCTTGACACACCATGGTCCTAGATTGAAATTAAATATTTTCTTAAAGTATGTATAATATTCCAGTACTGCCATTTAAACGTGAATATTTCTTAGATTAAGTTTCGTTGTGGTTTCATAGAATGGAATCTATGCTTTGAAGAAGGTATTGACCCAAACTAATGAGTAACTACTATTAGAGACCAATATTTACATGTCTCATTTCTTTCAATCATCTGAATCTACTTCTTCTTCTTGATCACTCTATTATTGTAGTGAAGGTACTATTTTCAACACTTGTTTTATTAAGTTGTTGTTGAGCCTAATTATTGTGCAATGTTTATGGAAATATACATAGTTGAACTCTCGTAGGGAGGAAGTTTTGTAGTTTTTTTTACCTCCAATAGTGGCTGAAAATATGTTGCATCGAGATATGAATACCACCTCACATCAAAATTTAGACTAGTTATCATGAATAATAGTGACATGGTAACTCTTTCTGAGTTTTAGTAAATTTCTTATGCATAATAGTTCAATCACAATATTTGTAGAGTGTTTGTGTAATTTCCATAGAGCTTTGTTGTTTTATAATGCACCTATCTTACATAACCTATTATATAGGTTTCTTTGGTTGTTTGACAAATTAGGCTTATAACTTATGTGGTGGAATGTTTTGAGGGAACCAAGGATTGCAATCATATACCTCTAACATATTATTTTCGATTTATCAAGGAATAAGTATTCAATATCTCTAACTCTAGTAAAATATCAATCTCGCCCTTCTTTTAAATGCCAAGAGAACATGGGTTGGGATGAATGTAGAATATAAGAGTACATTAGTTCCATTCAGAGTGCAAGAAAATATCATTAGTCTAGAGGCCCAACTCTCAAAATTCAGTGTAGAAAGAGAATTTCTAGGCAGAGATGGCATAGGTCGATTGAAATGGGACTTAAGTAGGCACAGTAAGCATTCTTGGCTAGTGGTTGAAGTTCCACAAGCACATAATAAAGGTATGTCTCTAGTAGAAAATGATAATGTTATAGGGAGTTGGATAAGGCCTTGTCAGAGAGAATGTATGACTGTCTCATTTCATTGTGAGAACAATCTATTTCCAAATAGCTTTGTTAACTCTAATATTTCATCTCAGGAAGTGAAGGATTTAGTTGAGAACAAGATCAAGGAACCCCAACAAAATTCTAGAGGAGGAAATGTGGTTGCTTCTGAAGCATTAAGCATGAAGTTTCTCAAGAATCCTGAAGCATGATTTTACCTTATATTAGCTTCAAAATCAGTTTTGGTCTTGTTTCTGACCTCAAAGCTTAGCTATGATTGCGTTTTTTTGGTGAAACCATTAATAAGAGGCCTGATAGTCATGTATGGGTCACTTCTAGTAAGAATGAATTATTGTTAGGGATTATTGAATCAGGTTTGGGTTAATTCATGAGATTGTTGGGCATGAATATGGATAGAGACAACTGTTATGGACACAATTTAGGGAATCTCCCACCCTCTCAACAATAGCAAACAGTTATAAACCAACAACAAATCATGGTAATTGACAACTCTGGGAAAATGAATCAACAGTAAGATAAATTTTGGGCACATTTTATTCTTAGGTTGAGTTTGTGAGTGTTTCCCTTGGTTTTCTATCCAATTTTGAATAGGTGTACAGGATGTGGGTATTTGTGGTAAAGTTCCTAAATATAATTCTTTTTAATGTAGGGAGCAATATTTTTAAGGGTGGGTAGGTTCAATTTCATCTCCTACTAGTTAGAAACAAGCAATAGGACAGTGTTTAACATCCAGGTCCACACCCAAAACCAATACACTGGATGTTGGAATTTAGGGGTCATTTTCTACTGTTTCTAACTTGTTCTTGATGCTAACTTGTGAATATTAAATTATTGAACTTAATCCCTATTTGATCCTACACATAACCAAGGATAAATTGATCAAATTTGGAATTGAATTAATACCTCCATTAATTTATCGTTAATATTACTATTTATATTGAAGTTGGATTAATATTTTTTCCTCTCAGTTAATTGTTGAAGTCATCTATATCATATATGCATATGTCAAATATGTGTCTGGTGATATTTAGCACTTATATATTTCAGGTTTGAGAAATTTCTTTCAATATTTTTTGACTGGTCCATGTTGTTCTGAGAATTTGATAGAATTAGAAGGGGATTCTATGTGTTTACAAATTGACAATGGAATTCGATTTTTATAAGACAAAAATCAATACTGGTTTAGTTAGACTTCTACCTTTTGTTTTTACTGATGTATTGCTTGATAGAATGCGTGTTTTATTTGAATGAAAAATGAAAATGCTACATGTTACAAATACATGGATTATGATGTTTTAGGCAACCATCATTGAACATCCCATCAAAGATCCCTTCATCAAAAACTTGATCCTAAGATTGGATATGGGTTAAATCCCATCCATGAAGCCATTTGGGTAACCAACTATTATTCTTATTTGATCTTTACGAGAGTAACCTGGATATGTGTTGCATCTTCCATTTAGTTGCATCAAATTTGTCAATTTCTTATGTATTTTTTCACTTCTTCAAGGTTGGCGGTTTCTATCTGCAAATTCAGGGGGTAATTGCCTCTTTGTGTTTCCTGTTATGAGGGTAGAAAGATATTGTTTGCTTTATTTATTTGCAACTATTGATCTGGTGTCAGGCCCAACACCAAGGTACTTGGCCAGAAAAAAAAATTCAATGCTAGTGATTAAATTACATATATCCATATATCTAGGGTCCTCTATGATACACATGATCTGGAATCGCCATTTTCTTTTGGCCATTTCCAGCATCTAATTTCCAATAGATTATTTATTTCTCCATTCCCAAATTCATGAATTTCAAATGTTTGTTAAGGGTCTTACTGTCTACATGTGGCAGATTTGGTTAGACCCAAAATTTATTCAACTTCCATCAACTACCCTTGAATTTTGACTCTTTGAGTCTTTTGGTTTTGGATTTTCATCCAGCTTCCTAAGCACTTGCATACTTTGACAACTTGACTGACAATTTATTGTACATTTCGGATGGTTTTGCATGAATTTCTCTCAGACATTATTTATGGGACATTATGAGTGCTTCGCTTCCTTAGGTAAAATGTTCGATGAATCTTCATGACATCTTTGTTACAGTGAAATCTATTTCGTCTCTTATTGTTGTCTTTTCCTTAGACTCACTCACATTTAATTGTTGCAATGCTTGCCGTGGTAATTTTTACCTAAGAAAAAAAATCATAATTTCATTTCCCTAGTTATATCTACTGAGTCTATGCCCTATTTTTTTGAACATTGATTGTTGTATTCTTTCAAAACATCTTTGTGGGGGTTTTCTTTCTACTCTATCTTGTGTATGTTCCTATAAACATTTAGATCTATGTTTTATATTTAGATGTTAATTTAATTTTATGTTGTCAAATGTGCAATTGCTTGAAACAGGTTCAGTGCTCAACATTAAAAGTTCAATTGGCAGAGTTTGACAGATGATGTTGATGAATCAAATGGAGATGGAGAGAAAATATTTGGTGAGTTAGAATGATTACTGATTCATAATAATATACCTTACCATCTTTGTTTTTTATTCGAGGAAGAGAAGATGAATGCAATATTAGCTAATATCAAGCATAATGATGCCACTGGTCAAGCTTCAACTGTAACAACTGGAGGCTACAAGTTTGTATTGGAAGTTTATGAGTCGAGAAATATGGAATCTCCGAGTCTCACAAACATTCAAGTTGAATCTCTGGCATTCTATTCCATTATTGTATACTCAATAATCCATTTTAATTAACACAGTAGGATTTTCTTTATGTTCTACTCTCAAGCTTTAATGAATTGTTTGTGTACGTGCTTGTGTATGTGTGTTGTATTCAGAGCTGAAATGTTTCAAATTTTTTTCCATCAAGATGGTTTACTTACATGTAATGGAGATATTTTGAACTGTTTTATTTAAGGTATTGATATGTTCCCTTCCAGCTGAAACCTAGAAATTATATTTAATTGTAGTAGGGATGCTACTAATGAAATCCTGAAACATTTGAATGGAAGTGCATCCTAGATAGGTCATTTGATGGCATAGTGATATTTTCTCAACCTTTGGAGAATCAAATCCTTATACTTTGGCTATAATGACCATCTATCCATCTCTAGCACATTAAATTTTGATGGCGTATTTCATTTTTCTATGATGTTCTGAACTATGTGTATTTTAAATCAAATTTCACTGATACCAAGGGAATATTTCTATGTTGCCTGGTTTTGGTTTTGTGAATTTTTTTCATAATTCCATATACGTAACTCAAAATTTGTTTGTTTTTTCAAAGTGAACACTAACAAGAAAAATGAGGCTAGTGTAGAAAAAAAGATATGAAAGAGTATATTTTCTCATATTGTTTTTCTATCAAATATTCTTTACCCTCTGCCCACTTCCCATATGTTTCCTAGGATTCTACTGGCATATGCTAACTAATAATAAAAATATGAAGGCAGATAAGACTATCCTAATCATCATTTATGATACATGCATAGGGCTCCCTATCCTCTAACCAAAAATCACCTATATTCTCCCACTGTGTCCTTCTTGGTTGTCATCGAAGTCATCCACCATACCTCAAGCAACAATTGTTTGGGAAACACCAACAAAAATATGCAACAACTTCCTGTGCCACCATTTATCAAATATGAATATGAAGAATGAGGCAAAGAATAATATCTAGCAAAAAAATTCAGCTCATAACCTAGGGCTTGAAGCCCTATTCGAGGAGGCTAAGATGTTTGTCATGTAACAAGTCAGTTGTGCGGCACCACGAGTGTCGTGCAAGGTCAGAAGACACCGTGCAAGTGAAATATGGTGCACAGGGTGGAAGATAAAATATTTTGAATATTTTGTGCCACTTTTTCTACTTTTGGACCATATTTTGTGGATAGTGGTCAATAATTTGTAGATTCAGTTAAGAATTGTTTAAGAGTTAGTTAGAAGTGGACCTTCAATGTAAAGGCACAAGCCTATAAGTAGATGTTGAATTCTAAATGTTGGGGAAGATGATCATTGTATCTTTATAACATGAGAATGTAATGAGAATTGAGATATTTGTTGACTATTGTTTATCTACGGTTGATTGCACTAAAATAATATGATAAGAAGGAGATTGATTTGCACTACTATTATCTTTTTGTCTCTTTCTTTCTTTATGTTTCTATGAATCCAGCAGTGAATTTGTGTGACATGAATCTATGATGTGATGTTTCTTGCTTATGAATAATGTTATATTTTTAGATCTGTTTGCACAACATCATGGTTATTTTTGTTATGAATGAATGATGCGATGAATATACCTGTTGATGATGAAGTAACTGGTCAGATATGGTAAATATGTTGATGAATTATCGATGCTTATAGTCCTCTTCTATTCTTTCGAAACTTGGTTCCGTCAGCCCTCCTTGAACATATCGAGTGATACTTCATCCGCTTCGTGGTGTTTCCAGACGGGGTAAAACCTATATGGGCCGGTGCTTAGGGAGATCACGACAAGTTGAGTGTCGACAAAGGGGGAAACCCTATTGATTGGGATTTGTTGGCTGGGTTTGCACCAACAAACTGTTCCATTGTCAAGACCTTGTTGCAACTGAGAGGAGGATATGTGGCATTCGGCGTAATCGAAAATTCAATATTGACTTGATCAAAAAATACGAACCCTGGACTAAAAAAGAACAAGTGGTTGGCGAGATATATACATGACGATCCTCACGAATACTTTTTATCTGAGTTTCCTATCATATTATACGAGTGGTTTGCGTGGTTCACTTATAAGAAGAGAAATTTGTAGGGAGGAAAGACAACATCTTGGACCCTTGAGTTAATCTAGGAGCTCCAGGAAACCAACAACAAATCATTGCGGGTTGTTGAGGTCTGGATGGATAGTATCCTAGAAGGATATATCATTGAATTCACAGTTGACACTACCGAGTCCTACATCGAAGCGGAAAGGGAATTTTTCAATGGACCTAGAGGTAGGTTATTGTTGTCTCTAAAATTGTCATTTAAGATGCTTGTCTATGAAAAGGGTATACTAAAGATGCACCTCGAGTAGTAGAACTCCGGTGTGTGGAGGAAGTGGACACCGCGACGAAAGGGGGGAGACGAATGGAAAGATAAGGGGTAGATGGGTGTAAGTTTCGATGATATTGTGAGGGAAGGCGAGTAAGAAAGTTGTATTATGAGGGGAGGAGCAAGGTTTCGACAAGATAAGAGGCAGAGGATAGGGGAAGGTCCTACTGTGATCGAAACGCAAGACCACAAAGGGATACTACATGGGATGAAGAGACCCTATAGTGACGAAGAGGACGAATAGACCCACACTATGCCCATAATAAGAATAATATCAAAGCCCAGCAGCGACGAACCCACACCTTCACAAACCACTCCATATTCGGGAAGAAACAAAAGTTCCACGTCGACTTACCCAACATGGAAACAACATTCTAGTAGTATATCAACATCTGTAGGAAGAAGGTCCAGGATAGCGGGTGATGATACAAAGTTACCATTGTTCCATGAAAATGGTACTGACGATCCTAAGAAGTATTGGTTTCTATGTGAGGTAGTATGGACTATCAGATAGGCCATAGATGATGACATTAAGAAAGGCCAATTGGAAACTACTCTTCAGGGTCGTGCGCTGGATTGGTACATGAAATTTATACAAGTTCCTATGGGCACCCATGCAAAAAAATTGGATGAAGTTAGGAAAGGACTGATTGAATAATTTCAGAAACCAAAATATGAAGCACAATATCTCAAAAAATTAAACGAGATTAAGAAATTTCCCAATGAAACCATTTGGGTGTTTGACCAGATATTTAAGACACTAATGGCACAAGTCAATTTTGATATGAGCAATGTATAACACAAAGAATGGTTCATTCCATCGCTAGTACCTCATATCCAGAAACCACTGATGTAGCAAAAGATCACGACCCAGGGCAAGGCCCTAGAGATCGCCATGAAGTTAGAAGATTCACCCATTGGAGAGAGCGAAGCTGGCATGAACCAAATTCAGAAACAGTTGGCAAACTTGACGCTTGAGCTGCAAGAAATTAAGAAGGGGAAATAAAACCGCAATGTTCTTTGGTGCAATCATTGTCATGTAGATGGACACACCAAAGATACTTACCCTGATTTCCGAAATGTCAAGTATATTGGCATAGACACTAAGAATGTAGCTACATGCAGAAGATGGTCATGAAGCCAGCGAGCTTATACTATAGTTTTTGTCGCTCAGTCGGGCATGAACATAAAGACTGTTGCGCTTATGACCTACTCCAAGGAAGGATGTATGACTCATACTATGTGAAGAGAAAATATCATCATGTAGTACAACAATCACAACCACAGCCACAGGTGGTGCAACCAACACCTCAATCGCAGTACACACCACTACCACAGATGCAGTTTATTCTGTCACAGCCGCAACCACAGTTTGCGCCACAACCAAAATTTACATCACTGCCACAATATAATCATATGTTGATGGCTCTCCCATAGTCGTAGTATGTTCAAGATACACACTATGTTCAGTAGTAGCTGAATCCCTTGCCACAGAAATTGGTTCAGCCATAGTACCAATAGCAAGAAAGATTCAGAGGAAGAGGAGGAGGATTTGGTAGAGGAGGAGGATGGGGTCATGGACCTATCCATTGTTACAATTGTGGGGTATTTTGAAATTACAAGAGAGACTTCCCACACCTACATTGTTCATGTGCATATTGTGCCATAATTGATCATACTGTTGAGAAACTCCCACAACTAATTGTAAGATGGCAGACCGGGAATGTTCCTTCGATGCAAAATCAGAACCAGTTCCAGAATCAAAATCTGATACCGAACCAGAATCAGTTAACAAGCCAAGCTCATAATCAAATTCCACTACAAAATCAGGCTATGAGTAAACCCATGAACCCACTAGTGAACCAGAATCCACCATTGAGCTAGAATCCACCGATGAACCAAAATCAAGGGTCAACGGTAGCGACAATCTCAATAGAACCCTGAATAGAGGATGTCGATGTCGCTATTGTCACCCACAGGGGTGTGACGACCAGAGAAGATGGAACCTACCCATAGGTTGGATTAGCTGGGAAGAAGAAGGTGTCATTTGATATCACAACTAAAAAAGATACATTCTTTGGAGCTCAGGATGTGATCGGAAAAAATCCTGGTAAGTCACCTATTTTTGAAATGCCCTCTTCTTTTGATTCTTCATTGGAGGTAGGACTATCGTGACAACATGGTACCTTGCAACAATTCTTTGAGATTTTATTATCGCTAGAAAGATATATCGATACTCTAGTTTAGATTGAAAAGTTGCTGCACCACCCAGGTAAGGAGTGGCAAGACTCTACAGTGAAATATTTACACAAGAAAAAGATGGGAAAAGAGATGCGCATGAACATTCAGATTGGGGACTATGAAGTAGATTCGGTCATTCTCGATCTAGGATGAGATGTAAATATCCTAACAAGGAAGACATGGAAAAATATGGGGATGCTGACATTGGATTGGTCCCCTGTGTAACTGCACTTGGCTAATCAAACCAAACTACAACCAATCGGACGTGTGTCGAACCTGGTTGCAGATGTTGAAGCTATGAATACCTATGCTAATTTCGATGTGATTGAATTCATTAATGGTGGAGACTTCTATCCTACATTGTTGTGGATCATATGGGCCAATGACAATATGGAAGTGACTAAATTCAAGAAGCAGGTAATGACATTTTGGAATCAAGAAATCTGAGTCATCGCTCCTAAGGATCCAAACAAAGGACGGAGAGATATTGAACTAGTGAAGGATGAAGTTGTCAGGGGATGGGATCATGCTTACAACATTTCTGAAGAATACATCCACCCAGCTACTAATGGAGAACTCGGTTGGTGCATCACTATTTCTATGTCTTTTGATTCTGACGATGCATTAGAGATCTAGAAAAACCGCATGCACGGGATGTCATTGAGGAAGTGTGGTTTGATCACATAGTAATTGTGCCATGTCATGATTGAGATTGTCAAATTACCAATTTATGAAGGGATACCTAAGATGTATGTGTTATTGATGGAGCTTAAAGAGAATGTATCAGAACTGCAGCGATTGTTGGCACTGGAAGAAGCACTGAAGGCTACCCCATCATGCTGGTGGGAGACTCATAAGAAGATGATTAATGGATGGGCGCAGTGTCAATGGTTGATGACAGTTCCCTTTGGAAAAACAAAAGTATATCATACTGGGAAGTATGATGGGCAGAATGACCCTAGGGACCATTTCAAGGAATGCCAAACACGGTGGGCACCGTGACCAAAGGATGAATGGGTCCATGCCTTTATTCACACCTTAGATGAAATGGCAAGATCATGGTATATATCAGCAGAGTTGTGTAGAGAGATAACCACTTAGGAAGAGCTAATGGTTTGCTTTTCTCATATCTTTTATCTTCATGGATGCTAATCACGATGTCCACAATGCACTTCAGATCATCCAGGATGTGGTATTAAAGGTATTACCAGTTGCATATCTAGGGGATCCATATGCGCATAGCCACATGCAATCGATGATGGAATGCTACAATGTGTCGGGTGGACTTGAGGATGCTGATGAGCTACAGAAAATCAATATTCCAGAAATGGAAGGAAGTAGGGATGGCACAACACCAAATATACCAACTGTTCCCATGAATCAACCGCTGAATATTAGAATAGTTAACATTGGGACGGAGGAGAACCCAAAATTTGCAAGTGCTGGGGACTACTGGGACGAATAGACTATGGAAAATATCATGGATTCCAAGATTTGTTTCCAACCAAATTATCTGAAATGAAAGGAATACTGGGTGATGTTGGAGAGATGAAGATTCCATTAAAGCCCCATACGAAACCACCAAGACAAAGACCATACTGCTTGAATCCACGATACAAGGAGAGGGTGAAAGCTGAGCTAGATAGGATGTTGGATTCTGGAATCATTGAGCTAGTGGAAGAATTGAAATGGATCAGTATTATGGTGGTCCAAGACTAGAAAACTGGTGAAGTTTGAATCGATGTCGACCTCAAAAAATTGAGTGATGCATGTATGCATGACCCATTTCCAACACCATTCACAGATGAAGTACTCGAAGGAGTAGGAAGTCAGGAGATGTAGTCTTTTATAGATGGTTTTTATGGTTATCACCAGATAAGAATCACAAAATAAGATCGACATAAAACAACATTTTTCACTGAATGGGGTTGCTTCCAATAATAGTGATGCCTTTTGGGTTGAGTAAAGTTCCTGCAATATTTTCCTGGGTTGTTGTCTCTGCATTCAAAAAATTTCATTCAAAAATTCCTACAAGTTTATATGGATGATTGGATAGTGTATGGTCTAATTAAGTATCATCTGGAAAACCTACGACTGATGCTAGAAATATGTCGACAACATCAGATGGCGTTGAACTCGAAGAAATTCATTTTCTGTGCACCTTTTGCAATGTTGCTCGGTCACATTGTTTGCAAGCAAGGATTGTTGGTTGAGCCTGTGAAGATAGCACTCATTTTGATCTTTCCACCACCAAACATGTGAATATGCTTAGGAAGACATTAGGGAACACCGGGTATTATCACAAATTCATCCAAGGATATGCTACGATCACTGCCCCTATGGAGAAACTATGGAAGGAATATGTTGCATTCGTATGGAGTCCAGAATGTCAAGGAAGACGAGACACCCTAAAGGCCAAGATGGCTTCAGCACCAATACTTGTTCTCCCATATTGGAACAAGGAGTTCCATGTCCACATCGATGCATTGTCTATCGCGCTAGGAATAGTGCTCGCACATCCAGGTGAAGGAGATTTTGATCACCCGATCCCTTTTTCTAGTCGAAATTTTTCATTTGCTGAGAAGAGCTATACGGCCACAAAGAGAGAAGGTCTAACGATGGTATATGTGCTACAAAAATTTAGGCATTACCTTTTAGGCAGTCATTTTAAGATGTTTATTGACCATTATGCTTTGAAGTGCCTAGTCAATAAGCCTATGTTTAGAGGGGAGATATGCCACTGGATACTACTCTTTCATGATTTTGAATTTGAGATAATTGTGAATCCGGGTCACTTGAATGTTGGCCCCAACCACCTATCTCAAATTGAGACAGGCGAAGAACCAAAAAACATAGACGAGGGACTGTCAGATGTGCAGTTGTTCAAAGTTGACATAACAAATGATTATTATGACCAAATAATCTAGTTCTTAGTGACAGGAGTCACACCGAAATATTTTTCAACAATTTAGAAGAAATAGTTGGTAGTCAAGGCCTCGAATTTTCAGTTGATTGGTGGGAAATTATACAAACTGGGCTCAAATGAGATTTTGCGGCGCTCTATCCCACCACATGAACAAGGACATATTTTGGAAAAATCACATGAGGGAGTTACTAGTGGACACTATGGAGGATGAGCTACTGTAAGAAATGTGCTTCGCATAGGGCTCTGGTGTCCCACCTTACATAATGATGAGACAGATTATGCACTGAGCTGCAATGTCTGTCAATGCACTAGAAAACCATCGTGGTGGGATGAGATGTCATTAGTACTGCAAGTAACCTTGCAATATTTTTATAAATGGGTTTTTTATTTTGTGGGTCTAATCAACCCACCTGGGAAGAGAACTGGTGCATGGTAAATAATCACAACAATAGACTACATGACGAGGTGGGAGGAGGACGCACCCATCGTGGATTACATCGCTGCGACAGCAGCAATATTTTTGTTTGAAAACATTGTGACACAGTTTGGATGTCCAAGGATATTGATGAGTGACCAAGGCATTCACTTCATAAACCACATAGTAAGCTCACTGACAGAATAATTGCAAATACAACATAAGAAAAGTAGACCATATCATCTGCTGGAAAAAGGAACATTAGAAGCTTTCAACAAGATATTGGAGCATGCACTTACAAAGGTATGTAATGCTAACTATGATGACTGGGATGTGAATATTCCTACAGTATTGTGGGCATATCATACCACTTGCAAGATATTAATGGGGCAAACACCATTCAAATTGGTATAAGGGCAAGAGGCAGTCATGCCTATGGAATACATTGTTTGTAGTATGTGCATCGTCGTAGCGATAGACATGGATGATAAAGCAGTTCTAAAGGCACGTGCAGCACAATTACTACATCTTGAAGAGGATCACTTTATAGAAATTTTCCATCATAGCATCAAAAAGGATCTCTAGAAGGCTTGGAATGATCGCCACATAAAGAACAAACAATTTCAGCAAGGAGATGTTGTAATGTTGTACGGCAATAAATTCCTTAAGCATCCAGGTAAGTTACAAATGCATTGGTTAGGTCCATATATTCTGAATTCAATTACTTCCAGAGGCGTAGTTCAGCTACAGTAGTTAGATGGAACAATACTACCAAAGATGATGAATGGTAGTCAACTGAATCCTTATAGGACAGGGAAAAAACTACACAGTTCTTAATGCACTGTGTAACAAAAATAAAGTATAGGATCATGGATGAAGGAATGGCACACCAAGAAGTGGTTGCATAAGAATAGGAGTTAGTAGTGCAAGTAGGAGGTCATGATGCAATAGCTGCAGGACTACAAGCGGACGTCACATCAATCATCAATAAAGACAGTTAATGTAGGTAAACAATGGCACTTTTAGAAGTGATGTGTAATGATAGAAGATCCAACTAGTGTGTTGGAAGAATCAGTGATGGATTCGGGTAGTTAATGCATGATTTAGTCATTATGATTGAATTGATGTGATAATGATGACGTAGGATTAGGGGACACCATTGTGTGAAGTTAAACTATGTTAAGTTGCAGAAGTTAACAAGTGGACAAGAGGGTTGTTTAGGAAATCTAAGCCAAGAAAGCAGGTTTTTCAAACTAGAAAGGGTGTAATATTCGTAAGTCGAGAGGATAATTGGTATGATATGCAGAGAAACCCAGACACCATTTAGATTTCAAGTGAGTGAGATTCATCACTCAGACCAGTTGCAATTGAAGAAAAAGTTGCAATTATGTGGGCTAGCTCGTCAACAAAGAAGAAATCACAGAATCCCATCTCCTGAGTATCACAAAAGCAATGGAACAAAACGACCACAAAGTCGTATGGAAAGGATATACCATAGATGGGGAAAATGATCCCTGGAGTTTTGGATTATGCCACTAGAGTAGGGGTTCCTGTCAAGGACATACCTAGCTACATCCCTCCTAGTTGATCTGGGGCACTGGCCAGGAAACCAATGAAGAATCGAAGGAGAAAAAGAGTTCTTGCCCCATTTGACAAAGTCTGTAGCAACTGGTATTGGGATCAAGTTTCGGGAGTCTAGGCTGATCCTAAATGAAAGGAATTACAAGGGTGTGAGAGCTAGAATAGGTTTCAATTTTGCACTTGGGCTTCATATTTCTGAGTTGTAGATCGTTTCCTTGGACATCACCACACTTTCCACCCATATGCTGGTATCCATGCAGCAAGTGGAAAACCAAGAATTGGATGATAGATAGAAGAGTATTAGCGAATAGTATTTACGATCAAAGGAGAAAGTAGATTTCATGCAAAAAGAGGTTGAAGAATTGTGTCGAGCTAAGGATAAATTGACTAAGGATAAGGCACAAGATATAGAGGCCTCAAAGAAGGAACATGAGGAGCTGCAGTAGTGAGTCACCAACACAAGGAAAAATCCATAGTAGCATGATGCATAGTTCGATGATTACCTGGATATTGGACCACAACTATCGGTGGGAGCAGTTTCAACACTCCAAGCTGCACAAGACGGAAAGAAAAAAATTGTTGCAAATATGGTTAAACACCCTATCAACCATGGTCTAACAACAAGCCAGGAGATGAAGGAATGAGTCCAGGAGCAAGTTAAAGTGATCAATCAATATTTTGTAGATTTAAGAACCAAGATCATTGAGCTTACCAGATCCTACTAGGCGTCTCTTAAGCGCAAGCCACAAGATTGTGTTGGGGGCCTACTGGCAGGGGTTTTGGGACAAATCAGCTGTGCGGCACCATGAGTGTTGCACAAGCTCATAATACATCGCACAAGTGAAATATGTTGCACAAGGTAGAACATAGACTATTTTGAATATTTTGTGTCACTTTTTGTACTTTTGGACCATATTTTGTTGATAGTGGTCATTAATTTGTAGATTCAATTAAGAACTGGTTAAGAGTTAGTTAGAAGTGGAACTTCAATGTAAAGGTGCAATCCTATAAGTAGATGTCAAATTCTAAGTGTTGGGGGAAATGATCATCGTATCTTTATAACATGAGAATGGAATGAGAATTGAGATATTTGTTGATTGTTTTGGATTTGCGGTTGATTGTGTAGAAATAATATGAGAATACGGATATTGATCTAAACTACTGTTATCTTTTTGTCTCTTTCTATCTTTCTATTTCTGTGAATCCAACAGTGAATGTGTGCAACATGAATCTATGATGATATGTTCCTTGCTTATGAATAATGTTATATTTTTAGATCTTTATTTCCTTTATGAATGAATGATGCGAAGAATATCTCTGTTAATGATGAAGTAACTGGTCATATCTGGTAAATAAGTTGATGAATTATCGATGGCAATACTCGTCTTCTATTCTGTGGAAACTTGGTTCCATCAACCCTCCATCGAACATCTCAGGTGAGACATCATCTGCTTCATGGGTGTTTTTGGATAGGGTAAAACCTATCTAGGCCGGTGCTTAGGGAGATCGTGGAAATTTGAGTGTCGACAGAGTGGGGACGCCTATTGATTTGGTTTTCTTGGCTGGGTTTGCACCAACATTCACCCTCCTTTTGGGAATTTTTTATATAAAATTTGCATATAAGGATTCTATCATAGCTCTTGACTTCTTGGATTCTCCAACTCCTTCTAGGAGGTAATTTTGAATGATCTCCCACACCATCTGAAATAAATTGGCATAGAATCAATAATGTCTATGTGGTTTCTTTTTTATCATCAAGAAAACAATATGACAAAGCTCAATATCTTTAATGGTCTTAAGCAAGTTTTCATTGTCCTCCTTGGACACTATGGTTGGGTTAGGATTGACAATTAGGTATTTTCTATCTCCATGGATTAAAGAATTTTTTTGAAGTAATTTACTGCTTCCACACAGATTATTATGCCCTTCCATTTCATTATATCTCCATTGCTTGTTGTCATTTTAGAGACATTATTAATTGAGCTTTGACTAAGGAAGGCTTTATAAAATAATCTAAAGTTATTCCACCCTACTTGAAGCCATTGAACTCTAGATTTATGACACCAAAAAATATCCCGTTTTTTAGTTCTCCTCCAACTTGCCTATGAGTTGAGCTTCCTTATTTAGGAAATTAAGTGATATGATCTAAATTTCAAGAGATGTTTGTGGGGATTTCATTCCAAGATCGAAGGATTCCTTCTCTTTAAATGTATTCTCAAATTCCATAAATGCAAGACTTATATCCCACACACTTCATCAACACTGGTCGTATGTGGAAAGAATTTTTGTTCCCTATAAACTAAGAACATAATTAATTATAAGGCCTCTCTCCTACCTTTGTTGTAACCTGCACACAAACAACCAGTTCCTGGATTCTAGGCTTGATTTTTTTCGGGTTTGATATATTCTCTGTCACTGTGATCAGGTGTCAACTGAGACACACTCCTTCGTATGTGCAAAACTCCATCACAGATTCAATCCAAATGCTAAATATTCCATTCAAATTTCTCCATGGAAATAAGTCTCATTCAGCTCATACAAATATGAATTTTAACTGTATAAAGTTAAATTGAGTGAATAGAGAGCATGCTAAGTCCTAATTGTGTAATAATGGAGGTAGTTCAACAATTCTAGGATTGTCCAATTTAGAAGGTATGAAAACACCACAAAAGAAAAGTATAATGAATGTCATACAAACATGCTTTGGGAAATGTACAAGAATGTATATCTATCCACCATCAGAGGACTGTCAACATTGTCCTTAATGAGCTCTTGATTGGAACATACAATGGTGATTTAAACATTCTCTAGATGTGAGTTGTGAAAGACCAACACTATCCAAAACAAAGTTTTATACACCCCTTTACTTCACAATAATCCAAAAGAAAGGGATATATATATATATATATATATATATATATATATATATATTTGTGCATGTGTGTGTCAAATTCAACTCTAGACAGGATTATAGTGCCTTCAAACCCTATGCACAGGCTGTCGGTTTCACTACCATCAAAAGGAGTCTGTTCAAGCATCAAAAGAATGCTAGTGTAACAACCATTATACTAAACGAATCCAACATATGTACTTAAATTATTTCCCTATTGGTGCCTCCATGTGGATTTTATTTCAATGGTTTACTCTATGTAATGTGATGCTAGAAGCATTTTTTATTACATTGGACTAAAATTCTTTTATGATTTTTCCAACTGGTGAGTACAATGCTTAGAGGCATGGAAAGTTATGGATTGATTTACAACATTCACCTAATATCTATTTTTATTACCATTATTTGACTCCCCTTTAAATTAATCTAATTCTCTCATACACAATCCTTGTCACTCTTTTCATATAAGCCAATTTTTATATGGGATAGTGAAGCATAAGCCAAACCATTAATTTGTGGGGTGCATTCCTTTATATTTCTTTAAGGAAAAGAGAGTTTTTCCAACTGAAGCTTCAATGTATATGTTAATTTCTCACTGTAGAGTTCAATGTAAAGCTGAGGTAAGGATGTATGGTATTCAAGGCTATGTATGGCCCAACAGTGATGCATACAGCTTTTTTGGGGTGTGTATGGCCTCAGAAAACAATGAATTGTTGAGTATAGAGTCACAAAACTATTGGAGGGTGTGTAGGGATTAAATGCCCATGAACTTGTTACATACTTCCTGTCTAGATTCCATTGGCCTCAATAATTAGTATTTCTCTTCCTCAGGGGTGGAAATAGAAGTTTGGATTTTGATTCTGCCAGTACTTGTTATAGCTTTGGTGGCAATTTATGGATCTCCATTAATATTTGTGGAAATTCTTACATCAAAAGAGGATATTTCTTTCTATCTATACCATTCCGATCATAATCTAAAACCTAAAATTGATTCTTTTGAATAACACCAGTTGGTTTTGATACCTTTTTGGGTCTGTTAGGCATTTGAGGATCCGATCTTCTCTCTTCTCCTATCAGTGATTTGAATCCCTTGTCTTCTTCTCGGTTATTTTGAAACTTGTGAGGGAATTTTTTCTTGATATGATTGTATTCGTGACAATTCCTAAGCCAAATCATAGTTCCACTTATCATACTCTATTTGGATGGATCTTATGATTGTACATGGTTTCTCATGTTTGTATATTTCTTCACTTAATTTAACTCTTTCAATTCCATTCTTTTAATTTTATTACCTCCATGTTTACTTATTGCATCGAGATGACAGAACAAATACTATATTTCACATTCTCTTTGTAAGTTTCTTTTGTAGTGCACATAATCCACATGAGAATGTAACCCCCACAATCCATCCCATGTGGGATTGCAGTTTTTTGTCGATGATCTCACACTATTTTATCTTTTTGTGCATATAAATCCTTAGAAGTGAGAACAGTAGAGTGTCAAAAGAGGCATGAATATCCTCTATAAAATCTTATCCATCGTTGCTTGTAACTACAACATTTCTAGTCTTACATGAAGTCCATATTGTGCAAGCTTTTCATTCTCAATTTCAATTAAGTCCATTTTATTGTTTGTGTATTCTAAGTTTCTATGGACATTTTATTTTAAAGGAAGAATATTGTGCAGGTGTTCCTACAATGAAGAAAGAAAATTATGCTTGTCATGGAGATGATATTCTTCATGCTCTTGAGCTTGAGAAATTGTAGCTAGGTGAAAAAAACAGTCTTGCCTTGAAAGAGTCCACATGTATGAAAAGAAACATGCCATTGTGGTGATGTAGCCACAAAATTATGTTGTTTATCATGATAAATATAAGAGCCAGGATGAATTTGGTAACTGTGGTGAAATTTTAGATCCTGAATTGCATCTAGATCTTGAGAAGCAAAGAGTATCGGGTCAATAGACACTTTTTGAGTTTGATGACATACAGTTGTCACTTCAGAAATTCAGACATGGAAATGAGATCCCTTGTGGGGCATGCTGAGGAGTCCTCTGTCAAAAGGCGAGATTGTCACAGGCGACTTACACAGGTTTTACAAAGTAGTGAAAAATTACTAGCGATTTTGTTTCCTATTTTTGGTTGTATGACAGTCAAATCAGGTCAACAAGGGTTGAAGGAAAGAGGAGTCAGTACTTTGCAACTAAAGCAAGTTCAAAAATCAATATTTTCTGCATTTCCTAATAATAATTCATATTACATGGGAAATTTTTCCAAATAGAGAGCTCATTATAAGCTTCTTTAGATGGGTTTGAAATCAGAGAGAAACTGATTTAACATGTTTCTTTGATCAATGTTAATACATGTTTTGATTTGCTAGAGAAACCAAGTTCCAACTATGGTGAAAAAAGTGGTCTACATTCTATTTATGGAGTAGGTGAAACTACACTTATAGGTCAACTTAGTTCCTTTATTTGTGAACCTATTTAAACTTATTACTAGTCATGGATAGAGTCATCAGCTAGTTATTTTTTTATTCCTCAACTTCAGTTAAGAGCCAAATCCAATCCTAACATTTCTATGGTTGCATTTTTTAATTCCATGCAATTTTTTAGGGTTTTTTTATTTTTACCCTAGGGTAAAAAACGCCTGCAGAGTAACATTCTTTATCCTTTTGGGAAAGGATGTGCCCTATTGACATCACAATTTTCATGCCAAAATAGGAGATTCCATCGCTCTATCTCAAAGGGACAAGAGAGGTGTCGTAGAATTCTGTAAAACGCGTGACATCCACAACAAACTAATGATTTTCGAGCATTTTTAATGGATGGAATGATGTTTTAATGCTTCAAATTGAATTTTTGGAAGGTTGTTTTGGAGAAAATTGTTTTCTAGAAGGAGATGAAAGATGAATATTATGATTCTAGGTCTGGAGCAAATGCTAGCTCTGTGGCTGCTTTACGGGGCTATGGCCTCCTGAAGTTTTTCAATGTTCCAAGCATGAGATCTCATGTGATATTGCTGGAGTATATACTAAGAATTTGGAACCCCAAATAGCAATATTTTGAAGTGTGGGATCATGTTCTTACTATGTAATTAAAAGACATATACTTCCTTACATGATTATCTAGGCGCGGGGTTCCTATCGCACTGACAGGTCCTCGGGGAGGAGATGTCACCACACAGGAGCTCATATACTATCATTTCTTTCTAGGTACTCGGATGTATGGGAATAAAATCCCAATCAAAGAGATGATGGATTTTCCTCTTCACATAGTGATCTTTACTATGAAACACATTTCAAGGAGCCAAGGGGCTCATCAAAATCCTCAAGAACACATTATCTATGCTTTGGAGGGTATGGTTCCTATAGTCTTTAACTGGGTTGAGGCTTTATTAATCACTTTCAAGGAGAATTTGGTCAATTGTTGACAGGGAGAGTTGAATAAATTTGTCTATGGTACCATCTTGGCATCCTTCTTATTTGAGCAGGTACCTCATCTGAGGTTGCAAGTAGATTCCACTGAGATGAGAGCACGAGACCCTCACATGTTGCGTTGTGTAGAGGTGATGGCCCGCATTGGTGGTGATGGGTCCAAATTCAAGTATGGGAGAGCATTATTTTGTTAGTTGGATGACCAACTACTCATGATATAGGATTATGCATATGATGGGACTGATTTCAGAGGGGATCCAGACCTATCCGTACCATCAAGTTCCCAATGGGATGACATTTGTAAGAAGAACACTCAATATTATGATTATTTTTGCATTTTACGTTTTATAATTTTTATGGATGTTAACGAAATCAAAATTTTCATGCAGATGTGGGAGATGCATGACCTAGGGGTTCCTCCCCAATTGACAGGAAAACGTGGGCCTGCTTCATCCACAGAGGAGATGGTGATTTGACTAAGATGGAGGAGAAAATCAACTGAATAACTATAGACATTTCAGAAATTTTTGTAGATGACCTCCCTAGGAGGTACTAGAGGCATACTACTGAATAATTGGGTCACTTTGAATGCCTGATATGGAGGGTAGCAAGAGCTATCATGTGTTTCCATGAGCATAATTATCCCTCCTACATGCTACAGACACTGAAAGATACCTAGCTTCAGTAATTTTGTCATTTTTTATATCTGAAAGCCACTGTGCTTCAGTCGGGGTCTCAAGACCATATTTTTTGTAAAACACTCTTTTATATATATATATACAGACTTATCTATGGAAACTTATCTGTGTCCAAATGTGGAATGATATTTATATAAGTTTTTATGTCTTTTTACTATTAATGTTTATTTACAATGACCCATGTTTCATTTATCAAATGTTATGTGTGGGATATATACGAGTCCAAAATGTAATTGGCTAATGAGTCTGCAACTGTGTTACAAGACCTAGGAATATGTCGATAAGTAATAGTTTCAAATTATATTTCTAAGAAACACACTCTTTGTTATGGAGAGAAATTCCTATGCCTTAGGGTACCACAATAGACAGCTTGACTCTAGAAATCAATCCTTTTCTATATGCAAGAGAAACCAAATATCTAACACTAAAGGATCTCGATTCGTACCTTATTTCAGATGGTTTATGTAGATCCCCATTGAGCTTTCCAACTCCAACTTGAATTGATACATTGCTTCCTCAACATTCAATAAACAAGACAAGCATGCTATATATAATCGTGTTAAATCTACTCTAACATATATAATCAATAACATATAAGCATTTGAAATCATCCATGGATCAAATATTCATTCAAATACACATTATTGGATAGGAAAATATATTTTTATTAATATAAAATCAGAGATTACAATGAATACAACCTCTGTCGGCACGTTTGCGAATTAGAGAAACTGAGTCCCCCACTTGGGCCTCCACTACTTCAATCCTCCATCTCTCGATAGCAAGCTCACAAGCAAAGGGGAAGCTTGGGAAGAACACAAAAGTGCTCCAAGGGACAAAGGGATGCAGACTCAAGCAAAAGTTCTGGTAACAATGGACTATAGTTCTCTTGCTCTCAATTCCTCATGCCTTCAGAGTATCCAAAGGGTTCCTTATATAGCTCTTCAATGGGGTAATGAAAGTTCGAATCTAAGTGATCTCAAGGCATAGGGAAGGCCAGGAGACAAATGAGTTGGATCCACATCAATGAAAACTCTAAAAGAATTTGTCCTTTTGCACACATCCTGATGTACGTGGTTTTAGGGGTCAAACCCACGTATATACATGAGAAAGGGTTTAAAAGTCATGTATGGAAATTTTTACATGTTTTTAGGGATGATCTTGGAAACATAAAAGGAACAAAAATGGTCCATGGGGTCTAGGGATTCTGCAAAGGGATAGGGAAGGCCATAAAAATGTGATTCACCATGTGTGGTAAAATTAGCTATAACAGATTCCCCCTAATATGTGAGGTCAGAGGGGTCACACAATGGCTGAAATACATTATAAGTCCATCCCAGAAGTGAAGTGATGAAGAACCAAGTGGAAGAACCAGCCATCCAATCAGCACTATGCAATGATAAAACTCTGCACATAACTACAAATACATATAGCAGTCCCAGATACATAAGAGTACAATGGCCATGAATAGGCATGATACAATATGACATATGTGGTCATCGCCACGNATAAAGGATCGTGATCTCCATGAAGATTAAAGATATATAATGGATCGAGATCTCCATAATGGCTGGAAATGTTTGACATATACTCGAATCAAGTCACGAGAGCTAAAATCTGATGAACACTAGCACGATCAAGGAGGTAGCATATAATAGATGCCACCAGTCTTGAAGGTCTTCTACACAAACCGCTACAAGTACATGTCCTACTATGTGAATAGAGGTGTCGAGGTCAAACATAGTAGTCAATCGTCTGATTACCAGTCATTGATGTATATCGTTAACAGACGCAAGATCACCCATCGATAATGAAAATGAGAATCAAGGTACTAGATTGAAAACTAACAAGTGTGAATAAATGTGTTGAGGTTGAACACTTGAGAGAATCCATTGATCAAGGGACATTGATGTATTCCCAAAAAAATGTTGATGGCAAGAGAACCTACCACTAATGAATGCAAGTATCAAGGCACTCAAAAATGACTCTAGATTCCTATCCCAAAATAAATGATCGGAAGTCAATGGGATGAAATCCGCTAGAAGGAGGGAATTAAGGAATCCCCCATCATCCAACATGAGCTACTCAACAAAGTTGTATAATTTGGATGGACTCGATCATAAGGTGAATGAACCAGTAACTGTACCGGGAATGGTCGACATGCAAAGTCAAGATAACTGAGGAATGGCCGACTCAGGTTTCAACTTTCTTCAAACAAGAGCATAAAGGTGAATGGTGACTGAATGTAGGAAACATAGACTCAATATGAAAAACTAGGACATCTCTGTGACATAGGATGCATCAACAGAGGCTCCATAGGGATTGGAAGCCTAACCATTTGGTGGACATAAACTCAGATAAACGAGTACAGCTCCTAAAGTCAAACTATTAACCCAACCAACGGATGTTATATATAGTGCTCTGCTCGAAGGCGACAAGACTCGACCGCTGCCAAAGATAACATCTTTCCTTGTCCGGCTTTTTGTTTTTTTAATTTTTTTTTGGACTTTTTCAAATATTTGAAAAGCTTGAAAAAGAATAAAATCGCTTTAAAGTTATAGACTAGGAGGAGACGAGTGTCAAATGGGAACACAATCTAGTTCCAAGCAGTGGAACATACCTATGCTCAATGTAAGGACACATGTGTAGGATAGCGACACTCAGGGGAAAGTCCCCTCCATGTAAGAATAAGGAATCAAGCTACAAAGGATATACAAAATGGCTCTGCGTGGCTAGACATGAGACAAGCTAAGGCTATATGGCTGATACTCAAAGTTAGGGAAGCGAGCATAAGGATCAAATGAGGTAGACAAAGCTCATGATAATGCAATTACAACTTGACATAAGGGAGTCCGGGGGAAAACAAGCCAGCAAAATATCAAGAGGAGTATGAGGCTCTTGCGAAATGTCATGGCAATACTATACAATGGACTCCCACACCCTAAAGGACAAAATTGTCGGCATGGGCACCAAATGCAAATAAGGCGCTAACTAGGGTACCCATGTAATTTCAAGCTCTACCATTCAAATCATGTCACTTCTAAAATAGCAAGAAGGTTCCGTGACAAGATAGAATGGATTCATACCTACAGTTATGATGAACGGCCATAAGGTCATGCAAAATGAAAATGGTGGTGAAACCTAACCTATATGCCAATTTAGACATGATACCTGAAATCGGAATGAACGGGTCAAAACGGCGCTCAAAACAGTCTCCTACATCATATATTAGTAAAAAACGGTCCAAAAGGATTAGAAACGGTCCAAAACTATAGAAAAGGGGGTAAATATTTTCAAAAATTTGAAATTTGTTTATAAATAGTAAAAAATTCAAAACATTATATAACATTTGAAATTTTTACCCAATTGAGCTCAGAACTTCAAACGTGAATTCTGGGAGATCCACCCGACGAAATCCGACACCGTTTTTTCCAGGTAATTTCCCATGCCCTACTCTTTCATTTTCATGTAAATTTTTCAATTTTCCATGGTCAATTTTTATTTATACACCATCCTAAAGTGTGCACCTTGGCGCACGTGAATATCGATGATTTTTTCGCATATAGGGCTAGATATACGTGGAAAAAGCACTCAAATTCACATACATACGCGACTATTTAGCAAACAGTTGCGTATGCGGCCATGGTCAAGTTTTTTAAAGACTTCTAATGACCCTAACTTGACTTAAATGTGCAGGATGGTTCTAGAATGGAGAGAACGTGAGCACGGGGATGTAGAAGAAGCAGTACGTAGTGATCTAATGGCACAACAAGCTCTTCATGCATGTGGGCTCTACAAGTTTTGGTGTCTTGGTGGATTAAGAGCCAAACCAAGCCTACTGCAGATGCTAGTAGAATACTAGGATCTTGACTCATAGTCTTTCCAGATCGATGGGATGTCTCTCACCATAGAAGTGGAGGTCATATACTTTATTACTGGACTTTCTCGATGAGGGGAAGTGGTGAATCTATGATCTTGCGGTCCTAGAGGTGGCCTCACCATAGATGAGTACATCGTAGTGTATTTTTATCTAGACATGGAGAATGTCGGGAGTCAGATCCCAACTAACTCCATACAGGTGCTATGCCTAAAGGCCATACCTCTAACACTGGGCAGGATAGCAGGGCTAGCCTCACTCCACCAGGCCTCATGGCCTCTGATGTTCTATGCGGTGGAGTGCATGAGACCCATGGTGTACGATTGGAGCATTGCACTACTGGGCAACATGAAACAACAGCTCAGTGAGTGCAAGATGGGAAGAGTATGAAACTTTAGTTTCAGTAGCATACTGAGCACGTTTTTCTTTGAGCATGTTCCGGGATTGAGCCCTAGAGTTGACGTTCCTCTTCACAGGGTTTGATATTTGGCCCAATGACATTGGGAAGATGCGATGTATAGACTAGGTGGAGGTAGGGTGTCCAATCCCTATCCAGCTGATTTATTTCCATGGTGGCAACAACAGATGGTTTCCATCGATGATTGCCCCTATGCGGGGATAGATTTTCGGGGAGACCTCGACATGCCATTACCACCAGGATCGGCATATGGTGACATTGGTAATGAATCCGAACCCTCTTTTTAATATTTTTGAGTTATTTAATTTTTTTTGTGTTTTTTAATATATGGAATCAAAATGACATGTTTTTGCATGACAACACATAGTGACATCCTATCATATGTATGCAGATGTAGGACCACGATGGCCTGAAGGATTCCCTCGTCATAGATGGAGGGGAAAAGGAGATTATATTACGAGTGTGGATGTGGAGAAAATGCTCCAAAGCATTCATACCAACTTCGTGTGGCTGACACACAGGGTACCCATGGCGTAGGTCGAGGACCTACCTAAGGCCATGCAGCGTCAGGTGGTGGGTGTGCCACAAGCATGGGTGTGGTTGTTTAGATGACTAGCTGGAGCCATGGTGACATTCCATTATTAGAACCCCCCTCCTCCTCCTTAGGCTTATATACCTTGGAGTGATACATTTTGTACTACCGTGTATTTATATTTTGGTGGCTCGGAAGCCCCATTTTTGTATTATGACACTATGTATTATCACATTTTGGATGTTTAATGAAAAACTTTTATGATGATCACTATATTTATTTACATGTGTAAAAATGTATGTTTGTGATGAGCTTACTATCTATGAAACAAATACCAATCTAACATGTAGTTAGAAAATGAGTCAGCAACTTGATTATAAATTCTTGGAACATGTATGTATGTTATGTTGTCAAATTGTCATTCTAACAATCTCACACGTAAGAATCTCTGTAATAATGTTGGATCTCTAACATAATACAAGCCATTAAGTTGGGACACTACTAAATTCGAATCAAAACATACCTTAAGAGATAGAACACCATGTGAAATGGCATCCCGTTGAAGCTCAATAACGGCACTATATTCAGCAACATTGTTTGAAGAAGGCCGTAAACATACACCTCCTGAAGACAATACCTGATCCATGGGAGTATAAATTACCCAAGCAGCAGAAGTTGAGTGTTGAGTGTGACGGCTTCCACCATCCGTGAATCCTATATAGATGGAAGACTCCATTGATCTCTTCCATAAGAAATGGAAGCTAATCAACAAACCTGATCACCATAAGAAAAACCTAACTATGCAAAATGTTGTACAATAATATACAATAGTCAGTCCTAGCTGAAAATCATGCATAGTAATTTTTAAGATAAAGCCCATTTCTAGGCTACGCCAAGGCCATCCCTTCATAATCTACTAGCTCATAAGCACCCTTCTCTAACACACATTTAACCACGTAAGGACCATGCCACATGGGGTTGAATTTTCCTACCCCCAAGGGTTCTTTAGCTTGATCCCACAAAAGGACCAAATATCCCTTACTAAACTTCCTTGGATGGATAGATTTATCATCCTGGACCTTAACACGATGCTTATCCACTTCTAGAGCCACTAAAGCATCTCAGCGCTGCTCATCAAGCTGCTCTAAATGGACCAAATGCTCCTCCAATGGGGAATTATCCGATAAGAGCTCTATGGCTAGCTTAAAAGAAGGGATCTCACACTCAACCGAAAATACAGACTCCACTCCATGTACAAGTTGATATGGAGAAAAACTGGTGTTAGTCTTAACCGTAGTTCTATAAGCCCACAAAGAAGGATATAACATGATATGCCAATTGGTCTTTCTTTGTACGATGGTTCGTTGGAGAATGGACTTGAGTGACTTGTTCACTGCTTCAACCTGTCCATTTTATTGAGGATAATAAGAAGAAGAATGATCCTGCTTATACCCTAACTTTGAGTCCAACTCTTCCATCATTCGATTCTGAAAGTGCCTACCATAGTCAGTGACGAGCTCTTTCGGAATACCGAACCGAGTAATAATCTAGTTGAATACGAAGTAAGCAGCTATCTCACTGTGGGATTTAATTGTGGGCATAGCCTCAGCCCATTTTGTGAAGTAATCAACAGCCACAATTTTTATAGCTCAAAATGACACATGTCTTCCTGTGACCACTTTCCCATGATTCTGTCGCATGTCGACACTTCCATGATGACACTTCATGAAAAGTCACTGAAAAAACACCTAATTTGGATGACCTATATCTTGAGTTTTGTAACTCTGTTTGACCTCATCTCTACACAGTTGGAAACATATTTCTATTAGCTAAAACTTTCCAGAAGACACCAAAGTCTAAGAATGCTTAGAAATACCCTTCAAATGAGTTTTTTGTCTATACGCGACTTTCCTTAAGGCAAACCCGCGTACGATACGTGACTTGTTCTCTATAATACCCACGTATGTACATGAGTTTGTATACATAATAGTTGTATACATCTTATATACACAATGTTCTATATTAGCAACCCACGTGTATTTCTCATGTACGTGACTGTTGTTTCTGCAACCCGCGTATGCATCTTAAAAATGTCAAAAAACACGTCTTTTGAATTTCGGGTAGTTTGGGTAGTTATGCAACTGACTCCTTTAGTTGTAACCACTTTGTCTTCGCCACTAACTCTTTGTTGAGCATATAAATAGAGGTAGGGAGGTCCATAAGGGGTGACTTGAATATTTGCATTGTTATGCTGGAGGATTTGGAGCTCTCTTTGCCCACACCTTTGCCCTAGAAGCATTCTCCTTGTGTTGCAGAGCTTGGAGGCTGAGTTCCTTGGAGAAGAGAAGCATCAGAACCGGATCAAGGTTTCATGAGGTGCTGAACTTGAAGAGAAGGTATACTTGTACTTGTTTTCAAGATTAATAAAGATGTGATGTCCTTCTTCTTCCCAAATCATTGTTCAATGTGTGATTGAATCTCTGTTTATGATCATATTATGATGTTAATCAGATAATTATTTCAGGTTTATTTGATTATCATTGCTTTATATCTGGTCATATTGGTTTGAGGAAGGTATAATTCGTTTTGTAGGTCTCTTGGAGCAAGAGGAGCAAGAAGAGGATTGAAGAGAAAGCTTGGACCAGCCTTCAGTTAATCAGGTGTGGACCATTCTAATCTATGATCTTGCTTGTATTTACTTGCAGAACTATTTGCATCCACCTTTCAACCCCAGTACGTTGATGCCCTCTTAAACCCTAGCCATAGGACACTTTCCTTTACAACAACAATAATATGATGATGCCCCCCAGCTGAAGCTGGGTTGCAATTCATGAAATCAAGCCCCCACTTAGTTAAGGGACTGGCGATGATAATTGGATGTAACAGGCTAGGATGCAAGTGCATATTACGTGCAAACACCTAGAAAGGGTGGCACTTCTTGACTGCATTGGCACAATCTTTAAAGATCAACGGCTAGAAATAACCCTCTCTCAAGATTTTTTGGGTTGTAGAAAGCACAGATAAATAACCACCACACGCCCCTCCATGGAAATCATTCAGCACAAGCTCAACCTCCTCATGAGTTAAACAATGACGTAAAATGGAATCTACCCCACGGTGATACAATGTGTTATCCACTATGAGGTAACTCTTGGATACGTGACGTAATCATCATCATTCATCCCGTAAAAGGTGAGTATGGACCTTCAATGTTTGTAAATATATGATAATATCTCCATACCATGGATCCAAAGTTGAGATTAAGAAGATGTCCTCATCGACAAACCTATCTTCACAAGATTCCTCCTCCTCCTTTCCGGGGAAATCAGATATAAGCTCCGCAAAAATAAACGATTTCTTCGATTTTGCTAAAACAAACTCAAGATCGAATTCTTGCAAGATGACAATCCACTTAATATGCTTTCCCCCCATCATCCTTCTAGTGAGGATGAACTTAAATTGATTGACATGGGAAACCACCAAGGTCTAGTAAAGGAGAATATATTGTCTCAATCTTTGAACCGCATGAACGGTAGCTAAGGCAAGCATCTCCACATGGGAATAACGGATCTCCGCATCTATAAGGTTCTGACTCAGATAATATATGACATGCTCTTGGAGCTTGTTGGGCACCCAATATGCAAGTGAATTACAACTAACATACAGAGTGTACAATATTTATTGTCAACCCAGGGAAGTCTTCTATTTCAAGGATAACATGCACAATATATGCTTAAACACTAAATTACTGTAATTGAACAATCCTATCCTCTGTTCGGCTATGCTCATCCCACGAATATACTTAATCTAGTTACCTTCTAAGGAATGCAATCATAATTACGTTCTGTTGTTCTCAATCTAAGAATGGAAAGATGAAAGTCACATCTAGATTACAATTGCAGAAAAAGGGAAATTTGTTTTCAAACCACTTAACGATTAACCCAACTATCTTAATTTGATTATTCTAGAAATCCAAAGACATAAATTGAACATTATTCTAGAGATTCAAAATACAAAAATTGAGTTCAGTTGTTCTATGAATTCGATGTACAAGAAGGAAGTTCTGCAATCATAAAAATAAGAGTCAAGCTGCAAAGATTCATGGAAACAACAACTAAAAATATCTAAGGATGAACAGAGCTGTGACAGTTACCCCACAATTTGCATAAGGAATAATTACCTACTCAGTCGACTGTCACACCATGCCACTATAGGTATCCAAGAGATGCAATCATGACACACTATAAATCCACACTTGTTACAGCTTCCTACGAAGAAATAAAATTAACATAACATCACACAACAAAATAATTGAAATGCCTAATTTAACTCAGTGATCCCTATGGAAGGCGGGCCCAACCTTCACATAGAGATGCTAGATGAACACATGTGAAAACATTTAGATCAGAAGTAACTCCTTGTATTAAAAGACAGACCGATTACACAATTCCTCCTCATAGCTAATACAATGAATTGATTATATGTTCAACAACCCCTGGTTCAAAACAGTTCTCCATATTTATACAATGTAAATCATAACATCCTATCCTATTATGGGGCAGCCATGAAGATCTATGATCTTCAGGCTCCGTAAATGACAATAGTTGTTACAAATGTGGCAGGATGAAAAAGAGGAAATATAGGGAAACTATTAATCACCCCAGGAGTGACGATATCTTCAGATTACAGCTATGCATGAGCAACAACGCACTGTTGACCTCCAAGTCTGACGCATTCTGTTATAGCTGCCTTGGCACAGCTTTTCCTGGGATATCACACTGGAACCACATTCCTTGGGTAATGATAGGATGGATGGTGATCAACTTGAGCGATGAATTCCCATCCTTTTCATGGCATGTTCAGCCCGATCTTCCTGCAGTCTATATATCTCAAAATACCTTTATAAACCATCATATGTTAGCGCATTGAGAGATATGAAGCCTTAATTATCAAAATCATAAGTATTAATAAAATAAAACAATGACCAATCATACCTTGGTGGTTTGAAGAGTAGAGTGGGTGTTAAACGTTTATTTGGCATGCTCAATGGGGTAGGATAGAACAAAAAGAGGTAATTAAGGGTGGTCAAAAGGGGCCATTTATGGGCCGAGCATATCGTCCCAAATGTCCTGTTGCATGTCCTCATGCAACAACCTCCATTATTCTGAATTTTAATCTTACACTATGCTCTACTCATCGAGAGAGCAGAAGTTGTAGAGGAACTCGGATGTCCCTTCTTTTTCTATGAACCCTCTATGGGAAATCCAATATCTCCAGCATCGTTGCTCCTCTGCATTGGTCAGTGATAAATCCATCCTGTATGGTTTTTCTGGCCACCAGATGAGGGGAAATTTAAAATTCAGGCCCAACCAATTATCCCCACATTCCCGAATACATCCAACATAACCCTCAACCTTGGAAAGTGCCTGTTCAAACTTTCTAAAATAATAGGGGTCTCTGATCCTGAGTGTAGGGGAGGCAACCTACCATTTGTGCTTACTTCCTTCCAATACTGCTTGTTGGTGTATGTAAATTTGGTTTGTACAAGTAGAAATAACTTCATCTTGCAGTTCCATTATGTGCCGAGTCTGGATGGGGCATGAGAGCAAACTCCTGTGTCGAGAAATAAAAATACCTAGATTTTGAGGCTCACTTCGAACCCACATATTAGAGTGAGCTTCATTGTGATAAAAGGTTTGAAAATACCTTTCCCACTGAGCATGATTGCTTACAAAATAAGCCAAGGCCCTCAATTGAACATCTCCTGAAAAAGGGACAGGATTTGAATGGTGGTCCAGAGGGCAAGCCATCTCATGCAAATATAATTCACACAGCAAATTTTGATCTTCAAAATTGCTTCTTAAAAATGTTTCCAAAAATTTTGCTGAGGTCGTTATCTCAAATGACCTCCCTTCTTTCACAGCTCTCAACCTAAACCAAAAAAATTGTTCAAACAGACAGACATGGTAAGAAGAAGAAGGTACCCTAGTGCCCAAGAGTTCTTGACAAAGAGCATACATCTACTCTTTTTCCTTCTGTATAGACCAGAACTTTTTCAGCTCCCTTAAATTGCTCTATAGATCTTCTTCTCGAAGTCTCTGGGTCATGTGTTCTTCTGTCCATTTATCTTCCAGTCTCCTAATAATATTTTTATGCTCAGTAAGGGAAATTATCCCTTCTTGGTATTTCTCCACCTGGCTCTTCCATTTTATTACCTCCATTCTTAGAATTGAGATTTCTACTATAGGGTTCAGGGTTTCTTTTTCATGATGCTCCTCCTTGTCAGAATCCAGGTCAATGAAGTTTTGAAGGGGATCAATCCACACCTTGTCACCTGATGTGACACATTGGACATTATGCACATCTGAAGCTATTTCTGGGGGTGCTAGTTCTTGTGTGATAGCAACCTTTTCTAGACTCTCTTCAGCAACAACATCCACCACTCTTGGAGACGCTGGTTCTTGTATAACAACGTCTTATTTCTGGGGTTCTCTCATGGCAATTTTGGCAGCTAACTATGAGTATGTTGGTTCTTATGGAGCAACTTCCTCCTGAATTTTAATTCCATTTTCTACCTGATTATCAGCTGCTATCTCATCCAAAGGATGTGAGGCTACTAGTTCTTATGTGACAAAGCCCTATTCTTCTTTTTCCTCCTACTGCTGAGATTGGATGTATTCTTCAGTATGCAGCTGCTCCTCAAGGATTTCAGTATCACCTAAGGGTTGTGTTTGAGCTTGTTCATCTTCACTCCAATCCATATCAAGAATGACATCCACTTCAGGGTTATTTTCTTACTGCATTTCAAGGGTCCCTACTGCAACCTTCAAGGATGTTGGTTCTTG
Source organism: Pseudotsuga menziesii (assembly GCA_001517045.1). Taxonomy (NCBI): domain Eukaryota; kingdom Viridiplantae; phylum Streptophyta; class Pinopsida; order Pinales; family Pinaceae; genus Pseudotsuga; species Pseudotsuga menziesii. The sequence continues at coordinate 199,125 of LPNX010713185.1, forward strand.
TGTGACAACATCCTAACTCACTTCTTCATCTCCCTGCTATTGTGGCTCCTCTTCTATGATTTCTATGTCATGGGACAATTATAGAGTCGTAGTACAATTTTTTTTATTAAACTCCAGAGTGCCCTCAATTCCTGGTTCTCCTCCCATTTGGACAGCCACTACGAAAAGCACATTCAAGGATGTTGGTTCTTGTGTGGAAGCACCCTGTTCAACCCCATCATTGCCTTGATCTTGTGGATCCACTTCTATAACTTCTTTGTCATGGGAGGACTTTGGGGTCACAGTGCAATATTCATCCATACAATCAGGAATAACTTCATCCCTTGGTTCCTATGTCCTAGGGTTAGTGGCAACTTCAACAAGAATATTTAAAGATGTTGGATCTTATGTGACAACATCTTTTTTTCTGCAACTTCCTCTATTGTAGGTGCAGACTGTTGTGTTGTAAAGGCATGAATTACAATCTTGTGGCCTGATTTGTTACACCAACCACATTTCTATACACCAATAAGCAGCATTGGGAGGAAGTAAGAACAGATGGTAGGTTGCCTCCCCTACATTTAGGAGCAGAGACCCCTATTATTTTAGAAATTTTGAATGGGAACTTTCCAGGGTTGAGGGTTATGTTGGATGTATCCGGGAATGTGGGGCTAATTGGTTGGGCCTGAAATTTAAATTACCCCTCATCTGGTGGCCAGCAAAACCATACAGGATGGATTTCTCACTGACCAAGGCAAAGGAGCAGCGATGCTGGAGATATTGGATTTCCCATAGAGAGTTCATAGAAAAAGAAGGGACATCTAAGTTCCCCTACAACTTCTCCTCTCTCCATGAGTAGAGCACAGTGAAAGATTCGGATTTGGAATAATGGAGGTTGTTGCATGAGGACATGTAATAGGACAGTTGGGGGGAGATGTTTGGCCCAGAAATGGCCCCTTTTGACCACCCTTAATTACCTCTTTTTGTTCTATCCTACCCCATTGAGCATGCCAAATAAACATTTTACCCCCACTCTACTCTTCAAACCACCAAGGTATGATTGGTCATTGTTTTATTTTATTAATACTTATGATTGTGATAATTAAGGATTCATATCTATGAATGCACTAACATATGATGGTTTATAATGGTATTTTGAGATATAGGGACTATAGGAATATTGGGCTGAACATGCCACAAAAAGGATGGGCATTCATCGCTCAAGCTGATCACCATCCATCTTATCATTACCCAATGAATGCGGTTCCAGTGGCTCGGGAATTTTTAAGGCCGAAGGGCATCTTCCGATATGCAAAGGTACCCCAAGGAAAAATAAAGGTAGTCTTATGTTGGTCCTCAAGTTTGATCTGTATCTGATTGTATCTGAAAAAGCCATCCATAAAGGAAAATACCTCGCTTCCTACACACTCATCCAAAATCTGATCAATAAATGGTGTGGGAAAATTATCTTTAGCATAGGCACAATTCAAGTCATGGAAATTATTGCATATGCAAATAATTCCTTACTTATTATCAACCAGAATGAGGTTTGAAACCCACTCCATCAAGGGAATGGGATAGATAAAATTGACATTCAATAGTTCTTCTATCTCAGCCTTAATCGCGGGTGCTTTTCTAGGATTCACCACATGCAAGTGTTGTCGAATAGGCTTAACATTGGGATAAGTTTTAATTTCATGCTCACCAATGCGAGGGTCGATACTTGGCATTTCTTCGTATGACCAAGCAAATACATCACAAAATTATTTCAACAGCTCGGTATACTCTTGAACCTCAGCATGGAAACATTCTTCCCCAATATAGACATTCTAAATCTTGCCAGGATTGCGAGAGATATTGATAGGGATAGTAGGAGGTATATTCGCCATGTTTCCATCAGCCATTGGACCAGGAGAGCTTAACAGAACCATGGCACTACCAATTCTCTCACTAATAATATGCCTAAAGTATTCACACTCCAAATGGTCAAGCTCAGGAAGAAAATAAGATCTATGATGCAACTCTTCCCAAGGTGGCTGAAGCCCAGACATAGCCTCAATAATAACCTCATCTGAAGGAAAAACACTATCAAGGAAGTCATGTGTGTGAGAAGACTGAACTGCCCATGTAGGCAGCACACATGTGGGTCCTCCTCCTCCATCTGCAAAGAGGAATGACTAGGCTCTGCAACACATCCAAGATTAGCTTGATATGATATCATAGTTGCAAGAAATGGCATGTCCGTTCCGATGGGATCACATGAAGGACTCGGTGTAGGAAGAATCCAAGGATATTCCATATGAGTGGTGCAAAAAGACACCAAATGCAATGACGATGAAGCCTCATTGGAAGTAGACCTAATCATGAGAACATGTGCAGGACAACTAAATTATCCCATAAGGGATGGGTACATGCCCACACCCACTCTCCCAATTGTCGGCTGAGAGTGCACGACAATCAGGACATAAGCTCCCAAAGATGCGGTAAAACATGGATTTTTGAATGAAATTTGATCAATCATAACTATCCTCCCATTAAATGGAAAGCATACAACTCAGAATAGATAAGAAGCTATGACTTGCATACTGTACATCCAATTTCTACCCAGTAACATATTGTAGTCAAGGGGCGCATCAACCACATCGACCTCGATCACGATGGTATTCCCTCCCAAACAGACCTTAAGAGAAGGAAGAATGTCATGCGGCCGAAATGATCTACCATCAAATGCAGTCAACATGGTAGTGGATTTAGACAACTCTGGGGAACCCAAACCCTTCCAACACACCAAAGACATCACGAAAGTAGTAGCGTCTTCGTCAACTACGGTGCATTTGACGGTCTTGTTAAGACATTCTACATGAATCAAGAGAGACACATAGTAAGGAAAGCAAGGGCATAGTCCCATAGTTTCAAATTTGATGACGAAGGAAGAATTATCATCGTTAACACCAAGAGCAGAAAGCAAAGCTTTCCTTTACGAAGGACAACTCTAAACTACTTCAAGTGCAGACATCGCACAAGAAGTGTGGCCCAGATCCTCGACAACAGAATAGTTTTGGGTGGATCGAGCATTAGGATTGTGCCCTGAATGCTTAAGGACTCCCTTAGGAATGAGAGGAGCAACTTCAGGTTTATCCACAGCTTTTTCAATACGCAAAGGACTTTCGGGTGGAGCAGGTTCCTTTCCAAGGTCTGGTTGTGACAAACCATAGTCCTTCGTACGAGTCACAAACTTAGCAGCACGCACCATGTTGAATCAACCATGACCACTACAAGCTTCTGGTGGATCTTGATCCCCACCAGACTAATCATGGGTCCTCAAGTTCATATTTTGATTATGCATTAAAGGGTTATTCAGCATAGCTGGGCCCTGCGCTATGAACCTCAAGGCTTCTTCTATCTAAGGGCACAAGTGAGTCAGCTGGTCCTCCCTACATAACTTGCAAGGAAACTTAACCTTACGTTTAGGATGCTTGTCCCCCCCAGCATTTTGGGCATTCTTGTCATTAGAATTGGAATTTCCATTATTATTCCCACCCTTACGATTTTTTTTACCCTTGTTCTTATTCCTTCCGAGTTGTTGGTTACCCTTCTGGTCTAACGATTGTACCGAAAGCACAGTTGCTGTTTGGGTGGGTTGAGACGAAGCCATTGCTTGTCCTGAAGTAGATTGGTTGATAGATAATTGGCTGACCTGTTTCACAACCAAATCTACAGGTTTGGTACTCGTACAACTAAAAATGCCATCGGCATGTGGTGTAGGTTTGACCTTAGGGTTCAAACTAGAACGCGGAGCATTAGGAATGATCTCATATAACAAACCGGATTGAGCATAAATCAAGTCCAATTCATGTGCCCTAAAAATGGCTTGTTACTAGTTTAGAACTCCAGATGTAGAAACATCTTTTTCTATATAAGGTAGTAACGACTTAAGGAACCACTCGAGGAGAAACTACGACGGTATGAAGGATTTAATCAATCTCTTCCGTCTACGCCACTCTTGGATATGGTCCAAGATATGCGTGGTGTTATCTTTCTGAAATGTTGACAAGAGTTCCGTACCAACGTCATAACTCATTGGTAACTGGAAGTGGTTGAGAAAATTCATAGCTAGGTCATCGAACATAGTGAATTCCCCCCTAGGTATCTTTATGTACCATTTCACAGCAGGCTCGGTGAGGGTGCTTTGAAATAGCCTTAAACGGATCGAATCTTCATGTAAGGAGTTAGAAGAGCACCATAGGTGAAATGTAGTAACATGTTCACTCGAATATTCTCCTAGTTTTCCCTCAAACTTGGGAATGTCTGAGGGAAGCTTCATCGAGACAGCCGGCCAAGACGGGTCATAAGATACCAGATCGTTTGTTAGTCTCGACAAGTCATGCATATTTAACATTGCGAGGAAAGGGAGCCTAGGTTGAGCAGGTCTATGAGGCGCTCCTTGATAATTTTGGTTCACATAGGACTGATTACCATAACCACCATGGCCATGGCCATAGTATGCTCCTCCCATTTGACCCCTGTAGGGTGGCATGCAAGCACCATAATGTGGTGTACCTTGACCATTTGGGGCTACAAATCCATAATTAGGGGAGTAAGTGGGTTGTTGATACCCATACAAATAAGGTGAATAACTTTTTGCATACTGTGGTCCATAATATGGTCCATAAGAAGTCCCATGATATGTCCCATGAGAAACTCCATAAGTAGGAATAGACGTTCCGGATGTAAGAATATGACCTATAGAAGTAGGAATACGACCTCTTGACACAACAGGAGGTACTTGACTTTGAGACACAACTACGTGAGTAGCAGCAGTACACACATGACTCGTAGCAACATTTTGGCCTGAAGGACCACGTGAATGTGGCGGAGGAATAACATTTTAAGAACTAGGAATAGAGGACGAAGGGATATGTGAAATCATGTAAGTGGTATTCCCTACAGTCACTCGTCTTGGCTTTGGTATCTAAATAGGACTACTAGCACTAGGTCTAGGATGAACATGTGATGTGACCTCCACCACTAGGATGGAGGGTGCAATGTGACTTTAGTTCCCAAATATCTCCACATGGAAGTGACTAGGAATGCCCCCAGGCATAGTGTTAGGTTCAAACTCCGACTCGGTATGCAGTACTGAATCATGTGTAGGAATACCAGACATATCATAACTACCATAACTAGTGCTCGTAGGTTCATGATGAGTCTCATTTCCCAGCATCCAATATCGACTACCTGTGGATGATGAATCATACCAAGCGTGTGTAGGTATATCACGTGAAGGATCATACCTAGAGTGTGTAGGTATATCAGGTGAAGGGTCATATGTAGGGCTAGACTCTTCTTCTTCAACCTCATGAAGCGAAGAAGGTAGCTCAGGAATTTCATCTTCATGATCTCCCAGCATGTGTGAATCAATGTGAGAAGTAGTCCACCTAGACCATTTGCTTCTCTCTCCCAAAGTTTGAGGAGATGTAGAAGGAGAAAGTCCTGCTAAACGATGAGAATGGCAAGGTGTCGCACCCGAATCCATAATGACTCAAAAAATAAAAAATACTCTCTAATTATGCAAACCCTAAGCAAGATAACATGCACAGAGCATACACCAATATAATCTAAATCCAATCACAAGAAAACAAGGGTAGGATATGTGAGCTCCCGAATGAAGCAGGTATGTCTCACCTAGGAGAGGCTTGAGACTCCCATACACAACAAGCGGACGTTCATATCCAATTATTGTGGCCCTCAGCTTCAACGCATATAGCGACTATGTTTTCTGACCCCAACCTGGCTAGGACACCCACAAAATAACCCCTGCAAAGTATCCCCTCGAAAAACTAGGTAGAGCAACTAAGGTCACCTCAATATAATCAATGCTCAGGTGGACAGTCACAGGCGATATTGACCATATGGGCAGGGTAGCAAAGCTAAAAACTCTTGAAAGAGCCCCCATATATGAATACAATCCTAGAAATATCTCCGGTGCTACTTAGTTATGACTAGGGGTCATCCCAATCAATAACCGCTCACAATGCCTCCTGCTTAACTCCCTTGTAAGAGGAGGATCCTGAGAAACACTAATTATACCATGGAATTTCACACTCTCACCTGGACAGACACATACGTGTTGTTGTTTAGTGGTATTGGAGAATTTACTCACAATTAACTATTCCAAGACCCTACAACCTAATATTGTTGGTGTACCCTATCAAAGAAAATATTGTAATCCATTTTAATTAAGCATTCATTTTATTTGGCTTTATTACTCAAAAAAGGTAGATGACCATGCAACCAATGGTGTTATGATGCAACTCGAAGTAAAATGCACACCTAACAATCAATGCAAATGCATTGTGTCAAATGAAAAACAGGGCATGCTACTATGTGAAATGAAATTTTTTCTTCAAATAACAAATGTAGTCATTCCTATATGAAATCCTAACTAATACTTCTCTACGCAAACCTATTTCAAGTACCATGCAAAATGCAAAGTGCAATGCATAATGATGCAAAGAAGTAAATTTTTTTGGATTTTTTGAAAAAATGAGATACTAAAGCAAAAGAATGAGTCTACCACACCTAGACTCTGCAAGCACAATCAAACAACACTCACACAAAGTACTAAGGTAAAAGAAAGATAATGCACTAATCCCAAAACAAAAAATCGAAAATCCAATGACAAGAAGATTCTTAAAAAAGAAATTTACCTTCAAAAAAAGTGTCTTTGGTTAGAAATAGAGGTGTATACAGACTCTAGCAGTATCAAAGGAGACTCAATAATCATCAAAATTGACCCAACAACAATCCATATTCTTCTAAAAGGAAAAACTCGGTGCATACGTGACTATTCGCAGTGGACTTGTGTATCTACGCAGATATAGCAGTCAAAGTCGCATGTATACGCGAATGTGAGTTAAAAACTCGCGTACAAGAAGAAAAATGTATAAAAATAAAGGCAAACAGATAAACTGAGACAAACATCACACCAATCAGACACTACCAGGAAAACATGCCCCCAGAATCGACTCAGAAATAGAGAATTAAGATCAATTCAAGAACATTGAATGCCGATAAAAACCCCCAAAGGACAACTACTAGGAACGCCCCAGCAGAGTCGCCAATTATGTTATGGAGAGAAATTTGTATGGATTGGGGTACCACAATAGATAGATTGACTCTAGAAATCAATCCTTTCCTATATGCAAGAGAAACCAAATATCTAACACTAAAGGATCTCGATTCATACCTTATTCTGGATGGTTGGCATGGATCCTCATTGAGCTTTCCAACTCCAGCTTGAATTGATAAATTGCTTCCTCAAGATTCAATAAACAAGACAAGCATGCTATATATAATCGTGTTAGATCTACTCTAGCATATATAATCAATAAGATATAAGCATTTGAAATCATCTATGGATCAAATATTCATTCAAATACACATTATTGGACAGGAAAATATATTTCTATTAATATAAAATAAGAGATTACAATGAATACAACCTTTGTCGGCACGTCTGTGAATTGGAGAAGCTGAGTCCCCCACTTGGACCTCCACCACTTCAATCCTCCATCTCTCGATATCAAGCTCACAAGAAAAGGGAAATCTTGGGAAGAACACAAAAGTGCTCCAAGGGACAAAGGGATGCAGACTCAAGCACAAGTTCTGGAAACAATGGACTATAGTTCTCTTTCTCTCAATTCCTCATGCCTTCAATGTATCCAAAGGGTTCCTTATATATCTCTTCAATGGGGTAATGAAAGATCGAATCCAAGCGATCTCAAGGCATAGGGAAGGCCAAGACACAAGTGAGTTGGATCCATATCAAGGAAAACTCCAACAGAATTTGGCCTTTTGTAAACATCCCAATCTACACAGTTTTAGGGGTCAAACCCACGTATATATGCGAGAAAGGGTTTAAAATTCGCATATGGCAATTTTTACATGTTTTTAGGGATGATCTTGGAAACATCAAAGGAACAAAAATGGTCATTGGGGTCTAAGGAGCCTGCAGGGGGGATTGCGAAGGCCATAAAAATGTGATTCACCATGTGTGGGAAAATCAATTATAACACTCTTTGAAAAAGACAAAGTAGTGTAGGGTTTCAGATGGAATACACATGACTTAAGTTAAAACCCACTAGCTGTGAGTCCATGAAGACTACCAAGTGATCAATGTCCTGAGATGAAGCTTCGGTTAACAAACCACTCAATGATATTTTTGGTGGTTGGACCCACACAAAATGCTCGTGAACTCAGTAAGTCATGAGTTGGTAAATATAATACATAAGCAACTGAAGCAAGTTTCAGGTTATGATGCCAAGCACCATCAGTAAAACCATAAAAATCCATTCGATCTGCATAACCAAAGCATGGTATAAACAGTACTGACCAAAAACTCAAACCCATATTGAAATATTAAGACCACACCAAAAATCAATCCATGTACATATATACAAGGTACCATAAAAGAGATGTCTTCAAGCATAGTACCTTTTCAGGTAAATCCCATTGTGCGGTTTCCCAAAAGGTATCCCATAATAATCTACAAGCTCATAGGCCCCTTTCTCTAATACTTTACTCACGATGTAGGGACCATACCACATGGATTATAGCTTCACATTTCAAAGTTCTCATGCTTTTGATCATAGGTCAGAACCATGTCACCTTCATTAAATACACGAGGTTGAACAAATTTATCGTATTGATCCTTAATGTGTTTTTTATTTTCCTCATTATCCAATCAATCATCTCTTCGATTCTCATCAAGGTTTGTAAAATACATAAAATGTTCTTCTTCAATAGAAGTGTTTAGAAGAATCTCAACTTCAAGCTTAAGTGACAGGATCTCACATTGAATAAGTAGGATAGATTCCAGTCCATAAACCAATTGAAACAGTGTAAAACTAGTTTTTGTTTTAACCGAAGTTTTATAAGCCCATAATGCAGAAAATAGAGTTAAGTTCCAGTTGGATTTATGATCTCCAACCATTCTACGAAGCATAGTCTTCAATACATTATTAATGGCTTTGACTTGACCATTATCCTACGGATAATCAAGAGTTTAGTTTTCACGACGAAAAACCCAGCTTAGTACTCAACTCATCCATCATTTGATTACGGAAATGATATACGTGATCAGTAACTATGGCTTGTGGAACTCCAAACATAGATATTACATGATTAAAAAGGAAGAAGGAAGAGGTCCTACCATCCTATGCATATATAGGCATTACCTCTGCCCATTTTTTGAAATAATATATGGCTATGATGATTTGACCATGCCCCTGGGCTAAGGTAGGCTTATAATGCATAAAATAGACCCCCCATTTGGTGAAAGGGAGAATGACAATTAAGGGGTGTAATGAAGTAGGGTGGTACACTTTTTTGGATAAAAAAAGGTGACAGATTGGGAAATTTTTAACTGCCTCATGACAATCCTTGAAGATAGAGGGCCAAAAATATCCAATGCAAAGGATTTTCTTAGCTCTAGCTGTCCCAGAAAGATGACTACACATGCACTAGAGTGGCAATCATTCATGACTTGTTCAACCTTGTCATGAGTAAGACATCGTCGAAGAATCGATTCTATACCATGTTGGTATAACACGTCATTTAGAATGAGGTAATATTTAGCGTGGTGAGATATGCATTGGAGATCATCACAAGATATATCAAGACGGAATATTTGGGTTTGGAGATAGATAGTCAACTCTCCATACCACGGGTCGGTTGTGCTGATCAAGAACAAAAATTCATCTGGAAATGAATCAGTGGGCTCAACTTCCATGAGAGGATAGGGAAGGTCACACATTAACTCCATAAAGACTAAGGACTTCTTAGAAGTATCCTTAGCGAACTTGAGATCGAATTGTTGCAGGATAACTATCCAATGGGAATACTTTCCCCCTAGCACTTGACAAGTCAAAATGTAATACATAGAGTTTTGATCAGCGAGGAAAATTACAGTGCGTAGTAAAATGTAATGAAAAAATTGTTGCACAAGAATGACTGTAGCCAAAGATATCTTCTCCACATGTGAATAAAAAAATTTAGAGTTAAGAAGAATCTTACTTAAATAGTAAATCACATGTTATTGGTCATTTAGATCTTACTACACCAAAAATATACCAATGGTAGTAGTGGAGGCAGCAACATAAAGCAGAAATTCTTTCGAATAATTTTGGTGGTGTAACACCGGTGAATGTGTCAGAGCATGTTTCAAATTATAAAAATCTCTTTGGGCCTGGTCAATCAAAATAAATGAGGTATTATTTTTCAGGAGATGCAAATAGCCATGTGTTTTTTTCTACGAAGTTGCACACAAAACGACGAAGAAAATTTTCCTTCCCTTACAAACTTTGGAGTTCAGTAATGTTGGTTGGGGCAAGTAAGGCCAATATAGTAGTTATCTTCAAAGGATCTATCATAACACCATCTTTGGAAACCATGAAGCCAAGAAGACATTAAGTCTCAAAACAGAAAACACACTTGTATGATTTAAGCCAAATGTGATAATGATGACATCAAAGGAAAATGTCCCTAATATTCCCTGGATGATCCTCTCACTAGTATGAATGAGCAGGGAGGTTGTCTAAATACGGTTCCACTATTTGTTTAATATTGTGAAAAGCATAGGACATGGCTCACTAGAATGTAGCTCTGATTTTTTTCAAACCAAAGGGTAACATCCTATATGAAAAGGTTCCCCATGGATAAATGAATGACATTTCATGTTGGCCGGTGGGTCAAATTTCTATCTAATTATAGCCGAAAAAACCATCCATAAATGAGAAGATGACACTCCCAACACAGTTATCAATGATTTGATTGATATGTGGAGTAGGGAAATTGTCCTTTGGACAAGCCTTATTCAAATCTCATAAATCGATGCAAACCCTAATAGTGCCCCATTTCTTATCAATAAGAACAACATTAATACCAACTCAGTAAGCGGTACAGGGTAAATAAAACCAGCTTTCCGAATTTTTTCAACCTTGATTTTTATTGCCACAACTTTCCTTGGATGGAATTGATGAATTTTTTGCTAGACTGGTCTCACCGCGTGGTAAGCCTTGATTTCATGTACCATGATGGATGGATCGATCCCGGGCATTTATTTATACGTCCAAGCAAAAATATCTTGGAATTATTTGAATAATTCTCTATAATTTTTAGTTTCTTCAGTTGAATAGTTCTGGCCTACATGAACATGTTCAATAGTTCCAAGGTTCACTAATATGTTGATGGGATTCGTTTAAGTGATGTTACACAAGTTTCATTCGGAATCAGTGTCTTGTAACAATACAGGCATTTGAGGATTTTTGATAGTATCAGTACTAAAGAGAGAGACAAAATTGGAGTCTACTGAATTAGAATTGGGAAGTAAAGAAGACCTATGGTGATGATCTTCCCATACAGGTTCATCCACACTCATGTTCTAAATAATAGACTCATATTATGGGAAATTCTACGAGAGAAAATCTAGAGTGGGTAGAGGGGAATCTAGCCAATATGGTAGGTGGTAAGGATCTGATGCCACTAGATGATGATCATCATAGTATAATCGAAAATAGATTGGATGGCATCATAGAGACATGAGGACCTAGAGAAGATGTCTCAACAACTTCTTTACCTTTAGGATAGCTCCTAGTAGTGGATATCATATTCACGGTTGCTACTTCCATACTACAAGGAATCAAGGGAAACACACCCATCAGAGATGAATCCATCAACATCCCAACCCCGAACGATTGATAAGGCAATGGGGATTGTCCTAGCATAGGAATATTGCTCGCAGTAGCGGTAATAACATGAGATGAATAAAAATCAAGATGGTCTATGGTCACAATATTCCCCAAGTGAGGGAATTGGAAAGTACGAAAAATCGTTGAAGTGACAACTATCATAGCGTAAAACCAATTTCCCCCCAATAAAATATTGTAATCTAATGAAGCATTGACCACTTCCACTTGAATGGAAACAGTATTTCCCCCAAGATCGATTGATATTTTTGGTAACAAACCATAAGTTTTGAAACCTCACCCATCGAAAGCTTTCAAAGTTGTAGGTGACTGTTGCAGCTGCAACTATTCTCCCCAAATTTTTTCAAATTTTGGACCCCCCTTTATGATTTTAATGCTGCGTTGAATCAATTGGATCCGTGAATTTTTGGTCATGCTTTAATTTTGGATGATTTTCGAAGATGAACTCAAATCTTGTTTTCAGAAATTGCTTGTGTTGGAAATTTTTGCGGGTCACAGATGTTAGAGTCTGGTTTTTGTTAATCGAAGATGAGTCAGATCAAGTGTTTTAAAAAAAAAAACGTTGTTTCGGAGGTGAAACAGTTTCAATCATTGCCAAATTTTTTAAAGTTTTAAAAAAACTCAAATCGGAGGCTGTTGTCTGTTTTGATTCCGCCGTTGCGGATCCCAAATCATCTAAGCACCCGATGTATAATACTCTGCCCGCCGATGCATGTCAGTCTTTTGGTCGCATGTCTATAGCATGTTTCTCTTCCACTGTTGCAGCTCCCACATCAGCTAAGCACCCGATGTATAAGTACTCCGCCCACCGATGTGTGTCAGTCTTCTAGTTGCATGTCCGAAGTCTTTTTTCTCCCGCTATTGTGGCTGCGAAAAGATATTGGCTTCCGATGTCATTGTCCTTCCTATTTCCGACTCGGAATTTTCCCACCCAATTTTAAGTCGTGACCTCTCTGACTCCAATAGGCTCAAATGTTTCGTAGCACCCATCATCTGTTAATACATGCTTACACGGCTATAAATAAGTCTACCCAGCCAATGTTTCATGTTTTAAGCTGCTGATGGGTTTCTTCTTCCCGCCGTTAGCAGGTTTTCGAGCCTATTGGTGGACGAGACAGTGGCAACCGTGCCTGTTAAGGTTTCCAGAACCGAAGGACATTGCATGGCCCCTCTTGATGATTACTCATTTATAGTCATAGTATGATCTTTATTGAAAATGCAATCCCAATAAATGATAGATGTCGTTTAATTGCAGGTGAACTCAAGAGACTGTTCAGACTCCCACAACGCGAGGGTATAACCGAGAGATAGGTGGCAGAAGGAAGCTGGGTAGTTTTGGATAAAGGTTGAACTGTAGCTGACGGGATCACAAGGAGGGCTAGCAAAGGAGAAGACAAAATAAATAGCAACAAAGGCACAGACCTGAAAGGTCTGTCAGTTACTCAGCGGATCATGAGTGCGCGCAGAAAAGATAAAAAATAGAGATATGAAACGTTTGGGGGGACCGAAAGGTCAGACGTTGGGGGAAACCCAAGCGTTTAACCATATTATTTTAAATATCTAAAAGTGAGAACTGAGAGGGGATTTTTCCCTTGAAAAACTTGTAAACTATTGCTTGTAAGAGGAACTATTTCGTTTTACAAACCAGAAATTGCAAATTTTTGCCTGTTGGAGAAAGTGCTATGTGGAATGTATCAATGTGTTTGAATGAGCGATGTTGAATGGGAACTATTTTGTTTTCAAATGTGTTTCATTAACTGTGAGATCGTTCTAACTCTTTGAGCCTATGTTCTTGTATGAATGTTCTCTGGTTTATTTTATGAAAATTTCCACTATGAGTAATGAATGTTGTTCATAAACAATTGGCTATCTGGTTGTGCAAATATCTTTAAATGTTCATGTGTTTTGAAAGAAGTATCAGCTATCTGTGATTTTTCATAATGCATGTACAAAATACATTACTCATCAATGAATGATAATATTTCTTCGTAGGGATAGGTTAGGTAGTTAGTTTTAATTTCTTGATGTGTGTGATTCAGATGCGAGAGAGTTTAAGACAAGAGGTAAGAACCTGCGCATCACATTGTGACTACTCCTCGTATTCTCTATCAATCTGCATTCTTAGATAGGCACTTGCATATCATACTTAAAGTCAAAAAACAAAAATATACACGGTGGACCGGGCCGCAACCGGTAAAACCTTTGTTTTTGTTACTTGACCTATGGTAGCCGGACCGCAAACCAGAAAGATTCCCTATGCCAAATAGTCACGGGCTAGTTTGGAACGTTGACTGGGGAGAATCCCTTGCTGTTGTTGCCTGCGAATTTCCAGGCCTTAACAGTTTATGGTGCTAGAAGGAGGGCCGCTAGTGCATGACTAGCCGAGGAAACCCGTTTTCCTGAGACTTTCCACCGGCAACAGTTCTGAAAGCAGTGGACTTCATAATCCAATTCTGGAAGAAAGGAGTAGAGAACATTTGTTTTCTATTGACAACGAGGTTGTTAATAATATGAGAAGACACACCAGGGCATATGTGAAGAATATTGGAGGATTGCCAATCATCCTTGAATTTCCCAAAAGAGAATATAAAAGGAAATATCGTCCTATATTGGAAGACTCAGTGCTGGTTGGGGATTGGGAAGAACTTGTATAAACAACCTTACAGGAAGTTGTACTGCCTTTAAACCAGGAAGGACCAGATACTCCTCACAGTTCTCCTGCTCACACTCCTGTTGGCTCACCTCCTCACTCTCCACCCAGATTCATGGAAGACGTCAATGCCAATCAACCACCCAATGCACCGAATACACCACCTGCCTGGAGAGCCAGATCACCTTTAAACCTAACACCTCTGTTGCATGATTTACCTCAATCCTTTGAAAAGATGCTGCCCAAATTTGACCCAAGTGAGAAAATACTAGTATATGACCACCTACAAAGTTTTTACTTGGCAATAGAAGGGTTAAGGGATTGGGAGCATGAGGATGTAGTTTGCAGACTATTCCCGCACACCCTTAAAGGAGCTACAACATCATGATATTTTGGTCTTCCTACAAAATCTATCCCTGATTGGGATACCTTTGGAAGGATCTTTAGAAGTAAGTATGCAACTCAAAATACTCATGTCGTCCTCATGAAAGGACTATGCACCTTGAAGAAAGAGAGAAAGGAGAAGGTGCACGGCTTTACTCAAAGATTTGCAGCATACCTCAAGAATTGTTCTAAAGCTGACAGACCTTCGGACAAAGTCCTGATCGAATATTATACTTCAGCTTTAGGACCCAAGTTGGCTATGTTCGCCAAAATGAAGGCCAAGCCCACTTTAGCTGAAAATTATGAGGAGGTAGAAAAGGTAGAGTCTCAAAGAGAAAGTATCGAAGATTATCCTGAATAGTCAGGAGAGAAAAGTGTGGGAAGGAAATCCTTGTTGTTTACTAAGATTAAGGAAGAACAATCACCATATTTTGAAAATATGGCAAAAATGATTCAGAAGCTTTCTAACAGAATCATACACTTGGAAAAAGAAAATGAAGCTCACAAGTTCTACAAGACCTATTACAAGAAAAAGGAGGATAAAAATCAATCCCAACCTCCTCCTCACAATTCAGCATCTATGAATTTAACAGAGGTAGGAATGGACAATTTTTTCACGTTCCACCAACAGCCCCACTCTGAAAAGAATTGTCCTCAATGGATAAACTCAATGACGTTGGTTATGAATCAGCTGTTGGATTATAAATTAACAAAAGATGGATATGAAGAAAAAAAGGACAGTACCACTTCAATGAAAGAACAAGAAGATGAGACCATGGTTCTATGGAATTTCATTTCGTTATTCAATGCCAAGGAAGAAAAGAATTGGGGATACGAGAGCGTCATGGAAATGAATGTTACAACAAGGATCCAAGGGTCGATTAAAGAAGACAGTCTCATACTCCCAAAAATCAAAAGGCTGCAGAAAAATGTTAAAAATTTTCAAAATAATTCCTCAGCTGATAAAATTCCTGAATTCACCATTACCAACCAGAATCCTAGGTAGACTGATACGTTCGCCAAGCCCACTGAAGAAAAAATGAATGTTGATAAGCCACATCCCACTAAAATGCAGATGGATTATGACATCGTGGAAGATATAAAGAAGGTAAAGGCGAACGTTTCACTATTTGAAATGTGTAAAGTGCTGCAGCAAAAGGAAAGACTATTGAAAGCACTTGAAGCATCGGATGAGAGGCCGCCCACTGACAATCGACCTAAAGAGGAAGAAGAAATCGTAGAAACCAGCATTGGAGGTAAGTCTAAGAACAAACATCCACCTTTCCTCCTCACTTTTGAAATTTTTAATCACAACGCACATAATTTCTTGGTAGACTCAGGGGCGTCGGTTAACGTCATGCCAATATCAATCTGTAAAAGGATAAATGGGCAGCCTAAGCCATCTACTTGGAGAGTTGTTCAACTGGACAGGACGAATGTAAAGGTAATTGGTAAGATGGAGGATGTCTTGGTCCGCCTGTCTTCCAATGACAAAGTGTGCCAAGTTATTGACACCGTGGTGGTCGACATACCAGATGATTATGGGATCGTTCTAAGCAGAGATTGGTCAGCCAAACTAAACAGATATTTTGCCTCTAATTGGTCGCATCTGTGGCTTCCATATAAAGGAAGTCCGAACCAAATTAAAATTTTGAGGGAACCTCACATGAAATACAATGTTACTCAACTTGAGGAGAAGAATGAACCAGTGGTTTATGTGTTGGGGAATTATTTTGTTGAATTGGAACCAGGAAATTACCAAGCAGAAGAAGCCAGCAACTCATCAAACGCTCAGCCTGATCTCCTTCAATTTTCACAAGCTGATGAAATCGACTGTAACATAGTAAACTTAGCAATAGGAGTAGATTCGTGTGCAGTAGTTAGCGATTTATGGACATTGTTTTTTGATGGCTCTAAGATGTTAGAAGGGGCAGGCACCAGCTATGTCCTGATCAACCCTAAGAATAATAAACATTTTCTTTCATGTAGATTAGAGTTTGAATGCACAAATAAAACGGCTGCGTATGAAGCGTTGGTGTAGGGTTTGAGGAAAGCAATCGCATTAAAGGTAACTAATCTAAAAGTTTTTGGAGATTCTGAAATAATCATAAAATAGATTCGGAATCAAATACATTGTATTTCTCCTCACTTAAAATCTTATCAAAATGAGGTATGGGACCTACTCAAATGTTTTGATGCATTTAATATTATATCAACTCCAAGACTAAAAAATGCAGCAGCTGACATGTTGGCCACATCAGTTGCTAGGCTTGTACCTATTAATAATCGATGCTCCGTTGAATTTCTTTTCAGGCCCTCGGTCCCTAATATGATTACCAACTTACAAGTGTTCGATGATGATCAGCAGATTATAGAATGCTTAACAAATGACGAAGTATTTAAAGGGGCGATTATAGATGATGAAGAACATCAGGCCGAGCTGAAGTATGATAATTTCATCCCTAAAGGAGTCAGAACCTTAGAAATAATGTTTGATCTAAATGAAAAATTTAGAAGACCAGCAAATGTGAAAACTCACAGCTCATCTCTACAGTTCGAGCTGATAAATTTAGG
Source organism: Pseudotsuga menziesii (assembly GCA_001517045.1). Taxonomy (NCBI): domain Eukaryota; kingdom Viridiplantae; phylum Streptophyta; class Pinopsida; order Pinales; family Pinaceae; genus Pseudotsuga; species Pseudotsuga menziesii. The sequence continues at coordinate 216,480 of LPNX010713185.1, forward strand.
GACTGAGACATATCCTAAATATGTGAATCTTGGAAAATGTTGTTCACCAGCAGAAAGAGATAAGTTCATCAGTTTTTTTAATCAATATAAAGATGTTTTTGCCTGGACATACGAATATTTGAAGACATATGACACCAACATCATCCAGCATGTTATCCCCATCAAAGCTAGTGTCAAACCTTATCAACAACCTTTAAGGAAAATGTACCCAAAATTGGAACCGCTGATTTAGAGTGAAGTTAAGAAATTATTGGATGCTAGAATCATTTTTAAGGTCAGACACTCAGAATGGGTCTTGAATCTAGTACCGGTGAGGAAAAAATATGGAGAAATCAGGCTGTGCATGGATTTCAGGAATTTAAACCGCACTTCAGATAAAGATAACTATCATGTCCCACCCATGGAGCAACTACTACAAATGGTCTCAGGTTCTGAACTATTTTCTTTATTGGTTGGTTTCTCAGGCTACAATCAGGTATTAGTATCCAAAGAAGACAGATTGAAGACAACATTCAGGACCAGATGGGGAACCTTCGCTTATCGAAGAATTCCCTTTGGGCTTATAACCACTGGAGCCACGTTCCAGAGGGCTATGGACATAGATTTCCGTGGTTTTATTGGACGTAGTGTTGTGATATACCTCGATGATATTACGATATTCTCAAAGAGGAGAGAAGAACACGCGTTCCATCTAAGGCATATTTTTGAACGCTGTCGAAAATATGGCTTCTCACTCAATCCCAAGAAGTGTGTGTTCGCTGTCATAGAGGATAAGTTGCTGGGGCACATAGTTTCAAAGAAGGGAATATCTATAGATCCAGAAAGGACCAGGGCCATTGAACAGATCCCCCTACCCCATAATAAAAAAGGGATGCAATCATTCATGGGAACAATAAACTTCGTGCGAATATTTATGCCAGATTTTTCCCATATTGTCAAACCTCTGCAGCAACTGGTGAAGAAAAATTCACAGTTCAAATGGACTTAGATTGAGAAGGACGCATTCGGCAAGATTAAAACTACTGTTGCACACGCACCCTCCCTAAAAATCCTAGATTTCGATAAAGATTTCATTCTGTATACTTTTGCATCTGATGATTGGCTAGCAGCTATGCTTACTCAAAAGGATGATGGGGGGGATGATTTCCCAATATCTTTCATGAGCACTGGTCTACAAGGGGCCAAATTAAATTACCCAGCTATTGATAAACAAGCTTATTAAGTATTCAAAGCAGTGAAACAATTCAAGCCCTACATATTAAAAAATCGAACCAAGTTGATCATCCCATACCCGGCTGTGAGGTCCCTTTTTGTACAGAAGGAGTTAGGAGAAAGAAGGGGCAATTGGGTAACAGCTCTTCAAGAGTATGACCTCAAATTTAAGCCAGCTTCTATAGTTAAAGGGCAAGGGTTGTGCAAACTAATGGCTGAAAATGGGAACAACAACGAACACGCATGGGAAGACGAGGATGAATTACATTTGATGGATGTATGTCCTTTGTTCACAGCCCCCGAATCTTGGTATAGAGACCTCGTGCATTACCTTCAGGTAGGATTATTACCAGAACATTGGAATTCTAAGCAAAGAAGAGCGTTGCGTCTCAAATCATCCTCTTATCAAATTGTTGAAGGAATATTATTCAGAAAAAATTACGACGGAGTTTTGCTTAGATGCTTAGAGAAAGAAGACACGACAAAAGTAATGACAGATTTGCATGACGGGCCTGCTGGGGGACATTTTTCAGGAGATACTATAGCCCACAAAATTCTCAGAGCCAGTTATTATTGGCCCATGCTTTTCAAAGATGCACACGCCCATGTCAGGAAGTGCAACATTTGTCAAAGGTGTGGTGGGAGACAATCTAAAGTAGCCGCACCACTCAAGCCTGTGATGATCACGGAACCGTTCGAGCAATGGAGGTTGGATATTATTGGGGAAATAAAGCCAAATTCCTCCCTGAAACACAAGTACATTTTTACCGTCACCGATTACTTCACTCTCTGAGTCGAAGCCATCTCGCTGCACAAAATAAATGAGAACACGGTCATTAGCTTCCTGCAGGACCATATTATGACCAAGTTTGGAGTTCTAGTTTCTTTAGTCTTTGATAATGCTACTTACTTTTCATCGATTAAATTAAATGATTTCGCTCATGAGAAAGGAATAAAGTTGCATTATTCTGCTAATTACTATCCACAAGGAAATGGCCCGGCTGAGTCTACTAACAAAAATCTGATTAGAATTTTAAAGAATACTGTGATAGAAAACCAAAGGAGTTGGCACTCAGCGCTACCAAATTCCCTTTGGGCTGATAGAGTCACCCCCAAGTCTTCAATAGTATTTTCTCCATATACCCTTGTGTATGGTAAAGAAGCCATTCTTCCCCCCAATATCATGCTACCCTCTTCCATAATAGCTCAAGAATCTAGAGGGACGGATGATGAAGTTTTGCAAATGAGGATATATAATCTCTTAAAAGCAGAAGAGGCTCGATCTAAAGCCAAAGAGCGCTTTAAGCAGCAGTAAGAGTTAATAAAGAGGTGGTTCACGAAACATAAGGCAGGAAAAAAAGACTTTGAGGTGGGAGATTTGGTTCTCAAGTGGGATGACCACCATGATGAGAAAGGAAAACACACGAAATTCCAGCAGTTGTGGGTAGGTCCTTTCCATATTGCGGCAAAACTTGGCCCTTCCACTTATAAGTTACAAGATTTGCAAGGGTGGGAAGAGAACTTACCAGTAAATGTTTTAGTTGTCAAGTCTTATTTTTCCTGAGTTTCATTTGTCTTCGTCTATATTGTATATAAATAATCTGGCTTGGTCGTCTTTTTGAGTCTTGGAGTCATGAAGTTCAGTTTTGTTTTAGTTTAAATTTCTGTTTGATTTAAATTAAAAGAAGCAAGCTTTTGGTTGCATGGAGAGCATTAGAATTCTCGACTAACTAAAATCCTTGATTATAAGACTGTGTATTATGGTTTTATCTGATATAATTTCTTCTAGTTTAGCAGTTTTCCTAAATGGCTATGAACGCATTGAAGTCCTGCTTAATCCCTGTAAAGTAACTCAATATTAAAAGGTCCGGAATACTATTTCGAGGCTCCATCCATATCACACTTAAAAATGTCCTAGGGGGTGACAGCAAAAGACCCATGGAAAGGAAGCAGGGTAAACGGTATATTATATATAAATGATCCCATGCCAAGAATTGAAAGCCAAAAGGCTAAGAAGAGTCAAAACTCCTAAGAAAGCAATATGTATCAAAATAAAGTACTAAATCATATGAGTATAAAATTGCCAAAAGTTCTTCTCCGTCCGTGAGCTGAAAATTAAACACATCTCTCACACAAAAGGACACTATGGATAGAGGAGCCTGAATAAAAAATTCAGAAAGAAACGCATGAGGAGGACTCAAAAGGACAAAAAATTCCAAAAGCACAAAAAAGGTGCAAAATGGCATGGGAATGAGGAACAAATGAATATTTTTGTTTACCATATGTTACGATACTGTGGTGTCCAAGCTGGAAGCTACCCGAAGACAGAGGCAAAAAATGAAACTCATATTTTTGGCCTCGAAAGAGTTATCTTGACTTTGAAATCTTGGTTTCCATTTTCCTAAATTGGACTACACTCAATGATTAAAAGTACATATATTTTCCATTTGGGAAATCCATACATCTAGAAGAATTCAACATGTTGGTTTTATTGTTAAACAGTTTGTTACTTAAGGAATAAATTGTCCAGAGATCTAGGTTCACCAGGTAGTCGCCAATTGTTGCAGCTGCAATTCTTCTCCCCAAAAATTTTCAAATTTTGGACCCTCTTTTATGATTTTAATGCTGTGTTGAATCAATTGGATCCGTGAATTTTTGGTCATGCTTTAATTTTGGATGATTTTTGAAGATGAACTCACGTCCTGTTTTCAGAAATTGCTTGTGTTGGAAATTGTTGCAGGTCGCTGATGTTAGAGTCTGGTTTTTGTTAATCGAAGATGAGTCGGATCAAGTGTTTTTAAAAAAAAATGTTGTTTCATAGGTGAAATAGTTTCAATCATTGCCAAATTTTTAAATTTTTAAAAACACTCAGATCGGAGGCTATTGTCTATTTCGGTTCCGTCGTTGCGGCTCCCAAATCAGCTAAGCACCCGATGTATAAGTACTTCACCCACCGATGCGTGTCAGTCTTCTGGTCGCATGTCTATAACCTATTTCTCTTCCACCGTTGCGGCTCCCACATCAGCTAAGCACCTGATGTATAAGTAATCTGCCCGCTGATGTGTGTCAGTCTTCTAGTTGCATGTCCGAAGTCCTTTTTCTCCCACCATTGCGGCTGCGAAAAGCTCTTGGCTTCCGATGTCGTTGTCCTTCAAATTTTTGACTCATAATTTTCCCGCCCAATTTTAAGTCGTGACCTCTCCGACTCCAATAGGCTCAAATGTTTCGTAGCGCCCGTCGTCTGTTAATACACGCTTACACGGCTGTAAATAAGTCTACCGATCCAATGTTTCATTTTTTAAGCCACCGATGCGTTTCTTCTTCTCGCCGTTAGCAGGTTTTCGATCCTATGGGTGGACGAGATAGTGGCGACCGCGCTTGTTAAGGTTTCCATAACCGAAGGACATTGCACGACCCCTCTTGATGATTACTCGTTTATAGTCGTAGTTTTATTTTTATTGAAAATGCAATCCCAATAAATGATAGATGTCATTTAATTTGAGGTGAACTCAAGAGACTGTTTAGACTCCCACAACGCGAGGGTATAACCGGGAGATAGGTGGCAGAAGGAAGCTGGGCAATTTTGGATAAAGGTCAAACTGCAGCTAATGCGATCGCAAGGAGGGCTAACAAAGGAGAAGAAAAAATGAATAGCAACAAAGGAGCAGACCTGAAAGGTCTGTCAGTTACTCAGCGGATCATGAGTGCACGCAGAAAAGATAAAAAATAGAGATATGAAACATTTTGGGGACACCTAAAGGTCTCACGTTGGGGCCAGCCCGAGTGTTTAACCATCTTAGTTTAAATATCTGAAAGTGAGAACTGAGAGGGGATTTTTCCCTCGAAAAACTTGTAAACTATTGCTTGTAAGAGAAACTATTTCGTTTTACAAACCAGAAATTGCAAATTTTTGCCTGTTGGAGAAAGTGCTATGTGGAATGTATCAATGTGTTTAAATGAGCGATGTTGAATGGGAACTATTTCATTTTCAACTGTGTTTCATTAGCTGTGATATCGTTCTAACTCTTTGAACCTATGTGCTTGTATGAATGTTCTCTGGTTTATTTTATGAAAATTTCCACTATGAGTAATGATGCTTTTCATAAACAATTGGCTATCTGGTTGTGCAAATATCTTTAAATGTTCAAGTGTTTTGAAAGAAGTATTAGCTATCTGTGATTTTTCATAATGCATGTACAAAATACATTACTCATCAATGAATGATAATCTTTCTTCCTAGGGATAGGTTAGGTAGTTAGTTTTAATTTCTTGCTGTGTGTGATTCAGATGCGAGAGAGTTTAAGACAAGAGGTAAGAACCTGCGCATCACATTGTGACTGCTCCTCGTATTCTATATCAATATGCATTCTTAGATAGGCACTTGCATATCATACTTAAAGTCAAAAAAAAAAATATACACGGTGGACCGGGCCGCAACTGGTAAAACCTTTGTTTTTGTTACTTGACCTATGGTAGTCGAACTGCAAACTGAACGGATTCCCTATACCAAACAGTCACGGGATAGTTGGGAACGTTGACTGGGGAGAATCCCTTGCTGTTGTTGCCTGCGAATTTCCAGGCCTCAACAGTGATTTAGTAAGTTTGGGAGAACATATGGCTCTCTAGCAAGACAAAGACAAAACTGAAGTGGAATCTCCCTCATCCAATACAGTATGATGGACCTTCCTCCCAACTACCCTGGTCACGATTTGAAATGCAAGCTAGTGGGATAATCTTGACTTATAATTCTCCACATTAAAATTAATGGTAGTAGTATTATCTGTATCTAAGGCCCCTAAAGTCGTCAATAGATTTTTAAGCTGCGTAGGGAAAATTTGGAGTACCTCCAGTGTAGACATAGCACAAGCTGCTTAAGCCAAATATTCAACAACGTTGTAGAATTGAGTGGCTTGAGCATTTGGATTAAATAGATATTTATAGAGAGTACTCTTAGGTGGGTGAAAAATCAATTTGAGGTTAGGTTTCTCAATCGTAAGAGGGCCATTAGATAGACATGGAGGAGAATAATTTGTAGAAGGAACTTTCTTGGAAGAAGTACCTTGATCCTTCTTCTCTATTGTTTTGTCATATGCCTGACAACGTGTAGTCAATTTAACAATTTCAGCGAACATCATTCATATCTATTCAGTAGAGTTAGAATTTATTTGTGAATACATCTCGTTAATTAACTGTTGTTGAGATGGAAAAGGATTGGTAAGTACCACTGGTGTAGGGTTATTTTTCAAAAATTTATTAATTTCTTCATGACGAGGGAAATATTTTGTGAAGTGGTCACCTCCACCCATTAAGAAAGGATACTTATCCTTTCTATTACCTTTTTTTTCATTCTCTAAGGTCGTAGTATTGGGGTTCTCCTATTAGTTTCCTGAATTTTTACCTTTCCTTTTCCTTTATTTTTATTGCCAGGCATTTGCACAGTTTGAATAACATTCACCTTAGCAGAAATCGTAGCAGCAGAAGGATTAGTGGTAGAAGTACTTTGTTTCATAGCAGGTTTCATTGCGGATGGGGGATGGATTGAACCTACAACACCATCAACATGAGTCTTTGCAGGTGGATTGGCATGGTCTATGCTGGGATGAGGAGCTTGTGGGATTAGATCATACAAAGTTCTGAACTGAGAATAGACCAATTCCAGATACTAATCCCAGCTGATAGCCTTCTCTTTAGTGACAGTACCTCCCATATCCACATCACAGGAAATGGGAGACAACAAGGATTTCATAAACCAATCAGCTAAGAATTGGTCTGGTATAAGAGCTTTAATGAGTTTTTGTCGCCTCCTCCACTCATAAATATGATCTGATATATGGGTGGAAGTATTCTAACGAAGGGATGTTAAAATATCTGTACCATTTTTGTGACTGATAGGAAACTGGAAATGGGTAGGAAAAGTTGTTTCCAACAAGTTGAAATCCACAAATGAATGTTGTCGAAGCTAAATGTATCACTTGGCAGTCATGGCAATTAAAGTTCGCTTGAACAGCCTCAAACAAATATAATCATCAATCAAGGAGTTAGAATAACACCATAGATAAAATGTGATAAAATGATTTTTTGGATCGTATCCTTTCTTCCCATCAAACTTAGGGAGTTATGATGGTAACTTGACCAGAATATGAGGACACAAAGGGTCATGTTGGATGGGATCATTGATCAACTTGGAGAAGTTAGGAAAGTCCAAAGTTGCCAAAAACAGAAGTTATCGATTAGGTTGTACATACTAGTTATATTGACATGCCATCTGTATACCAGTAGAACCATAAGTCGATTGATATACCGGATGTTAAGGTGGTGGATTTGCACATGATCATCCTAAGGATCCTCTTGATGATGGTAGGCCTATAGGAGGTGGAGGGGGTCCTCCAGGTTGTAGGGTCTTTTAAGTGGGAGGCCTCCAAACGGTGGTCCTCCAAGTGGTGGTCCTCCAAAAGGTGGACCTCCAAGTGGTGGTCCTCCTGTTGAGGCCTGGAAAATCGCAAGCGGCAACAGTAAGGGATTCTCCCCAATCAGCGTTCCCAACTAGCCCACTGACTGTTTGGTATAGGGAATCCGTCCGGTTTACGGTCCGGCTACCGTAGGTCAAAGTAACAAAACAAAAGCTTTACCGGTTGCGGCCCGGCCCACCGAGTTTTTTGTTTTTTGTATTTTGACTCAAAATAAATGATATGCACATGCCTAACTAAATGCAGGGTAGTCAAGATGCAGGGAGCGGTCACAAAGTGATGTGTAGGTTCTTACCTCTCGTCTTATGCTCACCGGCAACCAAACCAGATACGAACAGAAATAACTAACCGCCTAAACTATCCCTAGGGAGCAGGGTTGTCATTTTTAGATGAGCAATACATATTCATACACCATAAGAAGAAAAACAGGTAGCTGCTACTTCTTCTGCAGCACATGAATGCTTACAGATATTCAAACAATTAGATAGCCAATTATTTTATTACACAGTTATTGCTCGTAGTGGAAATATACCCAGAAAATTACTGAAGACCATCCATCAAGAACATAGGTTCAAACATCGAATACTCTTACAGTAAATAAAGACTGCTGAAAACGAAATAGTTCCTCTTCAACATCATTTATTGAATTGCATTGATACATTCCACATCTTTTGCTCTTTCCAACAGGCAAATCGCAGTTTTTTCCAGCAAAATGAGGTAGCTCCTCTTACAAGTCAACAATTACAAATTTTCTAGCGGAAACAGCCCCCTCTAAGTCCTATCTTTTTCTATTTAAACTAGAGCTTCTGCCCCCTCGGCTGCCCTCCAGTGTGTGACTTTCAGCCTCCTTGATGATTCACCTTCTTCCCTGACTGTTGCGTTTTCCCAATCATCTTCCATTAGCGTGTAAATTTGTGACCGTAACCGCCATGACTGCTTCCTTGGTGCCTTTGTCGTTCATCTATTTTGTCCTTTCTTCGATCTGAGTTGCTTCGGCGATCATGGGATTTTTCCTGCAGACACTTGAGTGCACTATCTACTAAATTGAGGTATTAAGCGTTTCAAATTTTAGAGCATAAGATAAATCCACAGGGAGCTAGCTTGGTTTAGCCAGGTGAAAATTTCATGGTAAAATGAATCGTCGGTCGGGCAGTCCTTGGATCGGATGAGACAAGGTTTCTGTACTGGGTGGGAGAAGGCTCCAGGAGCCGCAACGGCGGAGGAGCGCCAAAAAAGGGGGAGTGAAAACGTAGGCGCCATAGGAAATCGGGCGGTGGCGGGAAGTGGGTCGGAAGCTGGAAGGTTCTGTCACCCGCAACGGCGGATGGGACGCGAGTCGGTGGCGGGCGACGAGGTAAAGGAAAAGGTTCGGGTGGTAGTCGGCAAGTCGGATGTCGGGTGACAAGCAGATCGGAGGTCAACTCCTACCCTCTGGCCGCAACGGCGGGCGAGCCAAAAACTATAGCCAGCGATTTACACAGCGAATCGGGCGTCAGGTGAAACCTCAGTCGGGCGGAAGGTTTGGTCAGGGAGCCGCAACGGCGGGTGATGTGAGGCTCAGAAACTTCAGAAAGAGGCCCGATCAGCAGCGTGAAGGATCAAAATCAAAAAATCAATTTTCTCGCTAAGGAAAATATCAACATTCGACGGGTAGTGAACAAACCAAACACAATTCAAAATGAAAATGGACACGGAAATTCAAGAAGCGGGCATTCAACTTCAAACAAAAACAAACAGATACGCTCAAGGGTGCCAAGCCTTTGACAATCAATCCAAGCAAACAAAGATGAGGAGGGGTCCCAGGGTTTAAGTGACATAAAGTCAGGGAGAAACGTTGCGGTAGCAACAACTGGCGATTACCTGGGGAACCTAGATCTCTGGGTGGCTGATGTATTTGAGTAACAGACTATTCTGCAACAAATGCATCCATCGAATTCTTCCAGCTGTCTAGATTTCTCGTATCCCCGAAATGTGTACCTTAATCATTAACGTCAGTCATTTGGGGGAAAAGGAAAACCAAGAAACTCAAGTCCAAATAACTATGCCAAGGCCAGAGTATGATTTTCATTATTACCTTTGTTTTCAGGTGGCTAACGGTGTGGACACCACAGGATTGCAGCATATAGTAAACAGCAGTATCCGTTTGTTCCTCTTTCCCATGTTACTTTAGCATTTTGGTGCTTTTGGACTTTTGTTCCCTTCATTTGAGTCTTTCTGTGTGCCTTTTCTTACTGAATTTTAATTCAGGATCCTCTATCCCATAGTGCCCTTTTGTGTGAGTGGTGTATTTTAAGCCTCAGCTCACGGACGGAGAGGATCTCTTGGCATTTTAAGCATTTATGCTTTAATACTTGCTTTGATCTATGATGCTTTTATAGAAGTTTGACTTTTTATCTGCCTTTTGGCATTTGTTTGCTGACATGGGATCATTTATATTTAATACGCTGTTTATCCTGCTTCCTCTCATGGGTCCTTCACCGTTGCTCCTTAGAACATTTGAATGTGATGTGGATGGAGCCCCAACATAGTACTTTAGACTCTCCGAATCCGGTTAAGTTCAAGGGGTTGGACAGGACTTCAATGCACATAACATTTTACTCGAGAAACTGTTAGGCTGGAAGAATTCTTCAAGGAATAGATAGGCTAATACTCGACATATTTGCTTTCCCAAAGACTTTAGCATCCTCCAGGCAACCACAAGTTGGTTCCCTTATTGAAAATCGAGACTAAAAATCAAAATGAAAGAACGCGTGACTCGAAACAAAACACAACTTATTTATGTACAAATCAGAAAGCTCAAAATGATTTAAGAAAAATAAGGTTTGAGAACCAAACCATTAACTGGCAAGTTCTCCTCCCATCCTTGTAAGTCTTGTAACATATAGGTGGCAGGGCCAAGTTTTGCGGCAATTTGGAAAGGGCCTACTCATAACTATTGGAATTTGGTATGCTTCCCCTTTTCATCATGGGGGTGGTCCCACTTAAGGACTAAGTCGCCTATTTCAAAATCCCTTTTTCCAGCTTTATGTTTGTCAAACCATCTTTTTACTACCTCCTGCTGCTGTTGGAAATGTTCTCTTGCTTTGGATCTGGCCTCTTCCGCTTTCAGCAAATTGTATATTCTTACTTGGAGAAATTCATCATCCGACCCCCTAGACTCCTGAGCTAGTATGGAAGACGGTAGCAGGATGTTGGGGGGGAGGATGGCCTCCTTTCCGTATACAAGGGTAAAGGGTGACACTCCCATGGCAGACTTAGGGGTAACTCTATCAGCCCACGGGGCATTGGGTAAGGCTGAGTTCCAACTTCGTTGGTTTTCTATGACGGTCTTCTTCAGGATTCTGATGAGGTTTTTATTGGAGGATTCAGCCAGGCCATTCCCTTATGGATAATAGTTAGCAGAATAATGTAATTTTATCCCTTTCTCATGAGCAAATGCAGTAATCTTAATGGATGAAAAATATTTAGCATTTTCAAAAATTAACGAACTTGGAACCCCAAACCTGGTCATGATATGGTCTTGTAGAAAGATGATGACTTCGTCTTCGTTTACTTTGCGCAAGGGGATAGCTTCGACCCAGCGGGTGAAATAATCAGTTGCCGTAAGAATATACTTGTGTAGCAGGGAGGAATTTGGATTTATTTCTCCAATGACATCTATTCCCCATTGCTCGAAGGGATCTGTGATCATTACAGGTTTTAGAGGTGCTGCTGCTCTAGGTTGTCTTCCACCGCATCTTTGGCAAGTATCACATTTTCGGACGTGCGCATGGGCGTCTCTGAAGAGCGTTGGCCAATAGTAATCGGCCCTAACGATTTTATGGGCTGTAGTGTCTCCTGAATAATGTCCACCGGCTGGTCCATCATGTAATTCAGACATTAGTTTCTCAGCGTCTACCTTTTCTAAACATCTTAGAAGGACCCCATCATAATTTCTTCTGAATAGTATGCCTTATACGAGTTGGTAGGAAGCTGACTTTAGGCGCAAGGCTCTTCTCTGTTTGGAACTCCAATGTTCAGGCAATACCCCTGACTGCAGGTAATGTACGAGGTCTCTATACCAAGATTTAGGAGCTGTGAATAAAGGACAAACATCCATTACATGCAATTCAGCTTCGTTATCCCAGGCATGTTCTTCACTATTACTGCTTCCAGTCATTAGTCTGCATAGCCCCTGACCCTTCACTATATTGGCTGGTTTGAATTCCAAATCATATTCTTGGAGGGCTGTTACCCAGTTGCCTTTTCTTTCTCCCAATTCCTTCTGAATGAGAAGGGATCTCACGGCTGGGTAAGGGACTATTACCTTGGTTCGATTCTTTAGTATATAAGGTCTGAAATGCTTGACCGCTTTAAATACTGCGTAGGCCTGTTTTTCAATGGCTGGGTAGTTTAATTCAGCCCCTTGTAGCCCGGTGCTCATAAAAGAGATTGGAAATTCGTCACCTCCCTCTTCCTTCTGCGTGAGTACAGCTGCTAGTGAATCATCGGACGCGAATGTATACATAATAAAATCCTTGTCGAAGTCTGGACTTTTAAGAGAGCGTTCATGTGAAACAGCGGTCTTGATTTTACTGAAAGCATTCTTTTCAGTCTCAGTCCACTTGAACTGTGCGTTTTGCTTGACCATCTGCTGCAATGGTTTAACAGTCTGGGAAAAATCAGGCACGAATCTTCTTACGAAGTTTATTGTTCCCATGAAATATTGCATTCCCTTCTTATTATGAGGCATGGGAATTTGTTCAATGGCCTTAACCCTCTCTGGGTCTATGGAGATACCATCTTTTGAAACTATATGCCCTAGTAACTTGCCTTCTGTGACAGCGAACACGCATTTTTTTGGATTTAGGGAAATGCCATATTTCCGGCAACGCTCGAAAATTTGCTTAAGATGGAATGCGTGCTCCCCTCGTTTCTTCGAGAATATTGTGATATCATCAAGATAGACCACCACACTTCATCCAATCAGTCCGTGAAAAGCTATGTCCATAGCTCTCTGAAATGTTGCGCCCGCATTAATCAGTCCGAAAGGCATTCTTCTATATGCGAACGTTCCCCATTTAGTTTTGAATGTCGTCTTCAATCTATCTTCCTCGCCTACCAATACTTGATTGTAGCCAGATAAACCATCCAACAATGAAAACATTTCAGAGCCGAAAACCATTTGCAGCAATTGCTCCATGGGAGGTACCGGGTAGTTATCTTTGTCTGAGGCGCGATTTAGATTTCTGAAGTCTACGCACAGCCTGATCTCTCCCGATTTTTTCCTGACGGGAACCAATTTTGATACCCATTCAGAATGCCTGACTTTAAAGATAATCCTAGCGTCCAGCAATTTCTTCACCTCGCTTTGAATTAGCGGCTCCAGCTTGGGGTGCATTTTCCTCAATGGCTGTTGATATGGCTTGACGCCTACTTTAATAGGAATGATGTGCTTGATGATATTAGTGTCATAGGTTTTTAAATCTGCATACGTCCATGCAAAGACATCTTTGTACTGTTTAAACAAACTGAGGAACTTGTCTCTTTCTACTGGTGAACAACACTTGCCAAGGTTCACGAACTTGGGCTCCGTTTCAGTCCCTAAGTTTATTAACTCGAATTGTAAGGTTGAGCTATGTGTCTTCACGTTAGATGGTCTCCTAAATTTCTCATTCAAGTCAAACATTTTCTCCAGCGTCCTGACACCTTTGGGAATTAAATTATTACATTTCATTTCAGCCTGATGTTCCTCATCATCTATGATAGCTCCTTTAAAAGTATCATCATTTGTCAAGCATTCGATTATCTGCTGATCATCGTCAAATACCCGCAGGTTGGTTATCATGTCCGGCACGGAGGGCCTGAAAAGTAATTCAATAGAGCACTTATTATTAGTGGGAACTATCCTGGCAGCTGATGTGGCTAAAAGATCAGCAGCTGCATTTTTTATTCTTGGAATTGAAACAATATTAAACGCATGAAAACATTTAAGCAATTCCCATACCTCGTTTTGATAAGCTTTCAAATGAGGGGAAACACAGTGTATTTGATTTTTTATTTGTTTCACAACTATTTCTGAGTCCCCAAAAACTTTTAAATTACTAACCTTCAGCTCAATTGATTTTTTGAGTCCCTGCAACAGTGCTTCATACTCGGCTGTATTGTTAGTGCATTCAAACTCTAATCTACAGGACAGGAAGTATTTATTTTTTTGTGGATCAATAAGGACACAGCCGGCCCCCGATCCTTCTAATGTTTTTGAGCCGTCAAAATATAAAGTCCAACAACCATTGTCTAATGAAAAGGAATCTACTCCTACAGCTAAATCTACTATTTTACAGTCAAGCTCATCAGCCTGAGAAAAACGAAGGAGATCAGGCTGGGTGTTAGTTGTGCTGTTAGCCTCTTCCGCTTGATAATTCCCTGGTTCTAGTTCCAGAAAGTAGTTTCCCAGCACAGATTCAACTGGCACGTTCTTCTCATCCAATTGAGTGATGTTATACTTCATGTAAGGTTCTCTTAAAACTTTAATCTGATTGGGACTGCCTTTGTATGGCAACCAAAGATGTGACCAATCCGAGGCAAAATACCCATTTAATTTGGCCGACCAATCTCTACTCAGGACCAGGCCTTAAGCATCTGGTATATCAGCCACTACAATGTTGATAACTTGGCATACTCTGTTATCAGATGCTAGGCGGATTAGTATGTCCTCCATTTCGCCAATCACCTTAACATCTGTCCTATCCAATTGCACCACCCTCCATGTGGATGGCTTAGGCTGTCCATTTATTTTCTTACATACCGATATGGGCATAACATTTATGGATGCCCCTGAATCGACCAGACAATTGTGCACGTTGTAATTAAAAACTTCAAATGTCAGGAGGAAAGGTGGATGTTTAGTTTTAGACATACCTCCGGTACTAGATTCTCCAATTTCTTCTTCATCCCAGGGCTAGTTTTCAGTGGGCAGCTTCTCTTCAAACATTTCAAGTGCTTTCAACAATTTTTCTTTCTGTTGAGGTACTTTGCACATTTCGAACAGTGGAACGTTTGCCTTTATCTTCTTCAAATCTTCAACAATGTCATACTCAATTTGTAATTTAGTGGGCTGATATTTTTCAGCGTCTGCATTCTCTTCATTTGTCCTAGGCAACGTTCTATTCTGTTTAGGATCTTGGCTTGTAATGGTAAACTCAAGTACCTGATTGGTTAGTGACTTGTCTTGAAACTTCTTCCTGACATTTCTTTGCAGCCTTCTTATCTTTGGGAGTAAAAGACTGTCGTCGCTAATTGTCCCCTTACTTCTAGTTGTCACGTTAGCTTCACTGATCTCTTTGAGCCCCTGAATATTCTCTTCTTATGCATCGAGTACCGAAACAGAGCTCCATAAAGCCATAGCCTCTTCTTCCTGTTCTTTTGTAGAAGTAGAAGCAACATTCTCTTTCTTTCCATCATCATCTT
>LPNX010713185.1:231846-257360 GCA_001517045.1 Pseudotsuga menziesii
GCTCTTTTGAGGAGGAGTTTGAGACTGGTTGTTGTCCTCCCTTTTCTTATAATATGGCCTATAAAACTTTTGTGCTTCCTTTTCTTTCTCTAAGTCTATGATTTTATTAGACAGCTTCTGAACCATTTTGGCCATACCTTAGTAATCCGGTGTTTTCTCCTCTTTGGGCTTGGAAAAAAACAAAGTTCTCCTTTTCTCTCCTGACTGTTCAGGATATTCTTCAATGCTTTCCCTTTCTGCTTCCACTACTTCTACCTCTTCATACGTTTCCGTCAAAGTGTGCTTGGTCCTGCCTTTTGCGAACATGGCCAAGTCAGGGCCCAAAGCTGAGGTATAATACTCGATTAGAACCTTTTCTGAAGGTTTGTCTACATCAGAGAAGTTTCTTAGATATGCTGTAAACCTTTGTGTAAAACTGTGCACCTTTTCCTTCTTTTCTTTCTTCAAAGCACAAAGTCCTTTCATAAGGGCAGCGTGAGTCTTTTGTACCACGTACTTACTTCTGAACATCCTTTCGAAGGTGTCCCAATCTGGGATAGAATTGGCAGGTAATCCGAAATACCACGAGGCTGCGGTTCCTTTAAGGGTATGTGGGAAAAGTCTACAAACCACATCTTCATGCTCCCCTGCCTTTAATCCTTCTATAGCCAAATAAAAACTCTGCAAGTGGTCATCTACCAATATCTTTTCATTAGGGTCAAACTTAGGCAATAGCTTTTCGAAAGCTTGAGGTAGGTCGTGCAAAGGTGGGGTCAGATTCAGAGGTGATCTGGCCTTCCATGCAGGTGGCGGGTTTGGAGGATTAGGTGGCTGATTTGCGTTAGCTGCTGCCATAAGTTGAGGTGGAGAGTGCGGGGGTGAACCAACAGGGGTGTGAACAGGAGAAATGTAGGGAGTCTCCGGGCCTTCTTGACTCAAAGGGAGTTCAACTTCTTGTAAGGCAGTCTCTACCAGCTCCTTCCAATCTCCAACCAACACTGAATCTTCTATTAAAGGACAGTCTCTTCTCTTGTACTCTCTTTTAGGCAACTCAGGGATGATAGGTAATCCTCCAATCTTCTTTAAGTATTCCCTGGTGTGTCTTCTCAGATCGTTAACAATCTCGTTGCGAACAGGGTATAGATGTTCTCTTTCTTCTTCTTCCGGAATTGAATTGCGTGGTACACTACTTTCAGAACTGTAACCAGTGGAATATTCTCGGGAAAACGGGTTTCCTCGGCCAGCCATGCACTGGCGGCCCTCCTTCTAGCGCCAAAACTGTTGAGTCCTGGAAAATCGCAGGCAGCAACAATAAGGGATTCTCCCCAATCAGCGTTCCCAACTAGCCCGCTGACTGTTCGGTATAGGGAATCCGTCCGGTTTATGGTCCGGCTACCGTAGGTCAAAGTAACAAAACAAAATCTTTACCGGTTGCGGCCCAGCCCACCGAGTTTTTTGTTTTTTGTACTTTGAATCAAAATAAATGATATGCACGTGCCTAACTAAATGCAGGGTAGTCAAGATGCAGGGAGCGGTCACAAAGTGATGCACAGGTTCTTACCTCTCGTCTTATGCTCACCGGAAACCAAACTAGATACGAACAGAAATAACTAACCGCCTAAACTATCCCTAGGGAGCAGGGTTGTCATTTTTAGATGAGCAATACATATTCATACACCATAAGAAGAAAAACAAGTAGCTGCTACTTCTTCTGCAGCACATGAATGCTTACAGATATTCAAACAATTAGATAGCCAATTATTTTATTACACAGTTATTGCTCATAGTGGAAATATACCCAGAAAATTACTGAAGACCATCCAGCAAGAACATAGGTTCAAACATTGAATACTCTTACAGTAAATAAAGACTGCTGAAAACGAAATAGTTCCTCTTCAACATCATTTATTGAATTGCATTGATACATTCCACATCTTTTGCTCTTTCCAACAGGCAAATCGCAGTTTTTTCCAGCAAAACGAGGTAGCTCCTTTTACAAGTCAACAATTACAAATTTTCCAGCGGAAACAGCCCCCTCTAAGTCCTATCTTTTTCTATTTAAACTAGAGCTTCTGCCCCCTGGGCTGCCCTCCAGCGTGTGACTTTTAGCCTCCTTGACGATTCACCTTCTTCCCTGACTGTTGCATTTTCCCAATCATCTTCCATAAGCGTGTAAATTTCTGACCGTAACCGCCGTGACTGCTTCCTTGGTGCCTTTGTCGTTCATCTATTTTGTCCTTTCTTCGATCTGAGTTGCTTCGGTGATCATGGGATTTTTCCTGCAGACACTTGAGTGCATTATCTACTAAATTGAGGTATTAAGCGTTTCAAATTTCAGAGCATAAGATAAATCCACAGGGAGCTAGCTTGGTTTATCCGGGTGAAACTTTCATGGTAAAATGAATCGTCGGTCGGGCAGTCCTTGGATCGGATGAGACAAGGTTTCTGTACTAGGTGGGAGAAGGCTCCAGGAGCCGCAACAGCGGAGGAGCGCCAAAAAAGGGGGAGTGAAAATGTAGGCGCCATAGGAAATCGGGTGGCGGCGGGAAGTGGGTCGGAAGCTGGAAGGTTCTGTCACTCGCAACGGCGGACGGGACGCGAGTCGGTGGCGAGCGACGAGGTAAAGGAAAAGGTTCGGGTGGCAGTCGGCAAGTCGGATGTCGGGTGACAAGCGGATCGGAGGTCAACTCCTACCCTCTGGCCGCAACGGCGGGCGAGCCAAAAACTATAGCCAGCGATTTACACAGCGAATCGGGCGTCGGGTGAAACCTCAGTCGGGCGGAAGGTTTGGTCAGGGAGCCGCAACGGCGGGTGATGTGAGGCTCGGAAACTTCAGAAAGAGGCCCGATCAGCAGCGTGAAGGATCAAAATCAAAAAAATCAATTTTCTCGCTAAGGCAAATATCAACATTCGACGGGTAGTGAACAAACCAAACACAATTCAAAATGAAAATGGACACGGAAATTCAAGAAGCGGGCATTCAACTTCAAACAAAAACAAACAGATACGCTCGAGGGTGTCAAGCCTTTGACAATCAATCCAAGCAAACAAAGATGAGGAGGGGTCCCAGGGTTTAAGTGACATAAAGTCGGGGAGAAACGTTGCGGTAGCAACACCTCCATAAGGTGGAACTCCATTGAGTGGCCCTCCTATAGGAATAGACCACCAAAAGGTGCCCCCATGTAAGCTACAATAGTATTCAAGGGTATTCCTCTAGGAAAATTAATATATGACCAATTAGGTTCCCCCCATGGTGTCAACATATTTCTGGGGTAAGGCATCCTAGGATAAGCAAACCCTACAGATGTAGGTTGATAATTCACATTTCTTATAGGTGGTTTGTTTCCTGGGTAAGTATAACCCCTAGAATGTTAATTACCTATAGTTTGTACCCCTAAGGGTTTCCCTGTAATGGAAAGAGGAATAACTGTATTGGTGTTTGTGGATGGAACAATGAATGTTGGTTGTCCTACAGCATGGGTCTACATTCCACTGGAAGTAACTCCACTAACTAATGAAACAACTTGGGCTGGGGATTTCCTCCCATTGGTAGAAGATATGGGAGAACTAGAGGCAGACCTAAAATTTGGAATTAGAGGATTAGGAATGGAGGGTTGAACTGGATCATAATCTACTGAAACTCAATTCGGTGATCTTAAACTAGGAGCCACTTGAGATGATGAAATTGCGCGGTATCCTCGGGGGGTCGTTTCTAAACTATGGGGAAGAGGAGAAAGAATTCTCTTTTTTATATTCTCTCCAATGTTATGCACATGTTCAATAGATTTATGGAAGAATTATGCATTCATCAGAGTGTCTCTAATGGATTTCCTTATAGGAGTAATGATGGAGGGCTTAGTTCCCATATTCAAAAATGGATTTCCCTAGGGAAGTTCTCCATAAAGGAGCATTTTGACCAAACTCTACTCCTACAGTATCATCATATGGGTGATTTCAATACCCAATTTGATGAACCAACTTGACCTTCGATTGGAAAATGAAAGGTGGTATCAGCCGTGTATCAGCCACAGGAGACTGTTCAAACAAGGGGTTATTAGAAGAAGTAAATTATTCCCAAACTTCCACAATTGGATTCCATTCCACATGGGAATCAGCTTTGACATTTGGGTTTGTGAATTCCATAACACTCTCTCCCACAATAGTATTAAATTCAAGTGGTAATCCCTTGACTCTTCGATATCATCTCAAAGATAAATCAGCCAAAATGTTGGTTACAAAAAACCCAACCTAGGGTTTGAAACTAGAATCACACACAAAATCACTCCTACGCAAGCTAAGGTCACAAGAAAACTTAGGTGATAAGAGGGGCTGATAAAAATTCGATTGCTCACTAGGATTTTCAAGTATTCACAACTCACAATATAGCGCAGGGTCCAACATTAAAACGCCACAAGAGGATTGTGACCATACCCTTCATGAATACCCGAATACATGGATGACATGTGTGTAGTAGCTCCCCGAGTGTTGTTCCCATTGTATTTCTCTAGCAAGACAGCGAAAAATATTTTCTTAGTTGGTTTAAGGTATCCTATAAGGGTATCCCAATATACTCAAGGTACGTGGGAGCTCAAATCCATGTTATTGTTTTCTAATGTACAATCGTTCGATAGGCACCTTCCGATATACTACTGAGTACGTGAAGTACCTTTCTATATACCTCAAGGGTACATGAAAGGCCGTTTGATATACTGGTTTGTAGGTGGAATAAATACAAGCCCTTGGGATGCAGTGGAAGCAATAAATTATAGCTCTTATGTTTATAGACGTTGGAACACGTCTTCTAACTTATCAGTCAAGTTACTAAAGATTTTAACCTAGAACTAGTGTTAATTTGATCTTATACAATTAAGTGAATGCATGAGGTGTGGATAGAAAAAGTAAAACCATGCAGCATGATCATGCAAATTTTCACTTTATCTTTCAAGGTATTCCCTACTTACAGGAGAGATGGTGATTCAATTTTTGTTTCCAAACAACAAATCCCAAACAATCACACTGACCTATTTTCCAAATTGCAAGCAAGAAAAAGACTTCTAATGACCAATATTGAAAGCAAATGGAATAAGATTTATTTTCCAAAAAGAAAGATGTTGCAACTACTTGGAACACTAAACTCTCTTTAAATTCTTCAAATGTAAAAAGACCTAAGTCAAACTATGATATTTTTGTTAAGAAAAGAGCATGTAAAGAAAAGGAAAAACATGAATGCCTGAAATTTTATCCAACTAATCAAGTATCCAATGGTTCATCCTCAAACACACATACATGATCAATCTGAAATTTTTCTTTTTAATCAAAATAAAAAGCAATCTTCTATTAACCTGTGAAGAACAAAAGTAAAGAAACGAAAAGAAAAATACTTTCTTTTCAATTGATCTAATAGTAATCAAACATATGACTATATAACTTCAAAGAACTCTTTCAAAAAGAAAACCCAAGCATAGCAAGTAGCTGAACAAATCAAAACAACCTAGCTCTTTTAAACAAAATGAAAAAATTCCTTAACACTTTCCATATTTCAAATTAATTGTCAAATATCAATCATGAATCCAGAAACAAACTTAGAGAAGGAAAAAAATCATTTTAAGTTCCGAAATTTAAGAGGTATAAAACCATACCTAGAACTACTTCTCAGAGGTTATGAACAAAGAGTTACTTCCTCGGCACCACCTCTTGTCCACTAAAATAGACCGGTGGGACCACTTATTTTCCACTAGGTATACGTGGTGGCACCGCTTCTTGTCCCTACTTAAATTGTGGTGTCTGTTGTAGGTTTCAAATCAAAAATCAAGTGAAAAAGAGAAAGTTAAATGTCATACTACTAGAATCAAATAAAAAAATTATAGGAAAATGAAGCATATGAAACAAGCATGTTTTAGATATAAGCAAATTTGGTTGAAATGAAACCAAATCTCACTACCAAACTAATAGATCTGATCACTGAAAAAGTTGAAGTTTGGAATAAAGGAAAGAACTGAAAACCAAGAAATATCAGAAGTTTTGAATTTCTTCCCCAATATGGTTGGAAGATTTGTTGCTGGAAATACTCACCTCCTGCAGACATGAGTTGTTTACCTAGCTTGAATCCTTCACAACTAGAACAAATGAGTAACAACAATAAAGAGTACTTTCCCTAAGATAAGTAGATGTTTGGAATGAAACTTTCAAATTTTTCAAGAGTGATAGATCTCCACAGTTTTCCTGCCAAAACACATCACAAAGTACACAAGATCAAAAGTACCAAAATATAATCCACTATCTCATATCAAATACTAAGGAGTTTGATAATAAAACCATTGATTGAAACATAATAAGAATTATGGGAAAGGATATTTTTATTGCATAGTCAAATAAGGAGAGATATTAAACCCGATATGACTTAGTGTTGAGATGTCTCCTCTCATGCAAAGTCTTTTCCTCAAATCTTTAACTTGTCTTCCTTATGCTCACCCTAGATTTGGCTATAAATTTGGTGTTGTAGCATAACTTTCCTCCCCTTACCCAGGGGGGGTGAGCCATTACTTATATCTCTTCGGAGGATAGGAATGGTTGAGGAAATGGTGGATGAGGTGGAAGGGAGATCCTACTAAGGGGTATCTCAAGTCCAGATGGTCCAAAAAATTAGGGATGAGGGTGCACAAAGCTAATCTTTGAGAATCTTCATGAATCTTCTCTTTTTTCATTTTGAAACTTGAGCACCACTCTTTTTCTATGGATACAGAGAGTTACCAGGGCTGCACCGCTCATTGCTCAAGGCAAATAAGCAATGGCGTCACTCATTGTCAATTGACAAGTTGCGTTACTGAAAGGGGTAACGCACATTGCATAAAGGGGGAAAATGGTGGTGGACACAAGTATGAAAATATGAGTCCTGATCATGGTCTAAGTTCATAGTTTAAGAATTTGAGGAAATTTATGATGTTTTGGCTATAATTACATGGTCATGCTGAGAATTGTGTGTAACAGATTCCACCAGCCATAAGGGTTTTCATAATGTCTCTCTTTCCAAGCATGTGTGTCAAAAAACCCTTCATTGATGCAAGTAATTCTAGTACATATTTGATCCTCTATTGTTGTGATATTTTTATCTACCCCGCCCATAAATAGATGATCATGTTTTCTTGTTGATTCACTTGGAATGTTCTCGGCCATATTTCTCATAGCTAATAACTCCTCTATTCCATTCTACATACCAACAGGTGCTTGGCCAAAATACTCTTCATTATGGATATTCACAAACACTTGCAAATCTTCACTTTTCTAATGTCCTTCCTCCACAAGAGATTTCCCCATTATACCCAAAACATTTCCTTCCATGCAATATTAAAGGTGTGACGCCCTGAACTACTTTTGAAGTTGATAGTTCTAGAACTTTGACTCTTGAAGGGATCTTTCTGTGCTCTTCATTGAGTTACTGGTGATCTTCAACTCATGAGTGAGTCTGTCTAATTCGTCTTCCTCCTTATTGAGTGCACTATGCTGCATATCAACCACCATGAGGAGATGATATATGTCAGTTTGTAAGTTCACATAGCTCTCCTTCATCTTGTACATTCCTTCTTTCAGTTCTATGCACTCCTCCAGAAAGGCTTCTCCTTCCATCTCTCCTCCAGAATATTTCTAACAACATCTTACCACCAAGGCATTGATGTCAGCAAGGTTTTCCATGGTTTCCATAAAATTTTCTATGTCCTCCTTAAGTGTTCCACTCAAATGAAGTGTCTCACAAATAATATCCTAGACCAAGGTTTTGTTCTTTTAACAACTGACATATAATACCTTTTTTCTTGTGGCGTGGATACACAACACAAAACGCATTCTCATCATACAAGTTGGCCTTTGAATTTTCTGCAAAATCACTTCCATGGTGTGAAGTGGAGGGTGTATATGAAGGTTTGAATGACATGTGATATGTACAAAAATAAGAAAAAATATCATTACTTGTAATTTCAGCTTCATCATGCTACAAGAGAGTCCAAAATTATGATTGTGTTCCTCCCTCTGCATCGTATTTTTCTCCTTCAATTTTCCTAGTTCACACCCAGCTGGCGAGGGATTGTCTTCCACTTCATTGGTAAGTTTAGATGATGACTTTAGATATACTATTTTTTCTTATTTTGGATCTAATACAAAATATCCCTTATCACCATTGAAACAATCACCTTGCTTTGCACCAATTTTGTGATCACCAACAAAGAAACTAGGAAGGAATTTATTTCCCTCACAATTGGCCTTCCTTTTGTAGTTGTAAGATGCAAGTGAAGATTTTTTATCCTCCCATGGATCATATGGTTGTAGGTGTACATGTATTCTTAAAAATAATAACCTTTGTCATCCATTTTCTTCACATTATCGTCTTCCTATACAGATACTTTGGTGGCCTGCTCCTCCACCAAATTTTCTGGTTCATCCCGAGGGGGTGTGGCCTTATCTTCTTCTTCATTATATGGTTTAAGGGGTGTTTGTAACTATGATTTGTAATATTATTTTGGATCTGATCCAAAATATGTGTCTTCACCGCCACATATACCAATATCCTTACCAATGGTCCAAAGATCACTCACAAGGAAACTGGAAGTGCATCCATCTTTACTCTCTCTTCCAATGAAACCACCTAGAGGTGACTTGCACAACACTTCATGGATCTATGGCTCTAATTCAATTTTCTTGTTCTTCTTCAAGGAACTTGAGGATTCTTTAAATTGAGTGATCCTCAAATCACAGCTCTTGGACACACTGTTAGAAGAAAAACCAAATATTTTCCTAATTCTTGGGTAAGAAAATGGCTTTAATTAATCTTCATTTTTGGATTCTCTTTCTTATTCCTTACTCACATAGTTGGAACTACTAGGTTCCTCTATGGATGATTTGTTTCTATTGAAAAAATTCTCATACACATCCTTTGGCTCAGATCCAAAACTGAAATAAAAATAATCTTTGAAAGGAATGAATTCACAAATCTTTTCCCCCAAGGGAAGATACTCTTTGTATTGGTGGGGAAAATTTCACTAGAATCTATCATCTTTGCTAAATACTTCTTAGGATTAGCATTGGTGGTCCAAATATTCTTTATTCATACTCCTCATTTTCACAAAAGTAACCATCCTTGTATATTGGCATTTGAAAGCCATCATTAACATAGATCACCTCTTCTTCTTCAACAAACCGATCAAAGTCATCATCTTCAACTACTAGTACAATCCTCATGGTTGCAGCTTGAATTGGTGATCTACAAAATTGTATTCACTGAGAGCTTACTTTCCACACAGGTGGAGGAAAGTGCCATGATACCACTGTAATATCCCAGATCTGATGTATGGACCAGAATACTAACTTGCTGCAAATTAGCTTAATGATTTGAAATAAAACTTGCAAACAACCAGTTAACTTTGGAAGCTAAGAAAATAAGGTAAAATGACTGATACTTTTGGTCACAAGAAAATAGGAAGAGGGAAACAACCAAGGAAAATTTTAGGACAGAGAAATCATCTTCCCTAAAACTTTTATAATGGGTATCATTTAGGTTTCAGAGTCAGCTATGCTGAAACTTACTTCCATGCTTCTGGGTCACCCAACCGTGAAACTAGAAAAATTATTTCAGATCCTTTCAACCATAGGCTTCAAGAAACTAAAATAGGTGTTATAATACATTTAAAATTTAGACAATGGTGTTTCATACATATCATAACAGTTCAAGAAATACTTGGGGATGTTTGAGAGAAGTTGGGAAATTTTGGCAATTTTGGCTTGGGGAGACCTTGCGCAAATATGGCTTCCAAAACAGGGTATAGATCCAACTAAATCTCCATTTATGGGTTTTTATGGACATAGGTTTCAGTAAAAAACATCCACCAACTTCTGGAATCGAATTTGGGTGAACATAACTCTCTAAATTACAAAAATGGTGAGACTAGTCAACTAGTTCAGGTGTGCCTAAATGCATGAGTTTCGTAGAAGGTTAGTTTTATAACTATTAATGATTTATGAAAGAGACTGATATGTTATTTATAAACATATAAAATAATTCAATACTCTCCCATAACATTATGTTACGTCTTTATTGCATAAAAACTGAGAAAAACCCAATCTTGTGGGAAAATAATGTTCACTCATGGAAACTGAACATACGAGATTTATGGAAAATGAAATATTACTTTATTACAGAAGTGATGATATGGTATTTGTATGAACATAATATAAATAATATTTGAGGACTTATCTCTCCACATATAGGATACAAAGGGGAGGGAAGGAGGCCCAATTCTCTCATCAAACTGGGAATGGGAGCATAGGTGAAGCTGGGATTCACTAGAGTTCATATTCAATGGGTGTATTAGATGATGTATATGTCTGATATGAAACTTAATATTCTAATCATAATCTCACCATCACCTGCAATGAAAGTATAAGGGGAGAAGAATAGCGGGGAAGGGGAAGAAAGGACTTGGGGCACATCTCCCAATAGGCTGAGACACAACACTTAGTAAAGAAGCTTAGCTTTAATAAATATCAAAACATACACTAACCAAACTAACTAAATGTTCTCTAATTGTCTTTAAATAGAACCATCAGTGACTTGGTTGGCAGGTATAAGCAATAGGTGACCTGTGAGAGAAAGTAATCCACTTTGAAACCCCAACCTTGGCCAAGTCATGCATGCTCCTTGAGTAATTGGAAAGTAATGGAAATGCAAAGATGTTTCCCTATCCAATTCATCGATACAACTTAGAAATTGGTCCCTCCTTAGGCCAATATTGCATGATTTTCCTATGACAACTTTTATAAGTCTCCAAAAGGAAACCGCGCCCTCCTTTGTCAAATGTTTCCTTATTTTCCTATGACATATTTTTTGAGTCTCCAAAAGGAAATTGTGCCCTCCTTTGTCAAATGTTTCCATCTTTTGTATCTGACTTCTTTTCTGTGGCTTTTGGTACTTTCCCTTTTCCATCTGATTTCTTTTGTCATACAATTTCTAATTCTCCTCCTTAGCAAGTTGGATTTCCCATTCCATCCTCTTGACATGGAAATCTCAATTCTTCCTATTATTTTCACATTAATTAATTGATTAATGAAATAAAACTAAGTATAAGCGTCATAAATAATATTTTGACAAAATTCCCTAGGTAAGGTAATTAATGTATCTTTTGACCCCCTATGTGTTGGAAAAGGTCACCACTTTTAATGTCCAAAATGTGGGGACATGACACAAATTTTCTATCTGGAACTATCTATAGAATATTCCAGAATTCCAGCAATTGTAGCAAAGGATTTTAGAATACAAGGTGCAAATTAGTGATAAAAAGAGTAGCATGACACATGTGTTCCTAGTAGTGAAGAGAGAGACAATGTCAGGAATCAGTGAGCTCCAAAGGAAAATTAATGTAAGAAGGAAATAACAACATACTATCACATGAGTTATTGTCTAGTATTAGGAGGAGGGTCATAAACATTTTTCTAGACTCATTGATCTCCATCTTAGAGCAATAAAGTTTCTATTGATTGCAAAGAATACAAATCCTAAAGTGTGAAAAAGAAGTAAGGAGGAGGTTACCTTGCTCACTGCGTGACTCAAGGACATTACCAATGACTTGGAGAAAATCTAAAAAATCTTCTAGGCCTTTTTCAATGACTTGGGCTATCACATTTTATCAGTTGCTTCCTTAGAACCTTGAGGCGTTTGTCTTGGGATGAGCCACATCTTAGCATTGGGGTTTTTTTGGTTCCCGTGTTTTTGTTAAGGTAATGTGGGCTCAGGCTAAGGAGTAGAATAAATCAATTCCTAACATAATTAGTTAGGAATCTACGATCCAATACCAATCTATTGTTTTGGGAAACTCATCCTATATAATGCACAATTTTGTAAAGGGTTGGGTTGGTTGATACTGTGGTTGTTAAATAGTTGATGACTTAAGCTAATGAGCTAGATACCATAATGCTAGTAGTATTATTGGTGTATCCTTGTTTTTAGAGTTGTGTATGAAGTTAGTTGTGACTGTAAAAAGATCAAGATACATAAATTAAGATGTTGAGTTGTGGTGTATGGGGATACCCACCATTTTTTCAAAAGTAATAGAATCACATTCTTATTTCTGTCTATTTTATGCGTTATGTTTCCATGAATGAATGTTATGGAGTTTATGCTAATTGCATCACAATTACCTCTATAATGGTGAATGCCATAAATTCTAAATTAGAATGAATATTACTCTAAGTAAGATGGAATCATCCCTCCCTACGCAGACCTGATAGTTATGTGTAATTTCCTATGCGCATCTCAAGTGAGACCTTACTTTTTCAATAGGGTATAGAAAATTATGATTCCTATGGTATTTTTGTTGGTAATTGATGTTGAACCTTAGGTATGACAAACTACATCAAACCTACCCAATTGCAATCAATTCAAACCTTGATTTCCCTTTGAGTATGATTTGATTATTTATAGATTCTCAAGCATTGGCATTTTTGGGATTTGGACTTTTCCATTCAACTTCAATTCAATGTTCACGATGAGTTTGATTATCTTTATATAGTTTTGGATTCCTGCAATGATGATTGTATTCCTATATAATCCATTATTTATTTCATCTTCAATCTTCATCATGAGTTTGATATTATTGATTGTATGTCCCCAAGCCTTGGTGATCTTGACTCTTCACTAGTAAACTCTACCTTGGTAATAAATATTGTTCAAGATATTGCAGTTTCAAATAATTATACAAAAGTGATGTGTAGCATATATTTATTTTTATATTTTTTAGATATGATTGTAGTATTGTTGTTTCTTGGAGACATGAATTTCAGTTAGATTCATGGTTTCTTAGGGATCATTATTTTGCATATTACTGGATTCAATAAGGTATTTTCAAAATCTTGCATCTATGTTTAGACCTCCCCTCTGTTATGGTTCATTGGGTCATTTTGTTATCATAAGTCTCCATATGGTTGATCCTATTGGATATCAGTGCATCAACAATCTCTTATATGTTCAGTTTTCACTAGTCAAATAGAAGATCCTACCTAACATGGGAAAACTATAGTCAACACCCTCTTTCCATTCTTGCGCCCATGATGAGTTTTTCTCATAGGTTTGAGAGATTTTATAGTTTTACCATGACTTTGAAAAGCATCCACATTCCTCTCTTTTCATATGTTTCTGGCCATTTCCAATAAGGTTCCCATTTTTGTTCAGTATACATTTTCCTTTGCTCACTACTATATGCACAACTATGCCTAATGCTTTATTGTAGATTTCATATTTCCATTGCATTAATCATGTTTCTTGTACCTTGAATCCATTGAATTTTGAATTATTGAATGTATCCTTGGAATAAACATGCTAATGAGTGTCAACCTATTTCCCAATACTATTTTTCAGTTTTTTTCATAGATTTTTACCATGATCTTCAAGCATAGTTGCATTCCCTACAACACTCATTTATTCCATTTTATAATAGCATTATTTTATTCTTCTTTAGGATTTAATAACATGAAAAATACAAAAAAAATCAAATATTTCAAAAATATGGATGGGAAAGCATCAGTTCTTATTTATATTTGGTAGAATTCATGTAACCTTTGAACAAATCACGTCATCTTGAGCCTTTTTCTTAGTATATTGGTTTTATTATGGCTTTAGGAAACTAAATTCGTTTATGCATTATCTCCCCCAATTGGTTATTCTTACATTCATTACGAAGAATTTTGGAGATGTCTCATATATCACAGACTTATTTCTTGTAAATTCTTAAGTCTATGTTTCCTCAATCACTTATTGTGTCGTGATTTTGTTCGTGGGATGTCTATAACCTATGCCAGACACTCCTCATAAATCTTGACTTGTGTATGTGAAACTTGACGTATATTGAGTATGTTTTAGTATCATCAATTTATACATGATATTTCAAATATTTAGCCTTATACTACTACCTCATTTGGGATGAGGGGATTCTTTAAATCCCTCCTTTAAATAGATTACTTCCCATCAACCTCAATTCATTTATTATGGAATACATATTTAGAATTGTTTTAGTACCTTGAGACTTGTAGTTATGAGTGGTAGGTTTCATCACCATCGATAGAGGGAATATATTAATGTTCCATGATCCTTAGATGCTACAAGTGTTTGACTTAAACTCATTTATTCACAATTGTTAAATTATACTAGGTACCTTGCAACTCATTGTCATTATTAGTGAGTTGAATCACATTTGTTAACAGTATACCAATGATAAGTAATAAAATGGTGTCTTACTCTTTTTGTCTTCAAGACATTTATTCACATGGCTTACACTCATACCTATGATGGTTGGTTTGAAGAACTTGAGTTCATTACAACATCTTATTCTTCGGTATCTCTCAAGCTACGTTCGATTTTCATTTACATGATTTGGAAGTCATTCTTTTTGTTACTCTTGAGCATGGGTACATTGGCCTCGAGAAGAGAAAGTTCAAACTTATTATGTTGTATATTATTTTGTATGGATCTTGTTTAAATACTTCTCCCTTATTCCAATTTGCACTCACTTTTGAAGGTTTATAATGTATTTTTTCCATGAGCTTCTCTTCTTACCTCACACATTAGGGGGAATGCATTATAACCTATTTTTCCACGTCATTTGTAGATATGCCATCTTTTGACTTTGGTATGATCTTCCCCCTTTTGTAGACTCTCTTGTCCTCTTATGGATTATTTATTAGATCTCTTCTCAGAGAAATCATTTAAAAAATCATTTCATTTTATATCTTACACACCCTATATATGGCTAGCCCATGTATACAAGCCTCTGTAATGTCTAGCTTGCTTATGCACCTATTTTGGGGATAAAAAAATATTTCTTAGGAAAAGTAAAACTTGTTTTTATTGATTCTAACCTCCTTTTTCTATGCAAAACTACCCCAAGATCTCAAACTACCTACCCAAAAGTATAAAACATGATCAAGACAAGAAGAGAAGGAACATATAATACCTATAGCATCATGAGGTTTTCATTTTTATTGTAGAATACATAACCCTAACCCCGTCTCTATAAATACTTTCCCATATCTGGAAATTTGTAGTTCCAATAGTATTCATTCCTTATCAAGTCAGATAGATATCATCTTACTCTCCTATACTTTCCCTAACTAAACCATGGAGAAGTGTTGCAAGAAAGTGGCTTCAGTGGAGGAACTCACACTCTAGTTTTAGAATAGTGATGCAACATGTTATAGGTGCAATCATTCTTATGTATTGTTGCTACTTTTATATAACTAAATCTCTTTTCCATCCAATTTATGTGTTAAGTTTATGGTTATGAAATATGCTTACTTAATGCATTAATTATAATAATTACAAACAATTTATTTCTATTTGCATCCATCAACTATTGTACTTTTGTCTCTTTCTTGATTGCGAGTGTTTAATAAAGCAATAGGTTTAAAAGTTCAAGAAGTTGGCGTACTTTGAATGTTGGATTGTAGGTAGGCTTCTTATTCTCTTAATTTAATTAGACATTGGTTGTAACTCTATCGTTAAATTGTTTTATTTAGGAATTGTAGTGCCTTCATGGGAATCACAATGTGATGACTATAACCCAAAGTCATTAGCACATTACCCCCAAAATACATAGTATCGAGAGAAGTTAAGAGCTATAAATATGGACCATAGGAAACTCCTTGGGAGATTCTCCAATAAAAAAAATGAGAATATGTAATCACTACAAATAGATATAATCAATATGGAGATTCTCAATAATTCTACCGATCCTGCATAAAATGTTTTTAGAAAATGGAAGATGCTTATGTCACGGTATTTTATTTTTATTATGTGTCATTTGTAGAAGCATACATTAAATATCTAAGATGAAAATATTAACTCAAAATGAAATTACCAAATAGAAGACTATTACAGAGAGAAACTTCCTATGGCTTGGGGTGTACCACAACAGACAGCTGGACATGAGAAATCAATCCCTTCCCAATATGCAAGAGAAACCAAACATATAACACTAAGGGACCTCGAATCATACCTTATTCTAGATGGTTGTAGTAGATCCCTGTTGATATTTTTCCAATCCCTCTTGCACTAACAATTTTCTCTTAACAACAACAAACAAGACAAGCATGCTATATAATATGGTGTTATATCTACTCTAGCATATATAATCAACAATGTATAAGAAATTAAACATATCCATGGATTCAANAGAAAAGACATTTCTATTAATAAAATAAGAGATTACACAAGTGACAACCTATGCCGGTACGTCTGCGAACCGAAGAAACTGAGTCCTCCACCTGGGTCGTCGCCACCTCAATCCTCCACCTCTCAATAGCAATATCACAAGAAAAGGAAAGCTTGGGAAGAACACAAAGTTCTCCAAAGGTAAAAAGGGATGCAAAATCAAGTATATGCAAACTATGGAAACAATGGACTATAGTTTCCTTCCTCTTCAATTCCCCCTCTTCAATGTATCCAAGGGGTTCCTTATATAGCACTCCAAATGGGTAATGGAGGGTCAAATCTGAGCGATCTCAAGGCATATGAAAGGAAAAGAGTCAAGTGGTTTGAAATCATAAGAAAAAAAAATACAAAAGTATTTGGATTTATGCACACATCCTTATATAAGCGGGTTTGAGGTCAAAAGTCGCGTGTACACGCGAGTATGGGATTCAAAGTCACATACAACAATAAACCGGGGCTTTTAGGGATGAAATTAGAAACATCAGGGTATCATATCATTCCATGAGGTCTAAAGACTCTGTGGAGGTACAAGGAATGCCATAAATATGTGATCAACCATGTGTGGTAAAACCAGCTATAGCAGATGCCCCCTAATGTGTGAGGTCAGAGGGGTAACACGATGGCCGAAATACATTACAAAATTCATCGCAGAAGTGGAGTGATGAAGAAATAGGTGGAAGAACCATCCATATATCAGTAAAGTACAATAATCAATCTCTGGATGTGACTGCAAATACATATAGCAGTCTCAGATACATAAGAGTACAATGGCCATGAATAGGCATGATATACAAAATCGGACATGTGTGGTCATCGCCACATACAATGTATAATAGATCAGAATATCCATGATGAAGATATACAATGGATAAATATCTCCATAATGGCTGAAGATATATGACATACACTAGAATCAAATCATGAGAGTTGGAATCTCATGAACACTGGCACGATCAAGGAGGTAGAATATGTGGAATTCCACCAAGATGGAAGTTCTTGTACACAAACCGCTATGAGTACATGTCCTACTATGCGAATAGAGATTTCAAGGTCGAACGTAGTAGTTCATCATCTGATTACCATTCATTGATGTATATTGTTAATAGATACAAGATCACCCACCGATAATGAAAATGGGAATCAAGGTACTAGAGTGAAATATTAGCAAGTGTGAATTGATGTGTTAAGGTCAAACACTTGGAAGAATCCATCAATCAGGGGACATTGATGTATTCCCAAAAATTTCGATAGAAAGAAAACCTACCACTAGTGACTGTAAGTCTCAAGGCACTCAAATGAATCTAGACTCCTATCCCAGAATATATGATCTGAAGTCGATGGGATGGAATCCACTGCAAGGAGGGCATTAAGGCATCGCCCATCAACCAACAAAAGATACTCAGCAATGTTGTATAATTTGGAAGAACTCAAAAAAGATGTGCATGAACCAGTAATAGTACCAAGAATGGCCCACATGTAAAGTCAAAACAACTGAGGAATGGCTGACTTAGGATTCAACTTTCTTTGAACCAGAGCATAAAGGAAAATGGTGACTGAAGATAGGAAGCATGGACTCGATATGCAAACCGGGACATATTTGTTCACATAGTATGACATGTACTCATAGCGTTTTGTGTAGAAGACCTTATAGCTTGGTGGCATTCCACATATGCTACCTCCTTAATCATGCCAGTGTTCATGAGATTACAACTCTCATGATTTGATTCCAGTGTATGTCAAATATCTTCATCCATTATGGAGATCTTGATCCATTTTATATATTCATCATGGAGATTATGATCTATTATATATTGTACATGGCGATGACCACACATGTCACATTTTGTATATCATTCCTATTCATGTCCATTGTACTCTTATGTATCCGGAATTGCTCTATGTATTTGCAGTCACATGTAGAGATTGATTATTGTACTATATGGATGGATGGTTGGTTCTTCCACCTAGTTCTTCATCACTCCCCTTCTAGGATGTATTTTATAATAATTTATTTTGGCCATCATGTTACCCCTTTGACCTCATACATTGGGGGCATCTGTTATAGTTGATTTTACCACACATGGTTGATCACATATTTATGGCCTTCGATATCCCTTTGCAGACTCTTTAGACCCCATGGACTAATATTATAATTTGATGCTTCCAAGTTCATCCCCAAAACCCTTGTTTATTGATGTACGTGACTTTTAATCCCATATTCGCGCGTACATGCGAGTATGGGATTAAAAGTCGCGTACAACAATAAACATGGGTTTATAGGGATGAGATTGGAAACATAAAAGTATAATATCAGTCCATGAGGTCTAAAGAGTCTATAGAGGGATAGGGAAGGCCATAAATGTGTGGTAAAGTCATATATAACAAATAAAATGTCACCATATCTCATATATTTCCTCAGATGGGTTAAAATTTCTACTTTGGTATAAACACTAAAACTTAGCGTCCCTAACTTTTTCTCCACCACCATTATGAAATATCTCAAGAAATTTGAAATTGTTATAAATTGAATGTTGAGAACACTAAATAACTAGGATAAAATTGTTAAGAAAACAATAATCACCTCAATTCCCTAGGTTTCAAAATGTTTATGATTAGTACCAAATTTTCTAATAGTCTAAAAACTATAGTCCAATTCTTTTATTGTAGAAAGTACAACTTAAGTAGTCATTTCCATGAGACTTCTGTTGTATCAAGCTTGGAATCTATGTCATATTAGGTTCAAATATTCTCCATGGAACTTATGTTGTATTAAGTTAAAGAGTTATGCTATATTAAGTAGGACCTTGTCCTATTCAAAAGAGATGCTTGTACTAGGATCTTTAATTGTATTAATATCATGAACTTATGTTGTATTAAGGTCGGAGACTTGTCTTGTATCAAGTCAAATGATTCTTAGAGATGGTACCCTATGAGATGGTTCTCCTTAAATGGAGATGAAATTGTGTTGTATCAAGTCAGGAACTTATATTGTATTAAGTTCAATGTCTTGTGTTGTATCAATACCACATGACTTATGTTTTATTATGTCTCGAGGATATACTATGTGATTTATGGCTAGTCATGGTCACCATGTGCTACAAGTCTCCTTTAAGTATTAGCTAACCCTAGAGTATGATATCATATAGATGATTAATTAATTAAACACTCATAGACCATGCAGAAATAATTAATGATAATTGAGATGAGCATAGAGATAAAGTAAAATTTGAATTGCAAAGACATCAACTAAGTCTAAGTTGTGGAAAAAACGTTTCAGCTAATTAAGGAATCTTCTCATTGATTTATGCAAAGCAGTCATTGAATATGACATTGATGATGAAGAACTTATAATTAATTTACATTCAGTTATGTTTAGTTACATTTATTTATGTTCTGTTACATCCAGTTCAATTCAGTTCCATTCATTTTATTTCAGTTCAATCAATTAACACTCACTCATACGTAGTTAACACCAGTGAAATAATGGAGGGTGCATATATTCAGTGTGGGATATAATTACGAGGTGACAACTTGACAATAAATCAAGGAAGGCGCAAAATATTAATGTGCATATAGTGCCCATAGTGCATACCATGTATACATTGTTCATAATGCCTAAATGCATGCAACCATTCACTACCTCTCATTGTATGACAGAATAATCTTGTTATTAAAGTGTTATGCACTTGGAAAGCATGAGACAATATCCCAAGTGATCTCTATTCTCTAGTGTTTCTTAGATATATATTTTCAAACAATCTATAAGTATTGTAAAATCATTCTATGCAATTATCTATCATACTCAAAGGATTGTTTGTTGGGTTTTTCATCCTCCGAATTTGGAGAGTTTTCCTAGGGTAAATCATGTGTCTTATGGATTGAAGAATTTTTGTGCTTGAATTATTTATGAGATCTACATGCAATGGATTTGTTTATCAAAAATTTTAAAGTTCAAGAATCTCCATTATTTCTCAAACATTTACATGGTATCAGAGGAAGGGCATGTAAGATCTTATTTTTTCCCACACAAACTAAATCCTACATGATCTTGAGGAGTTGAGAAAAAGCTTGGAGGAATGGCATCGATCTTCATCCAACCAGAAGACAAAATTGAAGGTTCTTCCAATTTCAACACATGAAATGAAAGGGTGTTAAGAATTATTGAGGAGAATGATATATATTTCTACATGACCTTAGTGAATGAGGATTCTATATCCAACACATGGTGAATTAAAGAGAAATTCAATATGCACCATTTTTGTCACTTTTCAGGAGACAAATTCCATGGAGACTTTCTGATCAATCCATGAGGAATCAGACAACACAGTTGAAAATCCACTTCCCAAATGGGCTGTTTTAGCTTATTGGTGAGTGGATTTCACAAATTCCTAACTATTTGATAGATACGATCAGGTCTTTGAAGATTAAATTCACAGAATCCATGTTATGTCGATTTTCCCAAAGTGAACGAATTAACAGAACAACCCCAGGATCAGTGGTTTGGATATTATCATTATTCAATGGATATTGTGTATAATGAGATTCTCATAGAGTTTAAAAATCATTCAAACAAGAGGATTGTAACACCCCGGTTTCAACCTCAATTGCATTAAATTATA
The DNA here is from genome assembly GCA_001517045.1 of Pseudotsuga menziesii. Lineage (NCBI taxonomy): Eukaryota > Viridiplantae > Streptophyta > Pinopsida > Pinales > Pinaceae > Pseudotsuga > Pseudotsuga menziesii. The sequence continues at coordinate 252,688 of LPNX010713185.1, forward strand.
TATGATGTAAATAACGTTATTAAATCATGGTGTGTAGCTCAAGGAAAAGGCCCCACCATGGATTTAGCGTTTTATGTTTCAATAATTAGGATCAATGTCAATGGTTCACATGCTAGCCATGCACAATATAATTTTGGACATCATGTATATATGCAAAAAATACCCACAACTAGCTACTATGTCAATGCAACATTAAAAGAGACGGGGGCATGATTTCAAAAGGAATAAGGGGGGGGGGATATTCAAAATCTTGAGCCAATAGGGTAAAGCCAAATTTCAAAGGGAAAACCCATAAATTTGTCAACTACCCATTCTGTCTTTTGTGCCCAGTCATCCACAAATTGGTTTAGGTAGATAATTCCTTGGGATGGGAAGAGTGTGGCAGCCAATTTCGAATTGGGAAAGCCACCCATTTTTGGAAATCATGTTTTTGACTTTTGGGGGCAAGTAAATGCTCAGAAATGCATGCCCAATCCATTATTCACCCATGTGTTTTGGGTCGTCACACAGCTGGAGATAGTTGGGGCATTCTCATCCTGTTTTTCTGCATTTCTACATGCCTAGAAATTTGTTTTTGTTTTGCTGAGGGAATGGGAAGCAAAGGTTCATGATTTGGGGGTTTTAAAAGGCTGTTTTTGTCTTCCTCACACAGCTAGATCTTGTTGTGTGTTTTTCCTCACATTTTCTACATTTCCTCATATTGCCATGGATGGGAAAACCTATTTTTGTGTTCCTTAGGGAATGGACAACATAGATTCATGTTTTGGGTGTTTGGGGAGGTCGTTTTTTCCATTGCAATTCCCAAGAACATTTTATGAAAAAAAAATTTGGCTCCTAGTATGTTTTCGCCATTTTACCAATTCGTTTTTTTGTTGGAAACCTGTCTTTGGTTATGCTCAATGGTTGGGAAGATAGATCCACGATTTCGGGGTTTATAATGGTCACTTTTGCTCCTAGAATTCCCATAGACATTCTTGAAATAGGAGTTGCTCACTAGGATGTGTTTATTTTCCCTTCTACCAATTTGTTTTTGGTTGAAGAGCGTTTTTTCTTCATGCCTAACAATTGTATTTTGCTATGAAGTGAATCCTTGTGTTGGGTTGGCTAAGTAAGTCCAAGGAACCCATATGTTAGATGTTTTGACTGTGTTTGGATGTGATTGTGGGATTGGATGATTAAGTCCAAGGAATCCATATGTTATTGACTTGTTTCCTTAGTATATTGTCAAACAAAATTATTTATTGGCTTGGCTAGACAATCTGTTAAACCCAACTTTGTGTTGGCTTGACTGTAGGTGTATGGTATTATTGTGTGTAAGCCTGTTGTTCCCTAGTTCCTTGTGCAAATAATGCCTAGCTCAGGGGTGGAAGTGGTACTGATAGATTGATGAGCACACTGGCCTATGGTTGGGTGGAACGTTGTAGTGGCATAGCTAGTTGCAGGAAAGCTTCTTATCAAGATAAGTGTTTTCTTTGTATTTAAGTTCTGCAACTGTGTTTGTTTTAAATTATCATGAACATGTTGAATGCTTGAATTTGTTGAATGTATTTTCTTCCACTATGTATTTACATGTAAAATGAATTTGTGTATGTATTTATTTCAATGCGTTTTGATTATTATGTTCATGGGGATAAATTTCTCATTTTGACAGTAGCAACAGTAAAGGTCGTGTCATCTCCATCTTCGAGATGAGGGGAAGGGATGTGACAAGGATAATCATTGGAAAACGTTTTCCTTGAAGAAAAAAATTAGTTCTGGGTGCATGAGATCCAATTTCTCCATGCATATATTCACCACCTTCTCCATGCACTCAAATTTACAAAGAGATCAAAAGCGAGGGACTATAGTAATCTCCACAAGGAAGCATAAATCAAGAGGGAGCATAAAAAATAATAAAAGATAAGTACTTTTATTTTTATTGTATTATATTTATATCTATAGGCTTTTGAATTTTTTCATTACAATCATATAGATATTTGAATTCATGAGATTATGAATTGTCAGCATATATGTTGATTGTCTTTCCTTTATTTGCAAATAAACAAAATTCAAAATATATGAATATAGTGCTGCAAGATTGTTTCATAAGATATGCATATAAAATCATACATGATTGCTTCATAAGCTATGAATATATAGCATGCATGATTGTTTCATAAGATATTAATATAGAGCATGCATGATTGTTTCATAAAATATGAACATAGAATTGCATAATTGTTTCATAAGATATGAATATAGAGATGCATGATTGATTAATGAGATATAAAGTTTATGATTGTTCATAAAGATATGAATATAGAGTTGCATGATGATTCATGAATGTTGGGCTGCATGATTATTTGATTACCATATGCTTTTATAAAATCATATTTTATTTCATTACAATCTGTATTCCTAGGATTATGAATAATGTTATGGTATAAACATGATTACAAACATATGTTACAATATTTCTAGCTATTGGCAAATAGAAAAACTCATGTTATGTTTAAATTTATAAGAATAAGGGGTTGCATAAATCTGCAAGAGATTTAAATATAATATTGATATAGAACTGCAAAACATTTCATGAAATATGAATAGGGTTATGTCAAAACATTGACTTAATGTGTACATAACTACAAGAACCACTGCAAATACATTGAAGTATTGATGTAATTAAAATTCATGAGATATGATTATACTGAAAGATTGGAAAAAATGTTATGCATATCAGTGTGTGTTGTTTGTCATTTTATTGAAATGAATGGGTTATGTAAGGATGCTAATAAATTGATTGAATTTGGCTTGTAGGGAAAAACTATATGCCCTGACTTACAAGTAAAAATAACATGTATTGAATGAGGAGTAATTCATATGGATGATCCTGAAAGAGAGCGGGATGTTGTGAAGCAATAAGCTTCTGGTAGCAGATTGGGAGGTTTCTATGTATTAGGAAGAATTTAGAATGGAATCCCTAATCCTATTCTGAGAGATGTAAAGAATATTGAAGATAATTAAATTATAGTATTTACATTCATGTGTCAAGAAGAGATTTAGACATAGATGAGCATGAAGTATCTATGATGGAGGACCCAGATTATGATTCTCACATCATGATGGTGAGAAGAAGTATCTAGATTCGTTATCTCCTGAAGAACCAATAAAACTGGTTGATATATATTATGTTAATAGGAGACCTGCATCATGCTCATATTCAAAAGGAAGATGAGAACTGTAATTAATAAATTTTTTATGAGTCTTATGATTAGTGGTGTGGAAGTCACCAAACAAAAAATTTCTTCAGTTAAGAAAAATGTGTTGTAAAATATCTTGAATAGTTTGAGGATGATGGACTATAAATCCATGGACACACATATGAAGATAAACCTAAACGTTATCATTCATATTTAATATTTGGAGGATCTCAAGTCAGTTGAGATGTATTTAGTTAGTGTCAAGTCCTAGGACTTGTTATATGCTTTGCAGTTTATACATAGACATGTACAACGCATGTGTTATGGTACCTACTATTAAATTGAGCACATAGATCTGTGGACAAACACACAACTCACATGATAGATCACATAATTTATTTAGTTATTGAAGAATCAAACAGTGCAAAAATGGCTTGCAGTTGTGAATGCTTTTCATTAATCAAAGAGTAATTAGATAGATAATTACAATAAAGTACAATGGATTTAATAGCCACAAGCAATTCGAATCCACATGAGGAAGTTCGAATTGATTAGACTCTACTTGACTATACGTAACCAAGACCTTGTCTAAATCACTATCGGAGGACTCAATAGTTAACTGACCTTGTCTAAATCATAACCGGAGTTCATCGGAGCTCTAAAACATAACTCAAGTGTTACATTTAGTGTCGACTGAGGTTAACTGATAGTGGTAGGTGAGAAATGCGCCCGACATGTGTTCAGTCAAGTAAACCTAGCGCTAACTGAATGTAGAGGACTAGAACTGAATGTAACTGACTCCTAACTTAGCTTGACTAGTCATTAATTGAAGTGAACTAACCTTGGTTGGTTTCAACACTCCCAGTGGCTTCCTAAATTGTAGGGATTGGTCTAGGAGGCTCCTAAACTGATGCAATCAAGTGTGCAATCAGTGGCAGTGAGCCTCAATTAGTGTTCCCCACACTTTAGTAACTGAAACATGTGCTCCAATCAGGTCAAGTGAACTCAATGGTGTTAATGACTATAAATAGACTAGATGGACTCCCGATTTAGACATGACTCCCGATTTAGACATATGACCAAATTTGGACAAGGGAGGATTGATAATCCTAACATCCCCCCTGAAAGCTAACTTGGACAATTTGTGGGCCCTGGTAACTAAGACCATAGGTCACCCATTACATCAAGCAAAGTAAAGTAACTACTCAAAAACAAGGTGCTGGGGAAAAAACCACATGGGAAAAAATCCCCCCCTCTAATTAAGCAGGTAGAATCAGGATCAATATGGTTCTTCTGTGCACAGGTATCCTGGGTCCTGGCATGTGAACCTCACCATCATTATGTCTGGAGTAATATTCCTCTTTGGAATAATAATGATATGCTCAACTAAATCACAAATATAGACAGCTGCCAGATGAAGACTGGACCCATGTAGAGCAACTGAAGTCAACTGAAAAGTGAGAAAAGGTTCTTGAGAATTCAGAGAATGTGAGG